>JASEVX010000295.1:0-107509 GCA_031761405.1 Serripes groenlandicus
GTTGTTGGGTGGTGTGTTGTGGGTTGTGGTTGTTGTGGGGGTGTTGGGGGTGTGGGTTGTGTGTTGGTGTGGGTTTGTGTTGTGTTGGGGGGTGGGTTGGTGGTTGGTGGGTGTTGGTGTTAGGGTTTGTGGGTTTGTGTGGGGTTTTGTGTGGGTGGTGTGGTGGTGGTGGTTTGTGTGGGTGGGTGTGGGGTGTGGTGTTGGGTTGGGTGGGGGGTGTTGTTGTGGGTGGGTTGGGTTTGGGTGTGTTTGGGGTTGGTGGTTGGGGTGGGTTGGGTGGGGGGTGGTTTTGGGTTGGTGTGTTGGGTGGGTAGTGTTGGGTTGTTGTTTTTGTGGGGTTTGGTGTTTGTGGGTTGGGTGTTGTTGTTGGTGTTTGGGGGTGTGGTGTTGTGGGGGTGGATTGTGGGGGAGGTGTGGTTTGTGGGGTGTGGTTGGTTAGTGGGTTTTGGGTGTTTTGGGGGGTGTTTGGTATGTGTGTTTAATGGGGGTTGTGTTTGGTGAGAGATGGTGGTTGTGGGGGTGTTTGTTGGTGTGGTTGGTGTTGGGGTTGTGTTTGGGGTTATGGTGTTTTTGGTTGTTGTGTGTGAAGGTTGGTGTGTTGTGTTTGTGTTTGGTTGGTTTGTTGTTTTTGTTGTGTGGGTTTGGGTTGGGTTAGTTTTGTATGGGGGTTTGTGGGGTTGTGGGTTTTGGATTGTTTTGTTTGGTGAGTTTTTGTGGATATGGGGTGTGGGTTGTGGGTTTTGAGGGGTTTGGAGGTTGGGTGTGGGGGTAGTTGTGGTTTTGTTTAGTTGGGTGGTTGGGTGTGTGGTTTTGGATTGTTGGATGGTGGTGGAGAGTTGGGGGGGGGTGGGGAATGGTGATGTTTGGGAGGGTTGTTTGTGGGTGTAGGTGGTAGGTTGTTATATTGGGGGAGGATGGGATTGGAGGATGATGTATAGGGGTTAGTGGGGGATTTTTGTTTTGAGAATGTTGGTTGTGTTAAGTGTTTTTTGTTTTATGGGGGATTTTGTTTGGATTGGGGGGGTTGGGGAGGTGGGGGGATAGTGGGGGGATGTTTAGGAGAGGGATTAGATTTGTAGGAGTGTGGGTTTTGGGTTATATAGTTTGTTATGGGGATGGGAGTTTTGAAGGTGGGTATGGATTATAGTGGGTGGGGTGTAAATTTTTGTTTGGGGGGTGTTGTTGTTTTGTGGAGTTTTGTAAGGGGATAGAAAGAGTTAGTGAAGAGGGGGTAGGTGGTGTAGTGGGGGGGAATTTATTGAGATTGAGTGGTTGGTTTTATGATGGGTTATGAGGAATTGTTTGGGGGGTTGGTATAGAGGGGGAAATTATTGTGAGAAAGGTGGTGAATTAATTTAAATTGGGGGGAGATTTTTTGAGAGATTGGTTGTGGATGGGGGTTGTAATTATTATGTGGGGTAGTGTTTTGTTGTGGGGTTTATTGATTTTAAGAAGGGGAGTTGTGAGGTTAATGAAGTTATGGTTGTTTTTGTTAATAGGTGTATGTTAGGAGTTGTTGTGGATGGGGGTTTGTGGATAGGGTTTTTGTGTGTGAAAGGGGGGTTTTGTTGTAATTGGTTATGAGATAGTATGTATTTGTTAAGGGTGGGGTGTGTGTGTAAATAATATTTAGGATGGTATGGTTTGATAAGGGGTTGTATTTGGTTATAATGGTTTGTGTTTTGATATTTATGTGTTGAAATGAGGGGTGTTTGAATATAATTTGGTATTTGATTTAGTGTTGTGTTAGAATGGGGTTGAAGTAGGAGTTTTGTGAGTTTGGTGGATAGATTAGGAGAGGGTATGGTGGTTTGGTGTAAGGGGTTTGAAGAGGGGTTGAGAAGAGGGTATGGAAATTGGAAGGTTAATGTTGTTAAGGTGGTTGATAATAGGTTAGGATTGGTTAGAAATGTAATATTTGATTTGTTTAGTTTTGTTTGAGAAGGGGTTTGATAAGAGTATTTGTGAGTTTGGGTGGAAGATGTTGAGAGTGAAGGGGGTGTTTGGTAAGGGTTTAGAGAAGAGGGTTGGGAGTTGTTAAAATGGAATAGAGGATTTTATAAGTTGGGTTGAGAAGGCGATTTTTGTTGAGTTGTGAAGATGTTAAGTGAAGGGGGTGTATGTAAGTGTTATGATAATAGGGTTGGTGAGTTTGTGAAAATTATTAGGTGGATTGTTGGAGGGGTGGTTCGAAGGAAGTTTTGAGCTTGTGAAGTATTTGAGAATATTAGGTTGAGTAAGTTGTTGGAATTGGTTGAGAGTGTGTAAGAAAGTTGAATATGGTATAATTTGGATGGGTTGAAGAATCATTGAGTTAGTTCTAATGGAGTTAAATTTGGTTATAATAGTGGTATTATGGGGGTTTGGGATTGGGGTTTGTTTTGGTTGAGGGTGTTATTAAGTTAGTATGTATTTGTAGTGATACAGAGAGATAGCTCACCTAGCAATTCGTGCAAGGTCGAGGTGAGTATGGTCATATTACACAATTGTGGTCATGTTAATCATAACTGTTTTAAACTTTTGGTAATTGTTGTTTGGTTAGTAGTGGTACTATATAGTGAATGTGTGTTATTGTTCGTAATGCTTGAAAATAATCCTAAGAAGATGTGGGGAGTGTCATGTGTTGATTGTTGTATGCAAGAATGATTTACTGCTTAGGATTTGGGTTAGATTCATGATGGGACATCAGCGTGGGTTCGAATACGTTTGATATGCATAATTGGTCGATTTCTAGAAAGGTTCGAAGATTATTAGGGAATGGACTCAATCAATTTCATTGCTTCTCATATTTATGTAATGCATTCTGTTGAAGTAACACTCAATTCTACACTACCAAATTGTGTTGTGTTGGCATTATTATAATAATGTACTACTGTTGATGTAATGTTTTGCCTTTACAGCAGTTTTGATGTCAGGCTATATCTTATGGCTTTAGTGTTCTTGTCCTCTGTGGAGTCAGAATTGAAGCCAGAAGTCTCTGAAATAAAAGAGGAAAATAGTTACGATCAATTGAAATGTTTCTGAAAAAGTATGAGTGCGGTTCATTTAAGGCAAAACCAACACTATAAATATTAGGTTGAGTGTGTATGGTGCTTTTCAAGCATTCCTCCAGTCCATTTTAGAAAGTTCATTAGACATATGTGACCCATTGTAATTCAAGCTTGGTAACAGTAAGTTAGTTGTGTTCCTATACATCTGGGACGACTAATACGTTTTAGGTTGTCCCAGGTATACATGTAGGTTAGGTAAAGGTGAAAACATTGTGATCCTCCAGCAAATTGTAAAGAGCTCTTTTAGATCTTTTTAATTCTAGACCCTGTTTTCAAATAGGTCAAGTAAGAAGATAGGTCACTTGGTCAAGTCCCGTCTCTGATCACTTGTCTTTGAGCTGTCGGAGGTTAATACATATTGTAAATGTTAAAGCTATATCTCGAATGGTTTTGAAAAAAAAAATCTTTGGTATGATTAACTTAACCAAAATTCTAAATCTAAAAAGGGCCATAATTCTAAAAAATAAATTGAACAGTTATGTACTCTTGTCTGTTGATGGAGGTAATGATGATAAACAAGTATTGTAAGTTTCATAGCTATATATCTGTAATGATTTTGAAAAAAGTGAGGAGGTACGAAAAACTTAACCAAGGTTCTACGTCAAACAAGGGCCATTAAGCCCATAATTCTTACAAAAATCTTGACAGACTGAGAGTTATGTACTCTTGTCTGTTTATGGAGGTAATGTTGGTGAACAGGTATTGTTAATTTCAAAGCAATATCTCTTATGGTTTTGAAAAAAGTGAGGTGGTACAACAAATTTAACAAGGTGTGACGCCAACACGAGTAGTAGCTTGTATAGCTAACCATTTCTTCGAAAAGTCAAGCTAAAACTGTATAAACAATTATGAATAATGTTAGTATTTATATTATCTTTTTCTTGAAATATTTGGAACTTTAAGTGTTTGTTATTATGTGTGTGCATTCATTTGGCAAGATGAGGAATCTACCATGCCAGGTCAAGTGGTTAGCGTCGGGTATTTGAAACTGGGCTTCCTTGGTTCGATCCCCAGGCACAGCATGACAGTCATGGTGGAGTGCACATTTCCTAGCCTATAGTACTGGTTTGTTTACCCATGGGTCTTGAATAAGTGAACTCTTGTCATGATATAACTCGAACAAGAGGCCCAGGAGGGCCTGTGTCACTCATCTGGATATTTGAGCAATCATGGGAAAATGTTCTAAAGAAAAGTGATAATTTAATTTGTACTGAAGTTGGAGTTAAATGAGTTTTCTCTGGCTTTCTGTACTGGAAAATATGTCCTTAAGAAGGGTTCCTCCTTGCATTTGTATGATAGGTTTGTTTGCACTGGAATTATCCAGACTGAATTTGGTTCAGAATTTTTTAATCATTGTCAAGGAGTTTATGCAACATTGAATCTCCTGTGGGCAATGATGATAAAGACCAATATTATCCATTTGAGTAAACTTCATAGCACTAAATCCCAGGTACTTACTGGCCAAATATAATCACTCTGGGCCTCCTGTTTATTCAGAAGAAGTTGTTTAAAGAGTTTTATATATTTGACCACTGTGGTCTTGAAAGAAGGTCAAGGTCATTTATTGGAGGAAACTATATAGAAGTTCATGCCAGCTATCTACTGGCAAAATATCATCAGTCTGGGCCTCCTGGTTATTCAGAAGAAGTTGTTTAAAGATTTTCATATATTTGACCCTTGTGACCTTGAAAGTAGATCAATGTCATTTATTTGGGGAAATGTTTTAGCCCTCCATCCCAGGTACCCCCTTGCCAAATATCACGTTTTGATCCTTGTGACCTTGAAAGTAGGTCAAGGTCATTTATTTGAGGAAACTTTATAGCACTACATCCCAGGTACCTCCTGGCCAAAAAGTATCACTCTGGGCCTCCTGGTTATTCAGAATAATTTGTTTAAAGGAGTTCATATATTTGATCCTTGTGACCTTTAAAGTAGGTCAAGGTAATTTATTTGAGGAAACCTTATAGCACTATATCCCAGGTACCTCCTGGCCAAATATCATCACTATGTCTCCTGGTTATTCAGAAAAATGTGTTGAAAAGGTTTTCATATAGTTGACCCTTGTGACCTTGAAAGTAGGTCAAGGTCATTTATGAGGAAACTTTATAGCACTCTATCCCAGGTACCTCCTGGCCAAATATCATGACCCAAGGACCTCCAGTTCTTAAGAAGTCATTCAAAGAAAAACGTTGACAGACGGATGTACGGACGACAGACATCACACCATAACATAAGCTCACCTGCACGTACTTTATATGTTGAAAAAGGGACCATTATTCTTACAAAAACCTTCAAAGACTTCCCAACATAATCTTGTTTTTTGTAGAGCTCTAAATAGCAGAGCTGCAGCTTTAATGCCGTTTTCCCTTTTGCAACTAAGTTTTACACAGATATTTCAGCCTAGAGATATATGCAGTCCGCTGCTTCAGATGTGTTGTATGGTAAAGATGGTTAAATAAACCATTATAAATTCTAGTCATCAATATTTTTTCTGAATGTCCATCTTATGTGCCAAATGTTGGTGATATATATTAATGAATTGCTCTGTGATTGAACATAGAATAAAATACCTTTCAGTGAATGGTGCAACTGGCTAACTTTCTCTATTTCTAATGTCAAATGGTATCTCATCTTGATTCTTCAAACACATTTTTGATCCTTGTTATGTCGTTTACTGCTTATTGGATGACGGTTCCTGTAAAGCCAGATATCTGAAAAATGTTAGATAAATATAAAAGAATAATTTTTAATTTGTTCACTTTAGTCATATACGGTCGGACCCAGTCATATAAAGCAAAACAGCCATGTCTTTTGACTAATCAATATGGCTTAAAGAAGTCTGATAGAGGGTCATCCGAGGACCATTTCTACAAAATTATTTGGAAAGTATTTGATATGTAAACATGGGAATACGTCTTGAATGTGTGCCTCCTGCTACAGTAGTATTACATAGAAAGGCATCGCATACGCTCATTGTTCATTTTGTTATTATCCTGCATACGGTTGCCGAATAAATGACATGATAAAACGAGCAACAGAAAGTCTAAAATAGTTGCACTAAGGGAAGGTCGGCGAGGGATATGCGAGATATTCGTAACAGTATTTAGATTGCAATACAAATGAAACAAGACGAATTTTGATGCTAAGCATCAAAGACGCCGCGCATGATTTTAAGGCATGACTTAAAGGGGAGCAGATGCAGTTCAATACATTTAAAGAACCTATGCAAACGGACAGGATGTAAAGAAGGCCAAATGTACCTTTATCTTAAACAAGAAGGCCGAGATGTTCCTTATTGCTCACCTGGATACCATAGTCTATAATAAAACGTTATCAATAGCAAAAAGGGTCCATTTTGACGTAGGGAGTGGAGTATATACTTTATATGCTACGATCTATATGATATTCAGCATGTAAAATTTAGTCGTGAAATGACGAGTTAAGTCTTCAAACCATTTGTTTAACCGTTTGCTTAACATTGACTGCAACAATAAAGTGTCATACAAGCTGAAGTTTCTTAATTTTAAATCTGCTCTAACTAGATCAATTAGATAAACAAAAAACATAGATACTGAAATATTAACATATATTAACTTAAGTGTTAATGCCTCTGGTTATAAGTTAAGTGTGACACAAGCTTTGGAAGGAGAGAGGGAAGTATATTCTCCTTCCAGTTGAGCAGAAGTATGATAACAAAAAACGAGAGTATATAAACAAAATATACAAATAATACTAACAAGTTTAAAGATATTTAATATCGAAATTAAGCATTTATGAAATTAAAAGAAAAAGTTTTCATGTATAGTCAACATATAGCAAGAATACAATGGTCTGAATGAACAACTGTATGGGGAGGAACGTTTTAAGTTTAGTAATACAACAGAAATAAATAGAAAACAAGAGGGCCATGAGGCCCTGGAATCGCTCACCTGAGAATGGGCTATTTAAGACTTTACTCTTTCAGCGCCAATGGCAATATCATCTAGACAAATTTTCTGACAAAATTTCAAGCTGCTCAAGTCAAAAATGCAATCTCTATAGTGTTAACTAGATTGTTCTGCAATTTAGCCTAGTGACCTAGTTGTTAACCTGACGTGACCCATATTCGAACTTTACCTAGATATCACTAAGACAAACATTCTGAGAAAGTTTCAACATGCTCAACCCAAAAATGTGGCTTCCAAAGTGTTAATAACAACTTGATATTTTTTATCATATATATATAATAAATAAATATATATTTTCTATCAACCAATCCAATCAATCAATCACCAAAATAAGATCAATGCTTATCATACTTCTTATTATATCTGTATTTTAAGTGTTTGTTAACTCTTTGAAATATAAGGCAATACATATTGTAGCGTTTTCTGAAAATTAATAAACTACGATTAAAATGTGTGTTTTATATTAAACTTTAAATATGTTAATCAACATGCTAGTATATAAATAAAAATTCTAAAGAAGTAAAATTAAACTTTTCTTATTAATGATACCTTGGAGTGCGACAGTCAACGGCTTTATGTATGCCATGCAACGTAGAACTACGACCAGAATGATTAAGAAACGAAATGTCGTTATGGATGACAGGATGCCATTCGTGTCAGTTACAGCGTCTGGTCGCTTTTCATCCTCCAGAATGGCGTGAAGTGCGTCTAAGATGTGCGGATAAAAGGTCTTAAGCACTTCAAAAGCCTCGTGACGCTGCACCCACCGTGTACGACAAAGCCGCTTCAATTTTGTTCGTTTTGAAGTGTTGTCTACACTGTCGAGCTCCCGCTCAAGGTAACTCTGTCTCTTAGGTGAGTTGTTGAAGAAAGCAACACACTAAAAAGATAAAATAAAATTAAAAAAAGGCATCTGAAACCCTTAAGCTGTTCTACAATTATCGTTGTAAGCTCATTTATTTGTCAGTATACACGGTTTCAATTTTAGAGGTTAATGTCTGTATTTAATGAAACAACATAGTCAAAAACAATTTACTGTCGTTTTTAATAATTTACAAAACTTGATTAATCTCGTATTAATAAAACCTTTGCTATAATCACCAATTATCATATTTTAAATAATGATAATTGACAGTCACATCGCCCTTTTTTCTTTTCACATGCGTTTTAGACTTCAATTTTAAATGAAATACCTTGTCAGCAATTCCCATCATGTTTTTCACTTCATTCACGTCGCAAGCAGCTACTATGCATCGGTTGAGAAGGTGGGATGCGCACCAGAACGGTAGTGCTTTAGGGTACTGCTGTAGTATACGCGCTGCCACACCTTTCACCTTTCCCATCATGTTACCTGAAGTACACGGAATTATTTTTCTAACAAAACTGTTGATTGTAACGTTTAAGACAATTTACACAGATTATATCGTATCGATAATGTTGAACGGCTTTGCTGAGTACCCCACTAAACTACTATAATCACAAACCATTCCTATGTAATCATTTAAATAACAGCTTTACTAACGTACATATGTATGGTGCTATATAAGTTTTAAAAATACATACCGGCACCGTCGTAACACTGGCTACGCATCTTGGTGGGGTCGAGTCCCAGGTTGTCGATGACCTCCAGTATCTGGGCAGACAGAGCGGCACCAGTTGTATCGCCACTTACATCCTGTAGATCCACCAGCTTCTCCAGAACCTCACCTTTTAAAATACGTATAACGCTGGTTTCACGCAAAACGGTTGTAACTACATCTTGAACATTATGGAGTTGACAACTGTTTTGGTTAAAACCCACAGTTTAAAACAAGTCTACATCGCCCACGCTTTTGTAACGGATAAACCATAGTAGCAGATATAACTGTAATGGTTAATATAGTTTAATTAATTGACTTCATAATGAACTTAACTTAATGATTATCGCGGGTCCGTCGGGGGTAATTATACTCATTTGTAAGAAAAGTAATATCTTGCTTCATTCGTATATCCCTAATACATGTTGTTATAATATAATTAATGGTATTCGTTTTGTTTTTTTAGATATTGAATCAATCAAAAAATACGAATTCTTATGTGTTGTAATATTTGATAGAAACAGAGATGTGACAATATAGATACACAGCACAGATTCGCTCATGTAATAAAAATTGGTAAGTCTGGTATGTTTCTTGGTACATTGAGGGCTAAAGAGATACCCAAACATGCGATATACTCAATTACATGATGATCTTTCTCATTTTAACCGCCTCGCAGGTGTAGTGTTAGAGCGTCCGCCTCGGGTGCGGGGGTTACGGGTTCGATTCCCGACCGGGTCATACCAAAGACTTAGCATTACCACTGACCCATACAACCCAAAATCTCATTTTAATATAATGATAATTGTTCATTACTCTTTGGATGCATGTTTGACAATTCGCCACAGTTATTTACGAACGTTTTGTAAAAGAGCATTAATTATACAATTGTCAAACAAATATGAGTTATGAAAACATATGATTTACGTGTTTCTCCTTTTTCCCACAATGCTTTCTAAAGCTAGTAAGCTGAAAGAAAAACACAAAACAAACCCATCTTTGAAAGTGTTAATCCAAAAATATATATATGATGTTTGAATACACTCGGACAGGACAGTAAGTATTTCACCCTTTCTCACAAGTTTTCAAAGGCGTCTGCTACGTACATCTGCGTCAAAAGTTGTTTGTTTGAAGAATCTATAACAATCTGGACACATTTGTACAGAGGTTAAGATATGCAAAAGGTTTGAAGCAATTTGGAAATCTAGATGACACCCATTAATTAATTTGGACTGATCCAAATATAAATGCTTAGGAAAATCCATTTTACATAAAGTCTGGCTGTCTAATTCATGTGACGTAATAATTCCCACAGTCCTTTGTTTTAATTCCCCGGATATATATATTGAGCCACGTCATATGAAAACCCACATTATAAATCAATGCCTAACCCTAGCCTACGATCTCATTGCATACTTCTGTGTCAGTTTTAAGTCATTGTTATTCCCCTGTGGAGTTAAATATGTTTGTGTGACTAATATGAATGGCGAACACGAAATATCCTGTCCAGACTGGGAAGGCTTATATGAATATCGGCTGGTTGCAGAGACCCAAATGTCAATTTTGTCATTTTTGAATGACGTGGCTCATTTGTGGAGGGAAAAAGTAGGTCAGTATTCCCGGGTAAATAAGTTGACCCTCTAACCAATGTGTAGACACATTAATAACATTGTGACTAAAGGAGAAATTGGTAAGTTAACTATGATTTGTTTTTCAACTCTATTATTCACTCCACCCAGGTTCAAGATATAGATCTATATACTGTTCAACTTATATATTATATTTGAAGAGGTAATCAACAATTTGCTTATAAATTTTATTGTTTAGAAAAAGGATTGAGACAAGCATTAGTTTTTGTGTGATTTTTTTGCTTCAAATTAATTGCAGATTATGATTCCTGATTTCATGTGATCTAATTTGAATACCTACAATGTCCATAACAAATAATTTAAGTTCTTACTGTTTTATCAAAGAAGACAAAGTATAAGTCTTAGAAGTATAATAATTGAAGTCCCAATGCATGCAATTATTTTATCACAAGTGGGAGAAGTAGATTTAAAGCCCCACTATTTTTTCAAATTAGTGTGTTAAGTCATAGAAGTACATTTAAAGCTCCTAATAGTTTTCTGTTATTTTGAGCAAGTCATACAAGTACATTTGAAGCAGGTGTACTTCATTTGCAGCGCACCATGTAGCTTGTAGAAGTACATTTTAAGCAGGGGGACTTCATTTACAGCGCACCTTGTAGCTTGTAGAAGTACACTTAAAGCCCTGGTGCTTCAGATGAAGCGCACATTTATCTTTGGGAGTATGTTTGAAGTACATATGAAGCAGATTTAAAGTACAGGACTTCTCTAAAGCAGGAGCTCTATTTGTGGCGGGGTCTGCAGCAGACGTCTTTTTGAAAACATAGTTATAAAAGAAGAAATTGCTCAAAACAAGCAATTTCTCCTTTTGCAACAATGTTTTCCACTTTTAGTCATAGGTTATCCATTCAATTAAAGAGATTTTCTAATTTTTGACAAAATATATTCAATGTCGTCTGCTGCAGAATTGTCGTATGAGGGAAAGGGTTAACCCTTTCTCAATAATAAAACAGTTCTGCTGCAGATGACTTTGAAAATATGGAAAGTCCCTATAAATGAATGTAGAACAATTGAATAGAGTTGTAAACATTTTGGCAAAAGAACAAATTGCTCATTCTGAAAGTGCTGTATGTGAATTAATTAGTTAGCTTTTGCATATGAGCAGCTATTCCTACATAAAATGTTGTTAGATGACTTTTGGAACAAAATAATGAGAAATTGCTCATAATTATGAGCAATTACATTTTATTTCTCCTTTTGCCATGATATTTTCAACTCTATTCAATTATTTTACTTTCAATTATAAAGACTTTTTATATTTTTGGTTGTCTGCTGCCGATTTCTTTATCTGTTCGAAATGATAAATAGATACTGAGAGATGGCAGTACTTTCACACTTTAACCCTTTCCCTCATATAGACGCTTTCTGATGCCTCTGCAGCAGACGCCTTTTTGAAAACATAGTGACAAAAGAAGAAATTGCACAAAAGCGCAATTTCTCCTTTTGCCACAATATTTTCCACTTTTTGTCATAGGTTATCCATTCAAGTATGGAGATTTTCTGTTTTTTTGACAAAATACGTTCAAAGTCGTCTGCTGCAGAATTGCCGTATGAGGGAAAGGGTTAAAGAACTGTTTTCACACTTTCCTTCATTCCAGGGCATTTCAAAATCACATTTATAAAACGAGAAAGGATAATTGATTTTGCATGTCAGAGGAATAGGGCCGGATTGATTAAAGTCCTCAGAAAGGAAGTGATTTCACCAATGTGCAATGTTAAAGCCCATCTATATGGACAATCTCTACAATCTTAATGAACATGCCACTGTCAGGATAAAGAATTACGGTGTGAGAGAAAAATAAAAAACTTGATAAATTAGAGAAATGTGAACTGAAATTGTTTGCATTTTTGTATTCTTTACTTAAAACCCTGTGTTGTGGATACTCATTTCAAATTATCGGCATTATTAACACTTTCCCACATACAAAACATCTGCAGCAGATGACTTTGAAATTATATGTGGTATAAAATATAGAAATTCTCAATTATTGATAGTATATGATTATTATTATTATATTGAATAGAGTTGAAATCAATGTGGCAAATGGAGGGCAATTTCTCTTTTTACCACAATGATTTCAATAGTCAGCTGCTGCAGAGGCGTCAGAAAGTGTCTGTATGTAGAGACAAATTTTGATGCGTCTGCAGCAGAAATATTTACTGGAATATCCCTTAGAGCTAAAGGGTTTCAATTTCATATGCTACATTAAGATCGAGATCTCTTTTTCATAGTTGAAGATAAAGCGAAAAAATAGGAAAAAGAATCACTAAATCATTTTGTTTCTCCTTTTCCAGAATAAATTTCAAATATTATGTCCATCATAGTTATTTATCCCTTTCCCACATACAACAAATCTGCAGTAGATGACTTGGCAACATATTGGCAAAAACATGAAAAATCTCCATATATGAGAATTTCATTATTAAATAGAGGGTATTTGTTTTATTGGGGTTTTATGCCATTTTTCAACATTATTAGTCCCCAGTTTGGAGACTATAGGTTTGGTTGATTTTCTCTGTCAGTCTTGTCAGTTCGTCAGTCCCACCTAACCGTGTCCTGCCCGCATCTTAACCTTCCATCATAGGATTTCCAAGAAACTTGGCACAACTGTTCACCATGATGAGACACGCAGCTACAAGACCCAGGTCAAGGTCATAACTCAAAGGTCAAGGTCACACTTAGAGGTCAAAGGTCAAAATGAGTACTGTTCAATTATAAGGACTACCTTAATGTCCGGCTTACATCTCAACCATGCATCATAGGATTCCTAAGTTACTGGGCACACAAGTTCACCATGATGAGGTGATGTGTGGCACAAAAGACACAGGCCTGTACCTCAAAGGTCAAGGTCACACTTAAGAGGTCGAAATGAGAAACCATGCATCATAGAATTCCCAAGTTACTGGGCACACATGTTCACCATGATGAGGTGACATATGGCGCGCAAGACACAGGTCTAACTCAAAGGTCAAGGTCACACTTAGAGGTCAAAGGTGAAAATGAGTACTGTTTGATAGGACTGTACCATGTCCGGCTCACATCTGAACCATGCATCACCAGGATTCCCAAGTTACTGGGCACGCTTGTTCACCATGATGAGGTGACATGTGGCACACAAGACACAGGCCTGTACCTCAAAGGTCAAGGTCACACTTAGAGGTCAAAGGTTGAAATGAGAAACCATGCATCATAGAATTCCCAAGTTACTGGGCACACAGTCATGTTCACCATGATGAGGTGACATGTAGCGCACAAGACACAGGCCTGTACCTCAAAGGTCAAGGTCACACTAACAGGTCAAAGATCGAAATGAGAAATGTTTGATAGGACTGTATCCAAAATGTATGCAGTGCATTGCTGTTTTTGTCTAAAAATGCACATACAATACACAATGTGCTGTCCTCGTCCGGTAGGGGACTTTTGTATTGCTTGCAATACGACATTACCTTGTATCATTTATATCCCAGTGACAGTTCACTTATTCATGATCCCTGTGTAAAGAAGCCAGTACTAGGCTAAGTAATGTGCCGTATGTCCAAAGGCACTACCATGCAGCAATTTGGGATCAAACCTGGGATGCCCATTTTTCAAATACCCGACACTAACCACTCTGCCATGGTTGATTCCTAAAAGTGGGTTTAAAAAGTACCTATTGAATGCAAAGCAGGGTTTTATAAAAAAAAATGTTAAGATTGTAAATGTTGACGTGTGACGATAAATTTAATTAGGGGTACATCTCAAAGCCTCTTCTACAGGTTCGGACAGTTGTATCAATTATGGTTCTAAAACCGGCCAGCGTTGGAACTAATCTGTTCTCAATACATTATCCATACATATTACCCTTTCCCACATACACATACATATGGTTTGATGTTTTATGGAGTAAATGATGAAATTCTTCTTTTGCCACATATGTTTGACTGTTCAATAAGTAAACTTTAACCCTTTCCCACATACAACAATTCTGCAGCAGATGAAAACATAGTGTCAAAAACCTGAAAAATCTCCATAAAAGATAGCTTAATTGTTAAATAAAGCTGAAAACATTGTGGCCAAAGGAGAAATTGCTCATCAAGTCGTCTGCTGCTATTGCGTCAAAAATCGTCTACAGGTGGGAAAGGTATAAAGCATAGAGATTTACCTCATTTTTTTGCTAAGATATTTTAGCCATCTGCAGATTTGTTGATCCAAGGACAAAACGTTTTAAAAGCTAGTACACTGGAGCGCCGATAATTCGCGGTTGGATAAAACGCGATATCCAGTAGAACGCGATGGCGGCTTGGCTCCCGTTGCAATCTTGAAAAAAGAGCCTATTTTCCTTTTTTTATTTGAAATTGAACCCAAAAATTTACAACTTCCAAAAAAAAAAAATCCAAAAAAATACGACAAATAATTCGGTAAAACATGGTACTAGTTTCAAAACTTGAACATAATACATTTAAATAAATAATGCACAAACCTGATTTTATAAATCCAAGAGAAAAAAAACTCACTTAATCCAAATTCAAAGAAATATAATTGCTCCTAAATCTATTTCTTACGGTGCCTTTTACTTATCCTATAGCCCGACCGGGTAGCTCAATTGGTAGCGTATCTGACTCGTGATCTGGAGGTCACGGGTTCGATACCCGGTTGCGGCGACATTCTTTCGGGCGATTTTTCAATTGCCTCTCACCTCTGATCTATGTGAGAAAGTAGTCAGTGGCTTCGAAAGAATGTTGTGTAAGTATTGGTGTGGGAAAGCCAGGAAAACATGGGTAGGTGCACTGACCGCCGTGATATGACCAAAGCTGTTGAAAGCGGCGTTAAACTCCAAACAAACAAACAAACAAACAAACAAACTTATCCTATAAGAATTGAACAAAGGGTTTTGTCGATGACGACGTGTATATTTAGGCTGACCACCTGTAAGAACCATGCAATCAACCCTTAAGTCACACTTGTCCGATTTTACACTTAATAATTTATCCTTTTGCAGACGCATTTAAAGCGGATATTGCGTACTTCTCCTTTTCTCACAATGTAAGAAGAGGAGAGTATTACTCATAATGTGCATTTTATTTTTTCCCCATGTAAAATTATATGTGTACATTGTATGTTGGAAAGGGTTACACATTATGTGCAAAATCTTAAACATAACCCCCCCCCCCCCAACACACACACCCTTTTCAATATAGATGTGACACATCAAACATGCAGTTTGTTTCATAGTAGTGTAACCGGCCACGGCAGGTTCGATTTAGGATACAACACAACAACAGAGAAAGAATGCTAGTTTATACTTTTATTAAGTGTTGGCTTTTACTCATAGCCAAAACAGGACAACTTTATACAGTAAATGAGACATGTTAACAACTAAAATGACAATTAATATATATCTTAATAGAGGGAAAGTCAGAGAAAGAGAGAGAGAGAGTGCTCAGTGTGGTCAGCATGGTAGGTAAACGTTACCTTTGGAGCTGGCCACAACTGGGCAGAAAACAGAAAGAGACAGGCCTTATATAGTACAGAATACCTTGTGTATACACAATAATCACAATAATCACATGAACCATGCATACCACAAGTAAATAAGGCAGGCATACATGTAGTAACTAGAAGAGTCATAAGAAAATGTAGAGGCAGGTATATGTACGGTGGCTTCAAGAAACCGCTCCCGTTACATTCCCCCTTTCTTAAGATCCAATGTTCAAATAAACATTGGTCAAAAGAAACTGAGCTGTATAAGATTATAAAGAATTAATACGACTACAAGTAATGAATCACAAATCCGGTAGTGGGTAATATATAATATAAATTTTGAAAAACACATAAGAAACACTGATTAGTAGCACTGTGGAAAGTTAATTTCTTGTACTCCTTAAAAGTTCTGTGGCTGCTATTTGGTGATGCTTCCAGGCATTCCGAAACCGGACAGGTCATAGGAGAATAAATCCAGCGAGGCCTTTCATTTCTGGTAAATACAGTTCTTCTTAGATGAAATAGGTCAGATAAAACATTTGAAGATTTCTCAGCCCGGACATTACAATTCCTGAGATGAATCCTATCATAGGAACACATTCCTAAGCTGCCAAAGAAGGTCAGGCCATACATGAGATAAAGGGGTGATCATTTCCTTTTAATACTCGTGTTCTGCCTTCGATGCGGTAATGACCTTATCTTATCTAGTATTTATTGTAACCCATTCAATTCAACCAAAACAACTACTTTCCAGGTTGATTAAATTATGAAGTCTATATGAACTAGCATCAGCATGATAATTCAAAATGAAGAACTGCTGCTGTACTGTGTTGTATCCTGGTCACGGCACCAAAATGTAACCGGCCACGGCAGGTTCGATTTAGGATACAACACAACAACAGAGAAAGAATGCTAGTTTATACTTTTATTAAGTGTTGGGCTTTTACTCATAGCCAAAACAGGACAACTTTATACAGTAAATGAGACATGTTAACAACTAAAATGACAATTAATATATATCTTAATAGAGGGAAAGTCAGAGAAAGAGAGAGAGAGAGTGCTCAGTGTGGTCAGCATGGTAGGTAAACGTTACCTTTGGAGCTGGCCACAACTGGGCAGAAAACAGAAAGAGACAGGCCTTATATAGTACAGAATACCTTGTGTATACACAAGAATCACAATAATCACATGAACCATGCATACCACAAGTAAATAAGGCAGGCATACATGTAGTAACTAGAAGAGTCATAAGAAAATGTAGAGTCATGTATATGTACGGTGGCTTCAAGAAACCGCTCCCGTTACAGTAGAATTAATGACTGCTAATTAAATTGCGGATTCTTTAAAATAAATCCTGAATAAATTTCCCACAATGTTTCTTTTTTAAAGAAGTGTTTGCGTTGCGTCAAACTCATGAAGGTATATTATGTATGAATAATGATTTCAAAAGCTTTCTGCTGCAACTGCGTCAAAAGTCATTTAATTAACCAAGTCTACTTGCGTCAAAAGTCAATTAATTTACAAAGTCTATTTGCGTCAAAAGTCATTTAATTGACAAAGTATATTTAACGTGTGTGTAAATTGCACAGAGGTTACAAGTTACACGGCTGTTATGGTCATTTGGAAATAAAGCCGCCCATTTAAGGCTTAGACTATCCCAATATAAAAGCATCGGGAAAATCCATGTTACTTTTGGTGAAAATATTGCATAGGTGTCCAATATCGGGAGCGTGAGATTGGGTAAACACATTACGTCATATTCTTCCCTGGATTGAGCTGCCGCGACAAATGAAAATCACCCATATAAATTTCATCCTTCCCATTTTGAGACACCTGCCGCAGGTTTCTTTTGATAGCTTTGTGATAAAAGGAGAAATTATTGTGTTTGAAATGGGATAAATAAACTATTAAAAGGAATTTAAAGGGTATGAAAGTTATTTTTACTTTGTTTTAGAACTTTGAAACTAAAAAAAAAATAAGGAAAGGAAAAGAAAGGACATCACTCTTTACGCTGATAACAAGCAGTTTCTCTTTTTCTCACAATTTTCCAACGCTGTCTGTATACAAATACGTACTTTTGAAAGTGAGGATTAATTTCGTATTACATCAAAAGAATATACACATATATAGACACCATATTCTAGCCTGCTAAAATAAATTAGTTTTTGAGACCTGTTTTCATTGTCATTAGATGCAGTACTGACGAGTACAGGTTTTGGAATGTTACAGCATACATGTATTACTTTTGATTGCTATAAATTCTCATGGTAAATCGCGATCGGATTCCAACGCGATGCTAGGCCTTGGACCCCGAATATCGCGATATATCGGCGCTCCAGTGTATTGTGTTTTGCAAACATTTTGCAAATAAACAGTATTTTGCAATTAGATGGTCCACAATTTTTAAGGAAGGGAAAAGATATTATGAAAAGATTAGCTAAGTGTTTTTATCATTCAATAAAACCGTTGAATAAATGTAGTATGTAATATTTTCTCATAATTTTTTAGCACACATGGTGTTTTATTATCAGGCTTTATAATAGTAAGAAATAAGAAGAAAGAAACTAGGTCACCCATGTAGATGTTCTCGAAATTCTTTTAATGAATCTTACATGTGAAATAAGTGTTAAACATGTTTTTATAGAAATAACATCCCCCTCGAGTGCGGGAGGTCGCAGGTTTGATCCCCTGCCGGGTCATTGTAACTTAAGACTTTAAAAAAGGTAGTCAATGGCTTTCTCTCCTTGGTGTTCAGGATTGTCACCCGGGGGTAACAGCATTACGACTGACTTGCTGGTGTCAGGAAAAATGGATAGGTAAACTGGTAAATTACCCAGGAAACATCATGATATAAACGAAAAATTGTTGAAAGCGGCGTAAATAACAGAAAATATGGAAGGTCTCTATCTATTAATGAAGTTATATTTTGATGATTGAATTAACTCTTTCAGCGCCAAAGGCAATAATGATGTTTTTGCAAACAATACTGATTCAGGTGAGTCAGCTCGTAACGAGCTGTCTCACCTGAAATCAGCATCGTTTGCCTTTTAGTTATCAAAATAGTCCAAATTTTAATTACATGGGAAATGGAGAAGCCCGATTTTGAACATGGAAGAGTCTACTTTAAACAATTCGGCGCTGAAAGAGTTAAGAGTTAAGATATTGTGACGCATGTCATACTTTTGCCTAAATTTCTTTTCAAAGTCGGCTGCAGCAGATGCGCTAAAATATGTCTGCATGATGGGGAAGGGATAAAAGAAGCATCATAAAAATAGTGAGATACCTGGTGCCAGACTGTCCGTCATGAACCGCCTGAACCCCTATCACATTCTACTGAAAATATTTTAATTACTTAAGCAGATAGATTTCAAGGAGAGAAGATTCCTTTTACCTTTTAATTAGAACTGAATGCCTGTCTTTGTTTATCTGAGGTTTTCGGGGATTATTCGGGTAAATTGGTTATCATTGCTGACTTCAGTTGGACTGGTCTATGTCAGGGAATTTGGTGGTAAAATAATATAAACATCTTTTCTCATCCTTTCCTGTATTATCGTTTAACTCTTGCGCATATGTATACAACAAATCTGCAGCAGACAGGTTAGAATTCAAACATTTAGGCAAAAATATAAGAAATTAAAGTATATTGATTGTAAAGAGTTGAAAGCATTGTAGCAAGAGGAGATATTGCTCATCAAGAGCAGATGATTCTCCTTTAGCCACAATGTTTTCAAAAGTCCTCTGCTGCAGATGCATCTAGCTGTTTGTGGGAAAGGTTGGGGCAATATCTTCAAAATTGAAAAAGGAAAATAAATAAGAAGAGAGTGATTTATTAAAATTCAGGACTTAAATCAAAGGTATAACGACAATACTACCAGACATTGAGAAATTGTCTGCCATAAGCAGTTCATCATTAAATTTAATCTTTTCCAAGATACAATAAATATGCTGCAGACGACTTCAATATCGTAATTATAGGTTAATTATAGTATGGGAAATCTCTGTAAATGAAAGTATAATTATTGAGTAGAGATGAGCTATTACTCTGTTTTCCACAATGTTTTCAGAAGTCATGTGCTGTAGATTGGAAGGAGTTAATAATACTTGGAAGAACAGTTTTAACCCTTTCCCTCATACGACAATTCTGCAGCAGACGACTTTGAACATATTTTGTCAAAAAATAGAAAATCTCTATATATTAATTGAATGGATAACCATAATGACTAAAAGTTGAAAACATTGTTGCAAAAGGAGAAATTGCTCGTTTTGAGCAATTTCTTCTTTTGTCACTATGTTTTCAAAAAGCCGTCTGCTGCAGAGGCGACAGAAAGCGTCTATATGAGGGAAAGGGTTAATAAAGATTTAAATTTCTGGGAAAAGACAAAACTGCACAACAATGACATCTCTGTGCATAGTGACAAAACGTGCAATTTCTCCTTTTGCCACAATGTTTTCCACTTTAAGTGATAGGTTATCCATTCAATTATAGAGATTTTCCACTTTTTGACAAAATATGTTCAAAGTCGTCTGCTGCAGAATTGTCGTATGAAGGAAAGGGTTAAGACAAGGGTTTCTAAGCAACACTATGTGTTCTTTGTTTCTGTATACTCATTAATAAAGCTTGACTTGATAATAATTGACATAATACTTGCTTGTAGACCATTATCAATGGTAAAGGGATAAAAATGCCAACTTGTTTTACTCGCTTGGCAAACAGACAGGATATGCAATGTTATTATCAAGAGACTGATAAAATACATGATTTTCTAAGAACTTCTCTGTTAAATGCAATGCTTTTTTATTTACCCTCAACTGTTTCCCACTAACGGACGTATTTTGATGCATCTGCAGCAGAGAACTTTTACCACAATGTCTTCAACAGTATTCAAAATTATGCTTTCATTCACAGAGATTTTTACGGTGGCACAGAGGTGACATGTGTACGTTTTTATTTATCTTGTGTGCACGACATACTAAGTCGTGCGCACAAGATAATTAAGTTGTGCGCATGAGTTACTATGTTGTGCGCACGAGATACTAAGTTGTGCGCACGAGTTACTAAGTCGTGCACACAACTTAATCATCTCGTGCGCACGACTTAGTATGTTGTGTGCACGAGATAAATAAAAACGTACACATGTCACCTCTGTGCCACCGTAGATTTTCCATATTTGTTTGTGTCTATATGTTTTTGAAGTCGTCAGCTCCAGATTTATTGTAAGAGGTAAAGACTAAACACATTGAATTCTTTAACCCTTTCCCTCATATAGATGCTTTCTGACGCCTCTGCAGCAGACAGCTTTTTGAAAACATAGTGACAAAAGAAGAAATTGCTCAATTTCTCCTTTTGACACAATGTTTTCCACTTTTAGTCATAGGTTATCCATTTAATTAAAGAGATTTTCTATTTTTTGACAAAATATGTTCAAAGTCGTCTGCTGCAGAATTGTCGTATGAGGGAAAGGGTTAACAAACAGCATCATTACGCCGGATTTTTGACAAGGTATTACTTATTTTATAGATAAGATTTTGCTTAATGCAGTCTAGGTTGCAATCGGAGCTGCCACCCAAGGGAAATCAACAAACTGGCTGCTTAAGACAGGTGGCTGCACATGTCAGTTAAAATATGTAAAATCTGGAAAGTGGGAAGCATTATTGTGTTATAGAAGTGAAAAATATTATGAAAAAATAAAGAGATTGTCCATCATGTTCATCAGTTTCTTCTTTTTCCAAACGATTTCAAAATGTCATCGGGTGCATTTAACCCTTTCCCACAAACAGCAAATCTGCAGCAGATGAATTTAAAAATGATTACTTAAAAATATGGAAAATCTCTATAAGTGTAGGTATAATTACTGAACAAAGTTGAAAACATTGGAGCAAAAGGAGAAATTGCTCATTTTCAAAAGTCGTCTGCTGCAGATGCGTTAAAATGTGTCCACAGGTGGGAAAAGGGTTAAGCGCTCAAAATGTCATCTGAATCAGAAATAGGTTAATTAAAGCATACAGACTTGTGTTTTAGACATTGATTTTGCAAAATTGTAAAAGTTTTGTTTCTTCTAATTGCAGGTAACATACAGGAGTTTTGTTTAATGAAGAAGACACAGGAACTTTAAACAGCGGGAAAACAAGTTGTGATAGTAAATGTGAGCATCGACAACATGTGGACACTCAACTGGATTGTGACTTGTTTACTACCTGTGATACAGCTTGGTAAGGCTTTAACATATTTTGTTTTTAACTCTTTCCCACATACAACAAATCTGCAGAAGACTACTTTGAAAACATAGTGACAAAACCTGAAAAATCTCAATGAAAGATAGCTTAATTGTTAAATAAAGTTGAAAACATAATGTTTTCAAAAGTTGTTTGCTGCAGGGGCGTCAGAAAGCATCTGTATGTGGGAAAGAGTTAACTCTTTCCCACATACAACAAATCTACATTAGGTGACTTTCAACATATCTAGGCAAAAATATTGGAAACTTTCTACAAATGAAAGTAAAATTATTGATGTTGAAAACATTATGATAAAAAGAGAAATTGCTTGTTTTGGGAAATGGCTTGTAGATCAAAGATCAGTCTTCCTTATTAGTCCCCCACCAGGGGACTATAGGTTTGCACTGAGTCTGTCTGTCCGTCCGTCTGTCCGTCTGTCCTTCTGTCCTTCTGTCTGTCTGATACGCTTTCGTTTTCCGGACTTTTTTTCAAAACGCCCCAAGATATCAACTCCAAATTTTAAACATAGCTTAAGTTAAATGACTTACAGATCAAGTTCGACTTTCGTCACGATCGACATTTTCATTCAAGAGTTACTGCCCTTGGATTACATTAATTTTGTCAAATTTTTAGCTTTCCGGACTTTTCTTTAAAACGCTTCAACATATCAGCTTCAAATTGTATAACTAGCTTTACCTCAATGACATACAGGTCAAGTTCGACTTTTGTCACGATCAACATTTTCTTTCAAGAGTTATTGCCCTTGAATTACGTTATTTTTGTCAAATTTTCAGTTTTCCGGACATTTTTCAAAACGCTTCAACATATCAGCTTCAAATTTTATAACTAGCTTTACCTCACTGAGTCCGTCTGTCTGTCTGTCCTTCTGTCCGTCTGTCCGTCTGTCTGATACGCTTTCGTTTTCCGGACTTTTTTTCAAAACGCCCCAAGATATCAACTCCAAATTTTAAACATAGCTTAAGTTTCTTTAAAACGCTTCAACATATCAGCTTCAAATTTTATAACTAGCTTTACCTCAATGACATACAGGTCATGTTCGACTTTTGTCACAATCAACATTTTCTTTCAAGGGTTATTGCCCTTGAATTACGTTATTTTTGTCAAATTTTCAGTTTTCCGGACTTTTTTTCAAAACGTTCAACATATCAGCTTCAAATTTTATAACTAGCTTTACCTCACTGAGACCGTCTGTCCGTCTGTCCGTCTGTCTGATACGCTTTCGTTTTCCGGACTTTTTTTCAAAACGCCCCAAGATATCAACTCAAAATTTTAAACATAGCTTAAGTTAAATGACTTACAGGTCAAGTTCGACTTTTGTCACAATCAACATTTTCATTCAAGAGTTATTGCCCTTGAATTACGTTATTTTTGTCAATTTTATAAATACCTCTACCTCAATGACATACATGTCAAGTTTGACTTTTGTCACGATCAACATTTTCATTCAAGAGTTATTGCCCTTAAGGTGGGGGACATGTATTGCTTCAGCAATACTCAGAATGCTTGTTAAAATTGTGTTCACCAACCCCTACTGTAGCTGATGGGTAATAGTTATGGTGTCGTCTGTCCGTCCTTTGAACAGTGAGTCCTTCTGTTCAGAGCCAGAGGGCATGTTTTCAGGGATTTTGATTCAATAATGTTCTACAAGATTCAATTTGCTTGTGTCAGGAACACCAGAGTTGTTGTCTGTATTGGCCATATTATTATCCCCTGCTTTTTCGAAGAAAAAAAGGGGGGTTATTAATTTCGGTTTGTCCGTCTGTCCGTCCGTCACACTTCGTTTCCGTGCAATAACTGCCACAAATGTGAACCGGTTTTTTTCAAACTTGGTACCAAGGTTAAATGCCTTAAGGGCTAGGCCAAGTTCGATTGTCACTTTCGGCGGACTTTATTCGGTGGAGTTATGGCCCCTTATTTAACAAAAAATGTCGTTTGTTGCTGTTTCCGTGCAATAACTGCCACAAATGTGAACCTTTTTTTTTCAAACTTGGTACAGTAACAAGGTTAAAATGCCTTAAGGGCTAGGCCAAGTATTCGGTGGAGTTATGGCCCCTTAATTAACCTATAGATTACCAAGGATCTGCTTAACATCATTACATGTATGCAATATTTACACTATGCTTTCTTCAATCAGTTTAATTTACCCTGTAATACATGTTCAATAAAAAGTCTACTGACATGTTTAAACCTAACCTCAACATTTTCCTACAATATTTCCTGCAAGCGGGGGATATAAATTTCATGAAATTGCTTGTTTAAACAAAGTTGCTAGTTGAAACTATTTTATTTTGTAATTGTGCAGAACAACGCGACAAAATCTGAGCTTGGAAAACACTACAGCAAGCATAAATTTGTTTTGGGTCTTTTAAAGCATTACCTGAAATATTACCCTGATATTTTGGCAAGCTTTCATGAAAATGGTATAACATTGTTTATAACTATGAGATAACATTATTGTTTAATGTTCATAGGTTAAAATGGCTAGTATATATACTCAGGAAATAGCTTGGGTCTCATATAAACAACTGTAAAGATAATTAGGATACAACATTCCATGCAATCAGGTGGTTTTCACAACTAATATGTACTTGGTAATGTTGCCGATACAGCTCTAACAGGTCAGGTACCGATGTGGTTCTATTGCATACCCCATACAACCATGTGTCTGATATCTGTCTACAGCTGAAAAAACATCTACAGAAGAAATAAGGAATATTTAACAAATTGGAAGAATAATTTTGTTTTAAAAGATTGTGAGAAAAAGGAAAAAATGCTTATTTTGAGAGAATGATGTTTTCTTAAGTGATGAAGAACTTCCATTAGAAAATGTAGACTTCTACTCATAGCTAGAATAAGTTTAACAGATAGGTATTCAAGAGAGCTAGAGTGTTAATATTGAAATATTAAGGACAAGTACATGTGCAACAACATCAATTTTTGTCATACTGAAATGATTGCAATGTAGTTAATTGTTTAGAGCAATTTCTCCTTAAATGCCATGATGTTTTCAACTCTTTTCAAGTATTCATACTTTTAATTATAGTAAATTTCAATATGTTTGCCTACATATGTTTTAAAAGTTATCTAGATGCTTACAGATTTGTTGTATGTGGGAAAGAGGTAATGAATGTTTACTGAGACAGACTTTAGCAGAATGAATTGTTAAGTACCCAAGAAAACATCAGAGTTGATGAACTATCGTAGTTATAAAACTCAATGCATGGTTGTTTAAGTGATACAGCTCATTTAGTTAACCCTTTCCCACATTCAACACATTAGCAGTACATTAAAAATCATCTATGTGAAAATCTCTAAGACTAATAGAGTGTAATCGATAAACGTAGTTGAAGACATTAATAATTTAACAAAAGAATGCATTTCACATTATGAGTATTTTTTCCTTTTCCCGCTGTGTTTTAAGAGGTAATCTGTTGCAGTCATGTGTCATAATGGTTCTGCTGGTAGGAAAGGGTTAACCTGATGAACAGATAATTCAAGGAGCCTGTTTGTTTGGTTCCCCAAACCAAAACAGCAAGCTTAATAAAGATTGCGGCTAGGTTGCAGCAAGATTACCATTTCAATAAAATTACGCTTGCGACTACCTTATTTGAGAATGCAGTAAGATTGCGATTGGAAAGTTCACAACCTTAATTTTAAGCATTGGCAAGCTTGCACAACCTTATTAAGCTCAAAAGCTTAATTCTGTGCTTGCAAATCTTCATTTAATGTTTATTATATCTGCATTTATCATTAGGATGTGAAGAAGTTATTTCAAGTCACTTTGAACATAATATTTGATGACAATCAATGATAACCGAGTGTATTGTAAAAAACATTGCCTAAAGTTAAACCGTCACATGGTATTTTTAAAATAAGCCTCCATTTTGAAAATGAATGACAACTCTCAGTTTTCTGTTGCAAGCTTGTATAGCAATATTAAATGATTCTAAGATGGCACAAGCTTAATTTCCTTGGGCACAGCATGTACACTTAATTACCTGCAACACTAATGTATTCTAAATTGATAAGATAAAGAACAACTGGTACAAGTTTGCAAATAGAAATATGCAATTTTGAAATTATGTCAAATAGATTTATAACTTGATGATGATTTATCATCCAGTAAATGAGATATTTAAAGCTTGCACATAGTGTATTTGATAGTGATAGAAAACGTTCTATGTGTCACCTGAATGTCCATTTGTCCATCAAACTTTCACTGACTGACATACTGGCAGCAGGTATTTTACAGACAGGCTGAGCGAGGCTGTTTTAATCTTTTCCCACATTTAAAACAAATCTGCAGCAGACATGCACATCTCTTCATAGCTTAAAGTATTATTATAAACTAGAGATGAAAACATTGTTTACAAAAGTCGTCTGTTGCAGATTCATCAAACTGTATCTGCATGTGGGAAAGGGTTAAGAAGTTTGCTCTAAATGTCTCGGCCCTCCATGTTCAAATCTGTTTTAAACTGTTACAGGAGACTTTAACCCTTTCCCACATACAACAAATCTGCAGCAGACGACTTTGAAAACATGGTGACAAAAGGAGAAATTGCTCATTCTGAGCAATTTCTTTTTTAGTCGCCATGTTTTCAAAAGGTCGTCTGCTGCAGAGGCGTCAGAAAGCGTCTATAATTATGAGGAAAAGGTTAAGGTTGATACAGGGAGACTTTGATCTTTACAAGATGCCGCTGTAAAGCCATGTGGCAAACTGTAATGTATCTTTTCTTACATAAAACTTAGATAAAATGCACAGATACATTATGCTCTACTCCTGATAGGCATTTTTAACCCTTTCCCACATTAAATAATTCTGCAGAGGACTTGATATGAGCAATTTTTCATTCTGCCACAATGTTTTCAAAAGCTGTCTGCTGCAAAGGTGTCATGGAAGCGTCTGTATGTGGGAAAGGGTTAATGGGCTGTCTTAAACCGAAGACTTTTTCATGCAAACATGTATATATCTTGGATTATAAGGTTTACCTTTTCCCACATGAAGACAAATAATTATTTTGATGTGTCTGCAGTAATGTGCAGACATGTATATATCTTGGATAGGTTAACCTTTTTCCACATGAAGGCACACATACGGATGCATCTGCAGTAGACAACTTTTAAAAATAGTGTCACAATTTATTAGATCTAGAAATTCTCATAACGAGCAATTTCTGTATTCGCCACAATATTATTATCAACTCTAATCAATTAGTTGACATTTATTCTGAGTCCGCCTATAAGGCAAGGAGACACTTTGGTATCACTTCTCTGTCATCTGTCCGTCCGTCACACTTTTGTGATAATTGGTCGTTACAATATGTTTTTGAATCTATTTAATAATTAGTGTATCATCCATTTATAAAGATCTGTTACTTTTGCATGTGTTTAATGTTGTCAGCTTAAGATTTTGGAAAGGTGGAAAAACTCTGGTATCTGGTATATGTTGCTGCTTTTCCAGTGCTGTTGACAGTTTCGAAATGATATGATGAAAATATTGTGGGATATAGAGGCAAGAGTGTTTTAACTTATTTAGCACTCTTGAACATATTTATTATGACAGGGTGGAATATAAAATGTAGTATTATAATAATATAGAGCCTTTTTGAAATAAACTAGATCAGCTCTGTATCCTTAAATTATACTTACAATGCTATGAGCAATTTCTCCTTTTGCCACAATCCTTTCAAAGGTCATCAAAATATGTCTGCGAGTGGGAAGGATTAATATACCCAAAACACCAGCTCATGATGGTATTCATCACTACAGTCAAGTTTCACCAGTTTGTTTGTCATCAAGATGTTGTCTTGAAGAACTTGTGTTAGCTGTTTGCATATATATTAACCCTTGCCCACATACAACAAATCTGCAGCAGACGACTTTGAAAACGTGGTGACAAAAACCTGAAAAATATCCGTAAAAGATAGCTTAATTGTTAAATAAAGTTGAAAACTTTGTGGCCAAAGGAGAAATTGCTCATCATGAGCAATTTCACCTTTGGCTTCAATGATTTCAAAAGTCGTCTGCTGCTAATTTGCGTCAAAATGCATCTGCAGGTGGGAAAGGGTTAAATAACATCTTGTTAAATCATCAGTCTACTAAATCAGAGGAATCATCATATTTCTCACATTTTTGTTTGTCCTGGTAAATTAATGTAGAGGTGCTGTCAGTATCCTGGATATTGTGTGCTGCCTACAATGTTGGAGCTTTGACAGTTTGATTGTCCGCTGCTTTCAACAAAAGTTCAGTTATATCACGGCGTTTCCTAGATAAGTTACCAGTATTACTGGTCTATTTATCCTGACACAAGCCAGCTAGTCCAAATGTTAACCCTGCAACCCTCAGCGCCAAGAAGGGCAGCCATTACAAAAAACAAACCATCAGAGAGCTCAGTGCCCACTGCAGCAGACAAAAATGAAAAAAAATCTCTATAAAATGAGTGTTATATATAGGATCTGACATGAGTTGTCATTTCATATAAAGTTTTATTAAACAAGTTCAAGAAATTTGTTATTAAGCAAGCCTTTGGCGAGATTCTTTTTATCACATGACGAAACACAAAAAGAAAATCGGGTTTTCCAAAGCTATTTTAATTTTGTAAGTAAACCGTATAACAATGCCGCCAATAATTATGCCGAGGTTATACGTGGTCAGAAAATAGTCCCAACATGTAATACTTAATAAACTGTTAACTAATCACACAAAAAATAACCGATAATGGTCCCTTGACCTCGTCCATCTATCGTGACGTTTGTATTTACCAGATACACATTCTCAGTCCTTTTGTAAACATTCGCGGATGAATACAAAAATAGTGATTTGGTTATGTTATATTACCCGCGTTACATATAAAGAAATATGTAATGGGTATATTAGATCGGATACAAGCATTGTCATGTGATAAAAGATATTATTGAAGTGTGTTGAAGGTATAGTGGCAAAGGGAGAAAATGCAACTTCTTCCTACACCACTATGTTTTCAAAAGTCGTCTGCTGCAGTTGCATTTGAAAGTTGGACAGAGTTACGACTCAAATATGGGTTTTAGAATACTATTCAATAATTATAATTTTATTAGTCGCCGGGCAGAAGCCCGCGACTTCTATTTTTAATAGCTTTTCGGAAATCACATGGGAGGAGGGATAATTATTGGAAAGAAACACATTAAGATGTTTTGAACATATTACAATTGTGTTTGTTTAAAAACACTAAGTAATGACACATCTAAAATGGAATAAACATTTCGATGTTTTAGGTATTTTTAGTTTCATTTTGTTGACTTGCATTTAAGTGTTTTTGTCTTATTTACGAAGACAAATGTGGTCCCTGCTAGACTTGCAACCAACTGCTATATGTCAATATTGAGATATATTGAAATAAAAATCACGGCAAATTCTACTTTCAATAGTAATGTTAACTTACTGAATGTTATTTTCATGTTCAAAAATATGTCTTGATTTGTGAAGAATTCATTTGATAATGTTAACTCGTGTATATCTAAAATATGAACTGTTTCTAACCTAGAACTGTTGATTACGTCACTACCGAGTACCGCCCGCATAGATTTGTAAATTTTGCACACGCTACTATATACTACTGTACTTACTGTGTGTGCGATAACCAATGAAAAGCTGGATTTGCACGCGATACATTTTACAACAAAAACCTGCGTCGCTTACACTCATACTCTCATTCGATGGGCTGAATATGCACAATGACACACACACACTTGTATAGTTTCCCATGAACATAAACTGGTAACAGAAACAAAAATAAGAAATAATTTGTGAAAATATGTCTCAAATATAAGCCTGTTTATCGGTCGTGAACGTCGAAACGCCTTTTTCTCAGTTTGTGACCTAGTTTCATATTGCCAAAATGTAAACAAAGCGAAGTAACCGGAAGTACATGTAAACTTAGAAAAGTGACTAGGTTATGCAGACAAAAAATGTCGCACGACAAATTGATTTTTCTTAAACGTCACGAAACGAATGCATGGGTCGAATGTAGGAGAAAGAAAGATAATATAGAAATGCTTTTCTCTCTCGAATGCAGTGGAATAAAACATGCACTAAAGCTTTGCCTGATTTTTTATTCACTTTCTTCGATGTCTGACACTACGACTCGATGAAGCCTGACATTTCGAAAGAATGCTCAAACACCTTATTACAGATAGATAGCTAATATTACACACTTAAATGATTAAATATATGTGATATTAAATGTTGAAACAAATTAAGAGAAGAACAAACTCTGATAAACAATAGATTTAGAAATAAAGAAAATCTGCTCTTTCGCACCCAATTAATTTCATACTTGCCACATATATTCCTGTACGAAATTTCCAACTGTAAAAGACCTGTAAATGACCTGTAATTTTTCACGATTTTACATCTGTAACTTTTAGGATTACAGCTGGAATTCACTTAAATCAAAGTTCATTTACAGCTGTAAAAGACCTGTAATACAGCTGTAAATGACCTGTAATATGGTGCGAAATATTTAAATTAGGTGTAATTCTCAGCGAAATTTTACAGGTGTAAAATCTGATTTACAGGTGTAATTTCAGTTACAGGTGTAATTTCAGTTACAGGTGTAATTTCAGATTTACAGGTGTATGATTTACAGGTGTAAATTCAGATATAGGTGTAGAATTTACAGGTGTAAAAATTACAACTACAGGTGTAATTTCAGATTTACAGGTGTACAATAAAGCAAGTTAAAACATCTATTCTTGATAATATAATTTTTTTTAATTATATTAAAAGAAACAAAATATACATATTCAAGTCAATCATTTTTTTCTATTTCTTTGCTTTCATCTGTTTTCTTGCATATCCTATTCTCTCTGTTATTGCCCCGTTCATTTCAGCCTCTGTTGGTATGCGCTTCATCTCCGCTTTGCACCATGTTACAACATAATCTGTATTAACAAGAATTCGGCATTACACAACTGCATAGTAGTTATTCATTTATTAGGGTTTAACGCCGCCTTCAACATTATTTCAGTTATATAACGGTGACAGTTCACTTATTCATAATCCCTGGGTAAACAAACCAGTACTAGGCTAGAAAATGTGCATTGTCCAAGGGCACCCCACCATGACTGTAGTGCCGCGACATGGGATCAAACTCAGGACCCCCAGTTTCGAAATCCCAGACGCTAACCACAGCAGATTCCACACACATAGAGAACAACCATTAATTGGCAACATCTCTAGAAAAAATTATACATAATAAAAGTGACGGAGAAAAAAACTGAAACAATTATTATAAATCAATGATACAAATTGTACCAATGAAAGTAACAGATATGTGTTTTAAGCCTGAAATCACATACAATAATTAATTCCAAGTGCATCCGATTGTTATACATACAGACAGGTCATGGGTAATATTTAAACTTATTGAATAGAGTATTGTTTCTTTAAAATAAATGGGGGGGATGTATACCAACCTTTCAATATTTTAACTTTGGCTTGGTCTAGGGTTGGCTTAGAAGGGTCCGTTTTCGCCTGGCCAATGCCTAGACCTCTACAGCTTGCCATTTCCTCTATGTTAAAAAGCCCATTGCAAAGCCGGTAAAGGAGGACAGATCCCTCCTTACCGGGTTTTGATTTTGCCGCAGAGCAGGCCTTCCTTTTCAAATCCCTGTCAATCAAAATACTACTATGTTCAAGGAGTTTAACCTGCAAAACAAACATCAACTGCTTTCATTTAAACACAAAATAACAAGAACCACTATCAAACATTATTGTAGGAGAATGTAAAACATTAAGGCTAAGATTGAAACATATTATGATATTATCAATAAAGGTTCTATGATTTAAGTTTAAACAGCATATACAAACAGGGGTTATATCCCAATCCGGAGAACGCAAAAATGAAGTTGGTTCATCCCGAGTTTACACGCAAAATCTGTGTTAAGCTGCTAAGAAACATGTGAAATTGTTTTCTCACCCATTTATACATAGAAAATCTCTATAATTAAATGAATAACCTATGACTAAATATGAAAAACATTGTGGCAAAAGGAGAAATTGCAAGATTTCCTTTCGTCACAATGTTTTCAAAAAGCCGTCTGCTGCAACGCGTCTATATAAGGGAAAGGGTTAAGGTTTTGTGTTGATGGTTATCAAATTTGTCATAAATAAATATTAGTTCATAAACAGATGTTGTTACTGACCATATCAGATGGATGAACAGTTTTCGATTTCCTTGGGGATCTTCGAACAGATGACATGGAAACTTCCTTAAAAGAATTAAAATAAATATACCAAACATATTTTAAACAAATACATTAACTAAATTCAATGTAAGAATAGAACGTTCACTAGATCTAGTTTGAAAGAAGTATTATTATTACAACTCCTGATTGTTGAAACTCGGTTTAACTTGTTTTTATAATTTGTCTTGTGCAGATTAAACATTAATTACCGACGTACATGAAACGACTACAATGGACATGAATGCAAACAGTAGGGCCATGATGGTCCTATATCACTCACCTGAGTGTAAACAAAATGTGACAAATAAATGATGTATTTAGTGTGGTTTTCAAAAGGAACAGACCTCTCATGTATATCTTGCTACTGTTAAGTTGTGTAAACATCAGATAATAAATGATGACTTGAACTTCTTCACAAGGTCAATTATAGACATATTTTAAAGGGTCATAATCCTGTCATGTATAAACAGAACTGGCTGTTTTTTGAAAGGAAGTGAGCTCTTAAAATGAATACCACCTAGCAACTGAATAAGTTTTGTTAACATCAGATAATAAATGAAGAATGTATCAAGTTCACAAGAAATTGTTGATGGACAACAGACGAAGGGCTATCACAAAAGCTCACCTTTCGACAGGTGAGCTAATACATAAATCCATGCATACATATTTTTAGCAAGTAACTCACAGCATTTGATTGGTAGCTTGCTGCGCTTAGATTCTGCTGACTTGTTGATTGGATTAGTGTCTCTTGAGGTACCTTTAAAATAATCATTAAACTTTAGTATTTTTAGACCATCTGAGCTGAAGGCTCTGGGTGATCTATTCTGATCACTCTCTCTCCTTATGTTGTCTATCGTCTACTTTTAGCTTTAAACATCATCTCATCCTTTACCTCATAACCAATTTTCAATCAAACTCCAAAGATGTCTTCTGGAGGCCCTCAGGCCTTTTTCAAAATCTGTTGATTGACATAGGGCCGTCTTGGCCGACTTGTTTTAAGCAACATTTAATATTAAACAATTTAAGTGAAACATTGATGAACCTGGCTTATTTTCATAAACAACCGAGCTTTCATATCTAGCTACTGAGTGAGTGAAGTGTATGAGTTTAGTAAACATCAGATAATAAATGATGACTTTAACTACTTAACAAGGTCAATTATAGAAGATTTTCCAATTTTAAAGGGTCATAATCCTGGCATGCATAAACAGAACTGGCTGGTTTTTTAAAGGAAATTTTAAAATGAATACCACCTAGCAACTGATTAAGTTTTCTTAACATCAGATACTAAATGAACACTGAATCAATCAAGTTCACAAGAAATTGTGGACAGACATTAGACGAAGGGCTATTACAAGGGCTGTGACAGGTGAGCTAATAAATAAATCCATGCATACATATTTTTGGCAAGTTACTCACCGCATTTGATTGGTATCTTGCTGCGCTTAGATTATGCAGACTTGTTGATTGGATTAGTGTCTCTTGAGGTACCTTTAAAATAATCATTAAACTTTAGTATTTTTAGACCATCTGAGCTGAAGGCTCTGGGTGATCTATTCTGATCACTCTCTCTTCTTATGTTGTCTATCGTTTACTTTTAGCTTAAAACATCATCTCTTTTTTACCACATCTCCAATTTTCAAGTCTGTGATTATTACACATGAGTTTTAAATAGAGATTATTCAACGTATTTTTCAAAGATGAGAATATATTTCACGAGCCGTCGCGTGAATGGGAGTGACGTCACGAGTGGCTCCTTCCATTCACAAGACGGCGAGTGAAATATGTTCTATCTTTGAAAAAATAAGTTGAATAATCTGTTGATTACATTTCATTGTTGTTTTTAGTAATACATTTAGTTTTTCAATCCGGTCTTACACCATAGTTTATGTTAACTATGGACTATTTTTCGTTTTTTTACCTACTTTTTGTGCATTATTTTCGGATAAGGCGTGGCCGTGGAAAAAAAGGGAGGGACACGCATGCGCAATTGTGGTGTGAAATAACAAATATTAAATATTGTTATTTGTAATAACAATAAATCGACGATTATGAATTTTCTTTCACCGAGATATCCTTATCTTTCATGGATAGAAATGTAATAAACTTATTTATTTTACATTGACTGCGAAACAATTAGCAGTCCGCTTATATTTATAATGCTTGTTGTCTGCTTCCTGGAAACTAAACCAGTACGTACTCGCGCCCTTTGTGTGGAAAAATCCAAAAGTCAAGACCTTCTCATCACGTTACACGAACCAGGGACCTTTGATACGAGGTCCACACTCTACACCTGTACCACTGTCTTCCATTAATTACACGTGTTAAGATCATTGAATTAATGTTATTCTATTTCTATACATATTTTTTCTTAACATGCTTTAGTCATTAGAAGATGCAGAGTACAATGGCAAGAATTTACAGATTCTCTCACTCAAATCAGAGGTGGGCAGTACTTTAGATTCCTCCATCAAATCAACACATAGATTGAAGCAAGCTGGACTTGGGAAAACTAAACAGAGAACCTTCAGATTGTTTAATTCATAACATTAATAAAGCTAGATTGAATCAAATTTTCATAATCATTACCATTTAAATAAGAATACTTACTCCAGTTGTCAGTAGTCCGGTTCTGTACGGAACTTTGGCAGGAGTGCTTGTTTGGATGGGTGAAGACAAATTTAAACTGTCATTCAATCTGTGTTGTTCGTACAGGCTAGTAGTATGTGTAGGCGGGTCAGTTTGATCCATCAGATCCATTAGAAAACTTCCCTGGCTGTTTGACGGTTGGTAAGACTGTAAGATAACCATAAAGTTGTTTAAAATTTGAAGAGCCATATTTAAAATCCTCTAAAGTTACTTACTATCATAGCTCCTAGTAAGTATCTGTGAGTTACATTTAGGGATATAAAAAGATGCCTGTTGTTCTTGAAGCTGCACTTTCACAGATTGTTATCAAATTTTAACAACTTTACGTTTTACTGACTTTGAATATAAATCTCAGTAGCATTTGTGTCTGTTACTGAATTTATATTCATAATATTTCAATTTTTAAACAAAAATAAATATTAAAAATAAATTCGCTTTGTTAAAAGTATTTCAAACCAGTTTGAGATTGGAGTATATATATTTATGCTAAAAAGGATTAACATTTATAATATAAGTCAATGCAAAACTACCTCAAACCTCGTTTTGAGCAATTTCTTCTTTTGTCACTTATAATGTTTTTAAAAAGCTGTCTGCTGCAGAGGTGTCAGAAGCTGTCTATATGAGGGAAAGGGTTAATATAATGCTGGAAAGGACTTATTTACCTGAGAGCAAGAATGATTGACTGCACTGCTTCTATTTTTGAAATGTGTCACAAGACTTCTCAGAAAGCCGACAAATTCTGGTTGGCATATTGCCTGCAGTGTCTGCAACATATCTGGTGATGGAGCTGAAAATAAATTCAAATGCAATTTTTTTTAAATTTAATCTCAAATTATAATGATCAGTTTTAAAAGAATGCAATTTGTCTAAATAGTCTAAAACGTGCTGACAGCCCAGCCATACGATTGAATGGGGATCATTTTTAAAACATTGACTCCTCTAAGGCAATTGCCCCTGTAGTGTCTGTGTTATAATTCAGATTTTGACAATATTTCGCTTTTTAATGGTAAACAATTATACAGTCAGTAAATAATACATTAAAAAGAATTAAATTTTTAATTAGAGCTAAGAAATTATTTTGATAATTTTGTCTTGTAATATTTATATAAAATAAATGAATAAAATATGTACAGGTGGCGACATATCAATACCTGGAATATTATACTGCCTGTTGTTGTCCGACGCTGGTGGCATGAAATCCAGAACATCCATGGCTGACTGACATGCAGTCCATGTCTTTTGAAGTGAAACTGGTCTCACTGGAGATTTTTCTTCTTTTTCTCTCATTTCCTTTGGCTGCATATTTACAGGAACAGGAGTAGCTGTAAACACTTTGTCTCCATCCTGAGAAGACTCACTGGGTACGCTGGCTGTGTTTCCAGTGCTGCTCACTGTATCAAACTGGCGATGTAAATCCAGCATCAATCGTCCAGTCTGAACAGTGGCAGTTTCGTGAGCTCCTGGTTTCGATTTATTTAAATTTCCATCCGTTACATCTTTCTTCTTTGTATTGGTCAGTTGTTTTTGTTTCTTTGCTTTTTTTGGACTGAGTTCTTCATTTTGGACTTCACTTGCCCTCAGCCTTTCTGTCTTGGATCTTTCCCTCTTTGTTCCCGGCTTTAAACTACACTTCTCGTTAAAGGTATAAAGCTCTTCAGGAGCTTCCTGTGGGCCATCAGCTGAAGCTTTCCCTTTAAGAATTGCAGCATACGCACGTGTTGCATATGCAAGCAGAGTGTTCTCATCTTCTGAAATGCACAATATAAACAACACATTTATGAGTTGATTTAATTGATTCACTGTATTTCAGTCTCCAATAAATATCATATTTGGACCATTGACAACACTGAGGATGTTTAACCCTTTCCGTCAAATAGATGCTTTCTGAAGCAGATAGTTTTTTGAAAACATAGTGACAAATGAAGAAATTGCTCAAGACGAGCAATATCTCCTTTTGACACAATGTTTTCCACTTTCAAGGTAATATTTTAGTCTTGTTGTATGAGGGAAAGGGTTAATAACTGCTAGTTTCTGAATTGGAATTTGCACTTTCATCCTGAATGAAAGAAGTTGAATAACTGTCAATCTCATTTGAGGATTTAACATTTAGAACAAATAAATGGATACCCCGAGTGCCTAAAAAGGAGCTTTGTTTCGTTAGGACGTTACCTGACCCTATAATGAGAATACCTAGGGTCGAAAGGTTGTTTAGGGGGATGCACTCAGTCCAAACAGCAAAGCCAGTATAAGTTATAACACAAAACCAAGACAAAATAAGGTCGAAGGGTTTAATGTTTTTCTGATATTTCATTAGGTAATGTCATCAGTAAGCCGTAACTCTCGTAAAGATAGAACATTGAAAACATCATCGTAAGCAGTATTATCCGTGCTGTTTTGATCAGACAGTATCACTTGATAGTTTTTAAATAATAACACTCGCTTAAATCTCTCTTATTTCTTTGATTGCCTCCATTTTGCTTGACAAATCTTCAAGGTCAATTACAATGATTCTTATTGGTTAATCGTGTACTCAGCGACACACAACGTCCAATGAAAATCACTGTATCAACACAGTACACAAAATGTTCTAATCGGTTCGAGCGTTGCTTCGTCATTTATTTATTTAATTCTTTATATAAATATATTTTTTTGAAAATCTGTTAAACCAATTAACATATTATTAACACTTTCCCTCAAAGACAATTCTGCATCAGTGGACTTTAAGAACATATTTTTTCAAAACATAGAAAATCTCTATAATTTAATGGATATCCTATGACTTAAAGTGGAAAACATTTGGGCAAAAGAAGAAATTGCACGTTTTGTGCAATTTCTTCTTTTGTCACTATGTTTTTAAAAAGCCGTCTGCTGCAGAAGCGGCTACATGAGGGAAAGGTTTTTAATAAGTGATAAGGATAATTTGAATATTATCAAACAACGCTTTCAAAAGTACTAACCTCCCGTCTTCACAATCGTTCCATGGAATAACTCCTTTGTTTTCCCCGGTCTTCTCCACGTCATTTCAATTGCACCCCTTTCAACAAAGCCATCAATAATCTTAAGATCTTTGTCTTTCTCGTTAACAACACTTAATGTAGAATCCTCTTTGAAATAAATACAGGCGAACATTTTTTAACCTTTAGCTGATTTCAAACTCCGAGACACGTTTGCTTCAAGTGTGCAGTCCAACGGGCATATATAATGTGGTGAGTTTATTACACGTCCAGATACAATGCTTCGGTCAGCTAAGGCACCGCAGGGGTATGACTAATGACTAATTATACGATCAATGTGTTTGTCATAACAAAATTGCAAGTCCACATGCTACACGCAGACTTTGTCTTATTTCACAAAGATATAGTGATAATTTCATATCAATTAGAAATATTTATTTGATATTTTCAAAGTAATACCGCACCTCCCCTGTGGGGCACCTCGCCCAGGACTGATAAGCCAAACAGATGGTCGTAAAAATCTCTAATTTATTGTGCAAGCACCCTTATTTTGTCTTCTTGCTTGAATGAAAGCTGAGTATAGTGTAGTCTATTTATCACTAATACGAATATGGAACGTAAACGCAGAGGACCGTACGGGAAAAGAAAATTAGAACGCGATGATGGAAATCCTGAGATAAATTTACATCATCAAGCCGATCGTATTCTCACTCAAAATGATGAGGACATTTTAGAAATTGATGATCTCTGTAGAGAAAAGCGTCCAGATAATGCCACTAGACTGTGTCTCAACGTAACAGACGAACAGACGAGTGTAAGTATTCGTTCAGTTATCCTTTTAATGAACTCGTTCACATATTTTAGATTTTAATTTTTGCAAACTTAATGTGGAGTTGATTGATCTTACTGACCTTTATAAACACACTTAAACTAGCAGATGGTTGTTTTCGCCACAATTATGATTTCGGCCTGGTCTTTTTCGGCCATAATTTAGTCTTATTCGCTTTACCCTTTTTTTGGTATGCCTATCAAAGAGGTTACAATAGTTGTCTCACCTACTAACATGCAGTTTAAGTATAAACATTAAGAGCAGAAATCTTGGTTAATAGGATAGCTCAAAGGTCGTTAATGGTTGATTAATTCAGTACATGTATATTGTTTAATGTCTGTTAAGTGACTGTGTTACCAGCGTAAATTCAGGTACCAATGACAATATCGACCAAATTTGTTAATTCAAGATAGAAATTTTAGAGATCTAGCTCATAATTTGCTTTCTGGCACCTGACTGCAGCAGACGACTTTTTTAAAACAAAATATTATTAAGGGACAAAAGAAGATATTGCACAATATGTACAATTTCTCCTTTTGCCAAATGGTTACTTTGTAATCATAGGTTATCAATTCAATTACAGAAAAAAAATCTTGTTTTTTAATAAAATATGCTCAAAGTCGTCTGCTGCCGAATTGTCGTATGGGGGAGAGGGTTAACGTAGTGAGTAAATTCTAACTGGTATACAGTCACAAATTTGGCAGTAACGAACTGAATTTGGTTTGTAAGGTAAAGCCACAATTTGTTTTTCAAAGGCCATATCATTTAGGGCTACATAAACCATTTTCCACATAAAGACGCTTTCTGACTCGTCTGCAGCAAACGGATTTTCGATTACATGGTGACAAAAAAAGAAAGTGCTCAAAACGAGCAGTTTCTTCTTTTGTCACAATGTTTTTCACGTTTAGTTATAGGTTACTCATTCAATTTGAGAGATTTTCTATTTTTAGACAAAACATGTTCTAATTAGTCTGCTGTAGATTTTTTGTACGGGAATAAAATGAATGATGAACATAACATTAATATATATAGTATGTGATCTTTTGAATTGCATGGCTTCGTAATATTAAAAAAAGTTTTTTGCTGGCAGTGTTAAAACTCCCACTCACGGATTCTGCTGAATTTTTCGATAGTTTTATCTTTTCCCTGATATGACAAATCTGCAGCAGACGAATTTGAAATTATAGTGACAAAACTTTGACTACAATGTTTTCAAAAATCGTCTGCTGCTAACGCGTCAAAGTACGTCTGCAGATTGGAAAGGGATAACGTAGTATTTCGCATTTACGCGATAAAGTTTGTTTTAATTTAAAGGGTAGTTTGACACGAGTCGAAATCATTTCATAAACTAGCTGATTGGCTGTAATTTAAAATTTATCCAATCATAATCAAGCTGTTAATAATAAGAGTAAATTATTCTTATGACGCATACAGTCTAAAATTGAAACAATCGAATGAAACTGGCAAACGAGTGTCAGAAACGTTACGATTGATCAAGTTACCAAAACAGAACATCATTAAATTGTTATGTGAATTAAGCCTTTCACAACATTGTGAACAAATATGGCAGTTAGCTGATGTTTTACCTCTAACATAGGTGGAAAGGCACTGATTTCTGATTTCTAACAAAAACATTAATCACGTAGAAAAGTCCGATACGTACGTACGGCTTTTTGAGAGAGCTGATGGACGTAGATAAGTCCTTGGTGAGAGCAACCCAATGATTAATAAAATGCAAAATAATTGTTCGCGATTATGAAAAATTCAGCTTTGTAAGTTTAGGAGAATACAATACATATTGCTTAAAACCAAAAATATATATTCATGTCTTTTCGGTCTTATTTATTTCCCTATTTGATCATATCAGGGACAAGAGGGATACGTAACTAAGTTGTATACTATCATCCGTCCCAACACTTGTTGCAAGTAAAACTCAAAAACTATTGAAGATATGAAAATAAAAAAGATATTTTCTGGAAGCTTAAACATTCTTCCATGGCAGCAGATAACAAATATTTTAATATTCTGCATGTTTTGATAAGATTTTATCCTTATGAATAATAATGTCAGTGTATTATTTTGGGAACAAAATCAATATAATTAAAAAATCATAATATATGTGTCTTCTAAACCAGTCATTATTTAGAATACAAAGAAATTCAAGTTATTCATTGTATTTCTAATTTAAGTTGAAATGTTAAGCTTTGGACAATTTTATTTCTCCATGTGATATTTTAACCAGATAACACTAATAACAGGTGTACAGGTGGAGTAATGCTAAATACCCCTATTATCTATGTTCCTGGTCATATTGATAATTCAACACATACATTTTTTTGGATGTAAAATGAGTTTGTGCTAATTCACTAAATTTTGTCATTTTAGGGCGCTTGCGCAATAACTCATTCTTTAGACGAAGCTAGTGATTATGAAGATATGTCAGGCTCAGAAGATGAAGGTCATTCTAGAAATGTACTTACACAGGAAGACAGTCATTTGGAAAGTGTTCCTGCACAGGAGGACATTCATGCAGAAAATATACTTGCACAGGAGGACGACATTCCTAACTTGTTTGACTACGACTCCGATTTAGACGATCATATTCAAGATAACAGCGATATTTTAAACTCTCAGCCCACAGCCGACTCTGATGATGATCCATTATATCCAGGAGCCTCAGTGACATTGGGTGCAATCATGTTATTGCTTGCACTCTTTTTTACAAAACATAATATTGTTGGAGACGGTATTCAGCAGCTGTTGAATATCATTGCAATTGCACTTCCCAATGGACATAAAATGTGCACAAGTTTACATGGCTTTAAATCATTTTTCAAAAATTTGAAAAATCCAATAGTAAAGCATTTCTACTGTGGACATTGCCTTGGATTTATTGTGAACAGTCAAAATAATCAGTGTCCATATGGTGCATGTAAAAAGCAACTGAATCAAGACTGTGACTACTTCCTCGAAATGCCAGTAGATAGGCAGATAACATCTTTATTAAAACAAGAAGGATTCTACAACAGCCTGCAGCATCGCTTCAAGAACTCTGTACCAGGAACATTTTGTGACATTTATGATGGCAGTCTTTACCAAAAATATGTTGACAATGATGGACCACTTTCCAATCCAGATAATATTTCATTTACCTTTAACACAGATGGTGCATCTGTTTTCAAAAGTAGTAATGTTTCTGTCTGGCCGTTATTCCTTGTTATTAATGAATTGCCATACAAACTCAGAATGAAAGCAGAAAATATGATATTAGCAGGATTGTGGTTTGGTAAAAAAAAACCAGCCATGGGAACATTTTTACAACCATTCCTTCAATCTTTTAAAACTTTTGAAAATGGATTTAATGTTTCGTCCCCAGATTGCGGTGAATATCAATGTAAAGCATATCTTCTTTGTGGCACAGCAGACTTGCCAGCAAGATGTCTTCTTTGTAATGGGATTCAGTTTAATGGATCATTTTCATGTTGGAAATGCCTGCAAAGTGGTGAAACTGCAAGAGTTGGTAAAGGACATACCCACGTATTCCCTTTCCTTCCCGGTGGACCTAAATTACCAGCTCGGACAAAAGAAAGTGTTCTATCAGACTCTCGAAAGGCGTTGGATAATCAGGAATCAAATGTTAGAAAATTCATAGTTTATGGAGTCAAAGGACCATCTTGGCTTACTTTCTTCCCACAATTTGATATAGTGGACGGTATTGCAATAGACTATATGCACGGAGTTTTATTAGGAATACAAAAGCTTTTGCTTTCATTGTGGTTTTCTAGCACTCACAAAGGAAAGCCATACAATTATATTCATCGTGTTTCAGAAGTAGATGCCAGATTAACGTCATTAAAGCCAACTCTTAATATTTCAAGATTGCCAAGATCAATTCAGACAGATATCAAATACTGGAAAGCATCAGAGTACAGGTCATTTCTTCTTTACTATGGGGCACCTGTCCTCAAGGACATCTTGGACACTAGTAGATTTGTTCACTTTTTATTGCTTGTTAATGCAATGCATATTTTACTTATGTCTGGTTCAACGGTGAGTGATATCAATTCAGCCGAGTTAATGCTATTTGAGTTTGTCAAACAGTTCTCAACATTATATGGCACTTGCTTTATGACGCTGAATCTCCATCAGCTTCTTCACTTAGCAGATAGTGTACGGACATTAGGACCACTCTTTACCCACAGCTGTTTTCCATTTGAGGATAAAAATGGTGTTTTACTTAAAATGATTCGAGGGACACAAAACATTGACAATCAAATTATAACTGGCATATCATTTCTGCAAAAACTACCGGAGCTAAAACTTAAAACAATTGTGCGAGGCTCCGTACTTGAAACCCTCTACAATTCAATCGAGAATCCAAACATTTTGAAAAGAGGATTAAAGATTGCGACTAACATCTACGTGCTTGGTGTTGTAAAGGCCTTATTGATTTCTGATGAAGAACATGCAGCTTTGTGTAGAACAGTAGGATATGACCCAATTTTTGGTGAAAGTATCCAATACTTTAAACGACTAGAATATAATGATTGCTTAATTTATGGCCTTTCTTATAGACGCATGAAAAAACGTGACAATTCAGCAATAAGTTACCAATTTGTGCATGGTTTAAATAACAATATATTTTATGGACGTGTCAGACATTTTTTACTAGTTAATATACATGATGACTTAGCAAATAACACATTTGCTGTTGTAGAACAGCTCTTGTATAAGCATCCATCGGGTAACAGTAGCATTGTTTCGGTAACTGAATCAAACAATGTTGAAGTTATACCATTGAGATGCATATTAGAGAGTGTACTGTATATTTCATTCACAAAATCAGATGGATCAAAAACGGCTTATGTGTGCAAGTTTTCAAACAATCTTGAATGTGACTAATATCTTAAACAAGTATCACAATGAGAGAAAATGCAGCCAGTTCGGGGCTCGAGCTCGGGACCTCTCCAGCTAAAGTTCAGAACGTGACAGAAGTTTTTTCGTATGTACTTTATATATAATTAACCTTATACGCATGTACATAGTTTTTATCACATGACAATGCTTGTTTTTGATCTAATTATACCCATTACGTATTTCTTTATATGTAAAATTGTGTAATTCAACATTTTTCAACAGTGCTTGAAACTAATTTGAATGACATTAAAAATATCTAAATTTTACAATATGTGTGTAATTTAAGTATTGATTGAAATGGAGTATTATAAACTATTTAAAATGCGTATTCAAAATAGTGTTGATTATGTAAGATAACCCTAAAACTTTACACAAACTCAATCAGTGTCTATTTCTTAGTGATTCAGAGCTGCGCCAATAAATTGACCTTATAATTTAATTTATGATGCACGAGAGTCTAATTCTGACACTCAGTTTTGACATAAATGTTCACTAATGTTTTGTATTCACGTGACTATCAGAAAAAAATCGTGTACATGAACATAAGAATTGTTCAACAAAAACACAGAATGTATCTCACTTTGAAACAGTACCCCAAGTCAAAATTAGGCTCAGAAAATTTCTAAGTTCAATTTTACAGCTGTAGTATTATAAGATTTAGTCTTTTTCTTATAACAACAAAAAGGTTCAGAGAATTTCTAAGTTCTATTTTACAGCTGTAAATAATTTTACAGGTCCAAATAGCACCATACGATGTAAATGAAGTCATGAAAATATTCTAAGTTCGAAATTTACAGTTGGAAACAAATTTACACCTGTAAAATAAAAAGTTACAGCTGTAAAATAAGAAATCACACCTGTAAATAAAAATGCTTTTCCTGCTCATATTCAGTTTCCAGGTCATTTACACCTGTAAATGTGACTTTACTCCTCATTTACAGGTCTTTTACAGCTGTATTACAGTTGGAAATTTCGTACGGGTTGTATGCATCAACGATTTAGATAAACAATTTAGCTGTTATATTGTTACAAGTGTGGTCTACTTGTGAAATAATTAGTATTAAAAAGGAGGAAGTTCATGTCTTCAGCAATTTAACCGTTTTCTCAATGTTTTAAGCGATTAAAGGTTTTCATTGTTGCCTCAGACATGGAAAGGGTTTAATAGCTTTTTATTGCATGTAGATTTAAATCCCAAAATGTATTAATTTGTTGGTTTTTTTGACAAATACAAAACATCCAAAATCCTGACCAAAAGAAATCCTGAAATTTGTAGATCTATGTGGAATTTCAAAAATCCTGGAATTAATCCTTATGAAAACATTATGTGTATGTTTAGACTAATGAAAGTCAAGACTACATGTGTGTTAAAAAATAAATCAATGCAGTCTTTTCCGGCGACATTGATGCCTTGCATCAACTTTCTCTTGTATATATATAGATTGTTCATACCTTTTGCCTACATGTTTTCAAGGTAGTCTGCTCCAGGTTTGATGTATGTAGGAAAGAGGGTTAATTTGACCTTAATCCGTTCCTACATACAACAAATCTGCAGCAGATGACTTTGAAAACACAGTAACAAAAAACATGAAAAATCTCCATAAAAGAATTGTTACAAATCTCCATAAAAGATAGCTTAATTGTTAAATAAAGTTGAAAACACTGCGGCCAATGGAGAAATTGCTCATCATGAGCAATTTCACCATTGGCCACAATGTTTTCAAAGTCATCTGCTGCTATTGCGTCAAAATGCGTCTGCAGGTGGAATATAGGGTTAATGTAGTAACCATTCATTTTATCTGAAGCTCAGTTTTGGTGTGGCGTGGCCCATGCAACATGATTATTATTCAAATCAAAACAGAAATGATAGTTCTTATATAAGAATATATAAATGTTATTAGATCATCAAAAAGTTTGTACTTTTCCTTGATCCTATCATGCCTCGTGGATGCATACTAAATCAACCCTTAACTCCTATACCCACATGCAGACACATTCTTTTTCTGCGAATCTTTTCTGCAAATTGTTTCAGCTTTATCCAAATTTTACTTCCAATTCCAAGATTGTTCATACTCGCGTTTCTTTCAAATAGACAACTTATAAAATGGTAATCATGTCAGGTTAATTGTTACACAACCCTTTTCCTGATACTGATGACTTTTGTTGGCTCTGCAGCAGACAACTTTGAGTACATTTGGGGAAAAGAAATTCCTTAAAATGAAACAAATGTTTCCAACTCTATCAAAACTGGACATTCCATTAACCCTTTCCCACAGTCATATAGATGCATTTTGATGCATGTCCAGCATAAGACTCTTGGAAACGTTGTGGCAAATATTTAGCAATTTAACCATTTTCCACAACCCTTTCTCACAATGTATACATGTGAGAAAGGGTTAGAAATCCGTTAAACAGTGAATGATCGAGTACATTGTTGTTTTGTAAATTAATCTAAGATTAACACAGTGTCAGCAGTCAGTGAATTATATCATGGGAGCCAGTTCACCTAACCATGTTTTTCCTGACTCTCTCGCGCCAATTATTTACTGACCACAACCATCTTCCTAGGCAACTGGCTACTTACCCTCATAAAACTTTCTTTTAGTCTTTTGGTGAAAGACAAATGACAATCACATTACTTTTGTCAAGCTGAAAGAATCAGAAGACGAGCCGGGGTTCGAACATTTCAATCCTTCATAATAGCCGTTATTGTATTGTAACAAACGGTTTTCCTTTGTTTTAACTCTTTAACTTAATCTGGTAGTGTAAAAGTTATTTTCTGACGAAAAAAAATCTTAATTTGGAAAATTAGACTTTGTCTTTTTAGACAAACAGTAAAAAAACGCACTGCAGCAAAAAGTTATTCAAAAGTTATCATTTTTAGAAAGGGTAATTTTGATAAAATAAGAAACATGTTTAGCTGCAGGGGAAATGGAAGATGAAACGGTTGAACTTGATAATGTTGTCATAGTTCCAATGTAGAACATGCGATAGACAAACCGTAAATAATTGACATGAAAACCTCATTAACATCCTGTACGAAATAGTCTGGGCAGACTAGAACCAGATTCTGTACAGAATAAAATACAGAAACTGTGCAGCAGTCTCTGTACAGAATAAAATCTGGTTCATTGAGACATAGTTGAACCAGATTCTATAAATAGATTTTTCAAATGGAGACAAAGAGCAAAATCTGTACAGAATTTCGCGAAATATTTAAATTAGGCAGAAAAAAAATCGGTGTAGAAAAAATTCTGGGTGCAGAAAAATTCTGGCAACAGAAATTCTGGGAGCAGAAAAATTCTGGCCAGAAAAAAATCTGTACAGAATTAATTCTGTATGGAAGAAAAATGCTAAAAATGTGTAGTAATATTTCCTTTCCCATTTGAAGACACATTTGCAGCAGAAAACCTGTGATAACATTGTTGAAAAAGGAGGGATTGTTTGAGACAAGCAATTTCTCCTTCTGCAACAATGTTTTTCAAAGATATTCAACTATTGGACATTATTTAAATTGAAAGCATTGTGACAAAGGGATAAATTTCTTAATGAAAAATTCGCAAAAAAAAGAAGGTGTAAGTAACATGATATTTTATTTAAGTTTAAACACAAACATTTTCAATATCAAATGAGATATTTTCTTTTAAACAACAATATAACACATGATAAATGTTTAATTTACAAAGATAACTAGAACTATCACTGAACATAAGTAAAAGGGCCATAACTCTGTAAAATAACATGCAATTGTAACCCCTTAAAGATATGCACATCTCCTCTTGGTATAGAAGCTTCATGTAAAATTTTATTGAATTCCACCCAGTGGTGTGTAAGAAATAGGCTGAACAAAATATGGCTCCAGACCGACCGACAGACAGACAGCCCGACACAGTGACTCCTATATACCCCCCACTTCTTCGAAAGGGGGTATAATTAGTAAAAGGGCCATAGCTCTGTAAAATAACATGCAATTGTAAGACCTTTAGGATATGCACATTTTCTCTTGGTATAGATACATCATGTAAACTTGTATTGAACACATCAAAGGGGGTATAATTATTCAATTTCATAAATGGTTTTAAATCATAAACTGTAGCATCTTTTGTTTCTCAACATCTTGTTTCTCTTTCCTTGCTTGTCCAGGAATTTCTTGCTTGATCCATTATTCAAGAGCATGCCAACAATAATGTGAGTAACATCATCTGGAATTTAAAAAAAAAAGAAGTTTTAAATTTTGCTATTATTTTACTCCTTTCCCATTTATGATTTAAAATTTCATTTTTGACGATTTAAAATATTTGTGCATAGACATCTTCAAAGGCGTATGCTGCAGATTTGTTTTGTGTGGGAAAGGGTTAACTGAAAAAACACCTCAAGTAAGTCCTACTGTAAAAATTTAGATTTTATCCTACACTATCCGAAAATGAGTATGTCCGAATACGACGCTAGTTATCAGTGCAAGCTCTCAATATCGGTTTTGAAAAACCTGTGAAAAAGGTGGAAATATCAAATATTAAGAACAGAATAACGTAAGATTATATTTGATAGGTATTTTTCAACAAATAATCATATCTATAAGAATTATAAACCAAAAACTACGATGAAGATTTAAATATTTCTCTCACGGATTTAACCCAGAAAAACAGAGGTGTCGAAGATCATGAAAATATATCTTTTGAACATTGAGAAAGTATAAATTTCATTGGAAAGATAATATCTATTGCAATAGTAATGTATAACTGTTTTAACACGTATTATTTTGAGGTATTTATTGAATTAATCGGACATTAAAACCGATTTGTCGCTGTGTTGACAAAGACATAAAATGGCGGCCGCTCGCGTAGCGAACACGATTCGTACTAGAATTGCTATGAATTTGACAATTTCAGGCCGATTTCAAGAATTTCTATATTAAAATAAAGCTCAGATCATAAGGTTTAATTTGATATTGATCAGAAAAAACATACCTGGTAGTAAAATATGAGGCGAACACCGCACGGCCATTGTCTTGAAATCGCAGTCATTCAAATTTCACAACAGCTTTCACCGTTATAAACACACGTTCGTAATTGTGACCCACTAAAATATCATCCGTCGTAACATTTGTAGCAAGTAAAACTCAAAAACTATTAAAATGAAAATTAAAAAGAGATATGAAAATAACAAAGATATTTTCTGGAAGTTTAAACATTGTTCTGCTGCAATGGATAACAATATTTTAATACGCTACACTTTTTGATAATATTTTATCCTTATGAATAATGTCATTCTATCAATATTTGGAACAAAATTAATAAAATACAGAAATCACAATCCCTGTGTCTTTTAAACCAGGCATTATTCAAAACGCAAACAAATTATAGATGTTCAATGTATTTCTAACTTTAGTTGAAATGTTAAGCTTTCAGAATATGTATGGGTTTTTTATATGTTCAGCCAAATGTGACTTCAAAGTTTAATTAATTGCTACAAAATGTGAAAATTTGGAAAATTTTATTTCTCCATGTCATATTATTTTAACCAGATAACAGGTGTACAGGTGTTGCTTATCTACGTCCCTCAATATTTAAAAAAACCGCAGGATTTAAGAAATTTTCTAAGTCCACAATTATTCTGGTTCACTTTTTGTCTAAGTCCATTTTTCTGGTTCGCTTTTTTTTCTAAGTGCGAAAAATCTGTCTGATACAATAATCTGTACAGACAAAAACCTGGTTCAGTAAGATTCTGTACAGAAAAAAACAAAAAGTCTGTACAGAATTTATATCTGATTCTGTGTCTGTGTTTATTCTGTACAGAAAACAGAAATTCTGTATGTATTCTGCCCAGAATTGGTACAGACTCTGTACAGAATTGGCTCAGAGTTTTCGTACAGGTGGCATTCATGAGCTTTCTTATGCTTCATTTCCTCAGAGTCTGGAACTGTCTATGAAAACTTAGTCCCTTCCTCCATAGAACTGTTTTAACCCTTTCCCTCATATAGACGCTTTCTGACGCCTCTGCAGCAGACGGCTATTTGAAAACATAGTGACAATTGAAGAAATGGCACAAAACGTGCAATTTCTCATTTTGCCACAATGTTTTCCACTTTTAGTCATAGGTTTTCCATTCAATTATAGAGATTTTCTATATTTTGACGAAATATGTTCAAAGTCGTCTGCTGCATAATTGTCGTATGAGGGAAAGGGTTAAGATACATTCTGCAGGAGGTAACTTTGGACAAAAAAGATTGTGGAAAAATATGACATTCAATTACATACTTCTATTATGGTCTTTCACCCTTTTCCCACACACAAAAAATCTGCAGCAGACAACTTTTAAATTTAGAAACTCTATATGAATGAAAATGATATTATTGAATAGAGTGTGAAAACATTGTGGCAAATGGAGAAATTGCTCAGTTTGAGCAACTGCTGTGTTCGTCACAATATTTTCAAAAGTCATTCTGCTTCAATGGAAAGGGTTAAACTTTCATTTGACAAAAACAGGGTCTTTAACCCTTTCCCCACATACAACAAATCTACAGCAGACAACTTTGAAATTATCTAGGCGAAAATATAGAAACTCTTTATTAATGAAAATAATATTAATGAATAGAGTTTAAAACACTTTGGCAAAAAGAAGAAACTTCTGCATTTGTCACAATTTTTTCAAAAGTCGCAGGTGGAAAGGCTTAAACTTTTGTTTGTCTTAAATCCGTATAATTTGATAGATGACTAGAATTTTAAAGAGTGAAAGAAAAGTAAATTGAATAACGGGTTAACCCTTTCCCACTTGCAGGCTCATTCTGATCCGTACGACGCAGACAAGTTTTTAAATCATATGAGCAGTTTCTCCTTTTGCCATAATGATTTCAACTATATTTGATAATCATGATTTCATTTAGAGAGATTTTCCATTTATTGGTCTAGTTTTTTTCTGAAGTCTGCTTCAGATTTGATGCATGTTGGAAAGGATTAACTAATTCAAATCTTATCAAATGGATTAAAAACTGAATTTCAGTGACCTTATAAAATTCAGAGAATGTGTTTTAACTTTTAACTAACATCCCGGCTGTAGCTTTTCCGTGGTCTCTTAACAGAAAATACAAAAATACATGGAAAATACAGGGAAACCATGGAAAAACCATGGAAAATAACAAGGAATTTAATGTTAAGATGCGGAAATGCTGGAAATCGTCCGAATACTCCGGGGTCCCCGGAACCATTCCAGGGTGTCCACGGAACCGTTCCAGCGTGTCCATGGAACCGTTCCGGGTTGTCCATGGAATTTCCATGGAATTTCCGTGTTGTCCATGGAATTTCCATGGAATTTCCATGGAAAGTGTCAGATTATCCCTGAAAAGTTGTCCGAATACTCCGGGGATTTTCCGTGGATTTTCGTAAGATATTATTGTCTTGTTAAGCTTTTATGCTTTGATTTGTGTGTGAATAGAGCTTTGATCAGAGTACATAAGAGTTCCTTAACCCTTTCCCTCATATAGACGCTTTCTGACGCCTCTGCAGCAGACAGCTTTTTGAAAACATAGTGACAAAAGAAGAAATTGCTCAAAACGAGCAATTTCTCCTTTTGACACAATGTTTTCCACTTTTAGTCATAGGTTATCCATTCAATTATAGAGATTTTCTATGTTTTGACAAAAGATGTTTAAAGTCGTCTGCTGCAGAATTGTCATATGAGGGAAAGGGTTAAACCTTTTCCACCTATTGACACATTTTGACGCATCAGTAGCAGACGACTTTTGAAAACATTCGTGACAAAAGGAGAAATTGCTCAAAACGATCAATTATTTCTCCTTTTGCCACAAAGTTGAAAACGTTTTTCAATAATATTTCTACAATAATAGAGATTTCCATATTTTTGAGTAGACATTTTTAAAGTCATCTGCTGGAAAGAGTTATAAGCTTTAATGCTTTTATTCTTGTGTGAATAGAGCTTTGATCAGATTGTGCTGGGTACATATCTCACCTATTGACAATTCCTTCAGAGCAAACTTATGGCATGCTTTTCGGATTGTCCATGCAGGTCCAAAAGAATTAACCCTTTCCCATGATGAGCAATTTCTCCTTTGGCCACAATGTTTCAACTTTATTTAACAATTAAGCTATCTTTTATGGAGATTTTTCAGCTTTTTGTCACTATGTTTTCTGCTGCAGAGTTGTTGTATGTTGAAAAGAGTTAAAAAAATTCACACATTAAGATTATAAGACAAGCATACTGCAACGATGGTTCTCTCTTGCGGCAACTCAAATATTAAGAAAACGAAGAGACGGATCAAAAATCGGGACGATCATTCGATGTAGCAACTCATGGGCTACACAACGCACACCGAGTGGTTTCTAAATTCGAAAAACTGTGGGAGGAGATAGATTGGCGTGGCCACAAACAAACAAACTAACAAATGGACAGAAACGAAGACGGACTTTAAGGGTCTCTAGAAGAGAGAACCAATAAATACATGTATTTGGGAATGTTATTATGTACATATAATTTCATAAATAATATTGAAAAAAGAATTTGACTGTTAGTATAATGTTTGATAATTTTGATGCTTACTACATCTACCGACTATGACACAGTGCAGATTGACTGTTCGCTAAATAAGTAAAAGGTCAAGGTCACATTTTACCTTAGGTCAAAGGGAAGCTATTTGGATCTGTCAGGGCTGGGCAGACAATTTTGTCCAGGGAATTTCAGATGAATCTATGAGACTGAAGTGGTCTCCCATTGTGGACAATGATTTTGTTGAAAGTTGAAAGTGTTTCTAAAAAAGTTGAATACCCTCTGACTGGTTTGAAATTAAAACATTGTTTACTTTTAGCTATTTTGACAGCTTTATTAAGAGCCATTTTCAGAACAACATATATTTTCTGAAATTGAAAGAATAAAATTCACTCTGGGATAAGGGTGACCTTTGATTTGATGTCATAGCTCAAAAAAAGGAAGGTCAATATGATTGTGTTTTTTTGGTGCTTATTTGGTTGTTTTAAGAATGAACTTTAATTAAATATAGGTTTCTGAGTTATGTTGATTGTTGGGAAAGATCCACAGCCCAAAACTCTATAATGGTCTTCTATGGAAAATGAAATGCTTCCATCTGACCAAAAGTTGCTGCTAGGACTGTGAGCTTATTCATCGTAAGGGATAGTTTGAATCGAAAAATAGAGATGCACTTTTCAAGAACTGATGTTGTCAGTATGGAGCTCGGTTATCTTAAATCATATAACAGGTACTCAGGCCTGCTGAGATTGCATGACATCCAGCTAGTGCAGAACGATCATGATAAAATTATTTGAGAGGCGCCTGGCGATTTGGGCCCTTTAACCCTTTCCCACGTGCAGACGCATTTTGACGCCGTAGCAGCAGACGACTTTTGAAAACATTGTGGCCAAAGATGAATTTGCTCGTGATGAGCAATTTCTCCTTTGGCCACAATGTTTTCAACTTTATTTAACAATTGAGCTATCTTTAAGGAGATTTTTCAGGTTTTTGTCATTATGTTTTCAAAGTCGTCTACTGAAGATTTGTTGAATGTGGGAAAGGGTTAATGCAGCTCTGCTTTGGCATCATCATAGCAAGGGGTTAACCCTTTCCCTCGTATAGACGCTTGCTGACGCTTCTGCAGCAGACAGCTTTTTGAAAACATAGTGACAAAAGAAGAAATTGCTCAAAACGAGCAATTTCTCCTTTTGCCACAATGTTTTGCACTTTTAGTCATAGGTTATCCATTCACTTATAGAGATTTTCTATGTTTAGTCAAAATATGTTCAAAGTCGTCTGCTGCAGAATTGTTGTATGAGGGAAAGGGTTAATGTATAACAGGTGTAGGGCTACGCTTCTAGTATTTGCAGGAAAATAAATCATACTACATGTATGCAAGCAGATATTGACGAATAACTGACTTTGAGTTTGCACATACTTCCTTGAGTATTTACTGGTTGCAATTGCAATAGTACACTCCTTTTAGCCTGTCCTAGAATTTTATCAGAATACTGTAAGCTAAAGGATGAATTTGTTTATCAGTGTTTGAAATTTTCCAGTTGTTTCCTCATTGCTAAATGGAAGAATCTTGTAATGGTTTTATCGGTGTACATCAAAACTATCTAGATTTGATAGATTTGGAGTAATGTTTGTAACCTTGATCTAGCCTTAACTTTCAGGGAAATAATCACCAGAAATAGTGCTAGCTAGTTGCAATACAATACAGAAGAATCATGTCATACTAAAAAGGGTCAGCTCATGCGAAAATCCTTTTTTTTTTACACATTATTAATTAAAGGACATTGCCTTAAATCCATTGGGGCTGCACTTCTTTGTTTTTGTCAAACTGTTTATCTATGGAGCTGCTAAATGTTGGGGAATGATTAAGGGTCTTGCTGAAACTGTTAACTCTTTCCCACTTACAACAAATCTGAAACAGTCAACTATGAAAACAGGGAAATTCTCAATAAATGAAAATAAAATTATTGTATTAAAGTCGTGTTCAAAACATTGTGGCAAAAGGAGAAATTGCTCAGCATACTGTGTTTTCTTAAGTTTTCTGCTGCAAACTAGTCACAATACGTCTGCAAGGGGAAAAAGGTTAATGCACTGATTCATCTGAGCCTTCCCTGTAAGGTAATGGTTTAACCCTTTCCCTCATACGACAATTCTGCAGCAGACGACTTTGAACATATTTTGTCAAGAAATGGAAAATCTCTATAAGTAAATGGATAACCTATGACTAAAAGTGGAAAACATTGTGGCAAAAGGAGAAATTGCTCGTTTTGAGCAATTTCTTCTTTTGTCACGATGTTTTCAAAAAGCCATCTGCTGCAGAGGCGTCAGAAAGCGTCTATATGAGGGAAAGGGTTAAGACATATTTCCGTCTGATATGGCTCAAAATTGTTTCAATTATGGGTATCTTAATTGAATTGTCCTTTGATTCGTCAGCAGCAGATGTCTTTTTAAAACATGTTGCAAACCTTTTTATTGCAAAATGCAAGGAGTTTGAGCTGTTCTTATCACTTCATCAATTTAATAAATCTTTTGGCAAATGGTGTGTCACTTTTGAACTCATAATTTTCTGCAAAATTCAGTAGGAAATCTTCAATATTTATAGAAGCTGCAGTTAAACTGTTTTAAAAACTGTTCCCAAAAGGTATTAAATATTTAGTACAAAAACAGATAAATATATGTATTGATACCATTTTGGAAATTTTCCCATTTTACTAATTATGTAAAGGTAAATTTTGTTTGTGTGAGATCAACATGAATTTGTACTTATTGTTTGCCAAAAGTGTAATTTTCGTAAATCATTACAGTCTATTCGCTTTTTGGCTATGGGAAGAATTTTTGTTTTTTTGGTCTTCATCAGAATTGACCTTCTTTGACTACTCTACTACAAATTAATAAATGACATTGTAGAATTTGTCTTTGTAAAGGGTTAAGTTAGTATTTCTCACTTTATCATTTTGTAAATTATTTTTTTCAGTTGCATGTCAACAAAGTTTTTTTTTCCATTTTTTCCGTCAACCAACGAACGAGTCGGCTACTCAGGGATCCACCATAGTGCTACGATGTATCATGCAGAACAAGGGTAACGGAGCCGTTCAGTGGACGAGGGGAGGCTTTATTATCAATGGTCTGGGTATCGAGAAATCACTCCCACAGTATCCTCGATATTTGATGATTGGACCTCGACAAAATCTTGGGAATGGGGACACGATAGGTAATTACAACTTCATAATTGTTCATATACATTTTGATGCCACTGCAGCACACAATTTTGAAAAAAAATTGGGAAAAAGGGAAATTTATTCTGAGATATATCCCATTTTACTATTTTGTATTTAAATTTCTTAATCAAAATATATCTTACATTGTCTTGGAGTTAAAACTTATGTTTTTTACCCTTTCCAACTTGCAGACGCATTTCGATTAAACCAAGGCATATTTGTAATTGTGTTAAAAACTGTGTAAAAGTCCCTAAAGATCAAAGCACTTTAGCTAGAAAAGTGAACTGTAATTTTGGTTTCAAAACAAATTTAATAGTATTGAGACTTCTGAAAAGATGGTTTAATTTTAACTGGAATACTTAATTAATAACATAGCCAGGTGAAAGAACACAAAGCATTATCCCACCAATTTATTACGTAAGTAATGAACGATAAAGAAAGACGCATGATCCTGCAGCTGCAGTAGCTCTTTGCGCGACTTTTTTATAAATTACCTAGTTGGCAGAGTGTCCGGGCAAGTTTGCCAACTGATATACATCAAAACACATCTCTACCGATTCTGTTGAGGGGTTATGTGGATATCTCTGTCATATTATCCCTATCCCACATGCAGCCGTTAAACAATAGATGCATTCTGCAATTCAGTACTTTCAGTAACAATGTCACAAAAGAAGAAATTGTTCATAATGATGAGTTTATCCTTTCGCTACCATGTTTGCAACTCTTTTTTTCAATAATTATACTTTCATGAATAGACATTTTCCATAGTTTTGCCTTGAAGATTACAAAGTCCTTAGCTGCAGAGTGTTTGTATGTTAGTGGAAAAGGACTAATTATGCTGGTACAAATTGTAGAAAGATTTAGTGATGTTTAACCTAGTTATTAACCCTTATCCTCATATAGACGCTTTCTGATGCCTCTGTAGCAGACAGCTTTTTGAAAACATGGCATCAAAGGAAGAAATTGCTCAAAACAAGCAATTTCTTCTTTCGTCACCATGTTTTTAACTCTATTTAATTATTGTTCTTTCATTTGTAGGTATTTTCTGTGCTTAAAATTTAAAATTGCTTAGGTGTTTTCAAAGTCGACTGCTGCAGATTTGTTGTATGTGGGGAAAGGGTTAAACCTTTTCTACTATCCAGAAAACATGTTGATGTCTCTAAAGCAGACAGCTTGTGAAAACATTAATGTAAAAGAAGAAATTGCTCATCATGTCATCTCAACAGATGTTTTTGGTGACATAAATACATAAATATTATCTTGGATAACCTCCAAGAATTACAGATATTTTCTGTGTGATTTACTTTTGTTTATTTGGATAAACGTCTTTCATAAGCTGATTATCATTTCAAACTAAAAATCTTTAAAACTGTTTCCATGGCTGACACAGATGATATTTGACACCAAACAAATTTTAACCCTTTCCCACATAAATCAAATCTGCGGCACAGATGACCTTGAAAATATGGAAACTCTCTTTAAATGAAATTAAGAACAATTATTTAATATAGTTGAAAGCATGGGGGTAAGAGGAGAAATGGCTTTTTATGAGTAATTTCTCCTTTTGTCACAATGTTTTCAAAAAGTGTGTCTGCTTAAGAGGCATCAGAAAGTGTCTGTATGTGAGACAAGAGTTTAAACAACTGGAAGAAATGGGGAAATAAATGTTTTTGTTTAGGGTTTTTGCTCTGTGGTCCTCTTTGGCCTCTTAAATTGGCTTAATTACCTCATTACCGCAAAATGAGTTATTGTGGTTGGCATGACAAATCACATTACATAACTCAGGTGAGTGATCCAGGGCCATTATGGACCTCTTGGTTTCTTTTCCCACGAGGTTTTCAACATTGAAATAGAACTATACAGCCAATTAAACCAATAATCATATCAAGTGATATGCAATCCTTGACCTTTCCAGAGAGTCGAAGTTCAAGCGAGATGGTATACATGACTTTAGTTTTATTTCTTATCAATGGCTGATAATGCCTGCAATTAGTTGGATCCAATAGTTCTGTGTATCTTGTACCTGTCAGGGTACTCGTCAGTTAACACTTTCCCATATACAGCAAGTCTGCAGCAGACGACTTTGAAATTATCAAGTCCAAAATGTAGAAAATCTCTATAAATGATAGTATGTTGATTGAATAGAGTTGAAATTATTGTGGCAAAAGGAGAAATTGCTCATTATGAGCAATTTCTCCTTTTGCCACAATGATTTTAAAAGTCGTTTGCTGCAGAGGCATCAAAAAGCGTCTATATGTGGCAAAGGGGGTTAAGACTTCCGACATACAACAAATCTGTAGCAGCTAGACTACTTTGAAAACATTTTGGCAAAAATATGAAAACTCTCTATAAACTTAAATGAAATAACAACTATTGAATAAATTTTAAACAATTTCTTCTTTAGCAACAATGTTTTTGAAAATCGTCTCCTGCGATGGCCTCAGAACGCTTCTTTATGTGGGAAATGTTAGTTATCCTGGTCTTCATCATTCATTAAAATCAACAAGTCCCTACCTGAATATAACTTGTGGAAAATCCTGATTGTAATTAGAGTAAAGCCTTCAAGAAGGTGAATGAAATTGCAGGAAACTGAAAATTTGCTCCTATTATTGCAATGTTTCAAAATGCAATCTGATTTTTAGTTCATCTTTGCACATATTTATATTTTCGTCAAGTGTTGGTATGTCCATCTTTCCACAGTATGTTCATGTGTGGATTATGTCTCCCTTTATGTTTTATTATCCCCCACCAAAAGAGGATGGAATACTGGTTTGGCACTGTCTGTCTATCCGTCTGTCTGTCTAATAAGGCATGGTTGGAGGGATTTGATAAAAAGCATATGGAACTGTTAGCCACCATAGGGAAATGTCAGATGGCATATTAATCTAAGATTGCACACTTGTGTAATGGCCCCTTGAATAAATTCAACACATGCTAGTTTTTAATAACTTGGAAAGGGAGTTAACCTCTTTTAAATCTAATTTCATTTTAAACAAGTTTGATTTAAAAGAGGTTATCTCCCTTAAATCAATTGTTTATCTCAAGTACCTGGTCAAGTTTAAGAGACCCTTTTTAACACTCCAGAGGCCATATTTGTCATCCAATCTTCATGGAAGTTTATGAAGTTTATGAGAACATCAAGACTAGTTTATGTTTAAAATTGGGGCGTCTTTGGGTAAAAAACTTAATTAGTAATGTCCTTCTGTCAAGATGAATACCTAATCCACACATTTTAAAATATATATTTTTTAGTAACTGATACCATATTCCAAGGTGATTCAAGCATTCTTTAACCAAATATTTTTTGGGTTGGATCTAAATTCAGTGAATTAAATTAAGTTTGTCTGTTTTTCGAAGAAAAAAAGTTGGGTATTGTGATACCCGTGTCGGCATTATGTTGTCTGCGTCGTCACAAAACTATAACTTTCTCTCATTACTCAAAAAACGTTCAACATTTTCAAATTAAACTGAATACAAATGTTCCTGGAAACAATACATGTGTCTTTACCAAGTCACATAACTCTAGCTTTGATAATTATCCAGTAATGCCCCTTTTTCGACTTAGAAAAAAGCAGACAAGCATTGGCGTTCGCTTGCGGCGCTCGCTTCCGGCGCTCTTGTTTATTTTTTTGTAGGAGGGGGGGGGGGGGGGGGTTGAGGGCACTAAAAGATGTCGCCCACATGCTTATCTCTGGAAAGTGTTAAATTCAGTTTCATGTGCTATCAATGTTGCAGCATATATATACTAGATGATATTAGATATTCTTGTCTGTGGGACAGTCTGACAGGAGCCTGTAGTTTGATACCACTATGAAATCATCAAGTGAGGTGAACCTTAACCCTTTCCCTCATATAGAAAAAATAGGGTTAAATCCAAATTAATCAATTAACAAGTTAGGCTTTATTCCCAAAACATTTAACCCTTTCCCTCATATAGATGCTTTTTGATGCCTCTGTAGCAGACGGCTTTTGGAAAACATAGTGACAAAAGAAGAAATTGCTCAAAACAAGCAATTTCTCCTTTTGCCACAATGTTTTCCACTTTTAGTCATAGGTTATCCATTCAATTATAGAGATTTTCTATTTTTTGATAAAATATGTTCGAGTCGTCTGCTGCAGAATTGCCGTATTAGGGAAAGGGTTAACAAAATCTGTGCCAGATAATTCCACAAAACAAAACTTTAGGCTCTGGACCAAGTGAACTTGAAGAAGTTATTAACCCTTTCCCTCAAACGACAATTCTGCAGCAGACGACTTTGAATATATTTGTCAAAAAATAGACAATCTCTATAATTGGATGGATAACCTATGACTAAAAGTGGAAAACATTGTGGCAAAAGGAGAAATTGCTCGTTTTGAGCAATTTCTTCTTTTGTCACTATGTTTTCAAAAAGCCGCCTGCTACAGAGGCATCAAAAAGCATCTATATGAGGGAAAGGGTTAAATGTTTTGGGAATAAAGCCTAACTTGTTAATTGATTAATTTGGATTTAACCCTATTTTTCATCAAGGCTCAAATATGAAAAAATCTAAATGAATGAAATTATCTTTATTGAATAGAGTTTAAAAACATTGTGGCAAAAAAAGAGAAATTGCAGATCATAAGCAATTTCTCTTTTTTTCCACAATGTTTTCAAAAGCTGGTTGCTGCAGATGTGTCAAAATGTGTCTGCATAATTATGACATCTAAGAGATCTAATTTAGATTTTGTAGACTAAGGGTCTAACCCCACCCCCCATTCCCATATGCAGGTGCAATTACTGAAGCATCTGCAGCGAACAACTTTTCAAGATATTATGGCAAAAGGAGGAATTGTGCATAATTGACAATTTCTCCTTTTGCCACAATGATTTCAACTCCACTCAATACTCATCCTATCATTTATCCCTTTCCCTCATACAACAATTCTGCAGCAGACGACTTTGAACATATTTTATCAAAAAATAGAAAATCTCTATAATTGAATGGATAATTCCTATGACTTAAAGTGGAAAACATTGTGGCAAAAGGGGAAATTGCTCGTTTTGAGCAATTTCTTCTTTTGTCACTGTTTCCAAAAAGCCGTCTGCTGCAGAGGCGTCAGAAAGCGTCTATATGAGGGAAAGGGTTAAAGAGATGGTCCTTATATTTGCTTTGATGATTTCCAAAGATGTTTTCTGCAGACTTGTTGTCAGTGGGAAAAGGTTTAACCCTTTCCCACATACAGCAACTCTGCAGCAGACGACTTTGAAAACCTACCCAAATAAAAATTGGAAACTCCCTTTAAATGAATGTACAATAATTGAATAGAGGTGAACACATGGTCACAAGAGGAGAAATTGTTTGTTTTGAACAATTTCTTCTTTTGTCGCCATGTTTTTCAAAAAGCTGTCTGCTGCAGATGCATCAGAAAGCGTCTATATGAGGGGAAGGGTTAATTCAGCCATTAGATAGAAAGATGTAAGTGCATATCTCCCAATTCCATGTTTGATATATTAAGGTCTTTTAGAGAAAAAAAAGATGGCAGATTGATTGAATTTAGATTTGAAAGCCTTTTGAATCTGATTTAACAAGATTAGATTGGATAGCATATGCCCTGATAGAATTAAACTTTCTCTTTGAAGTCTTGATGAAACAGTTCTAAGCCGTTTTCTATGTTACCAATTTCTAAGAACCAGCTTAATTCTGTGCATGATAAGTATATATAGATTTACCCCTTTCCCACATACAGCAAATTTGCAGCAGACAAGCACCTACGCCCTAGGCAAAAATGTTGAAAATCTCTGTAGATGAAAGTTTAACTTTGGAATATGTGAGCATGCAGTCTCTCCTTTCTCAACAATATTTTATAAAGGATTTTTTTATGTCAAAGTAAGTTTACCTTGTGCAAAATTTGTATAACATAAGTCTTTAGAGAAATTTTTGGTCAAAACTAAAATGTAACATTTCCCTCTTAAATTTTTAGCTTTGAAATGCAAGTTGATATTTTTTCATTGGAAAAGAGATACAATATGCTCCTTGTTGATTAGTCAACTAAAGCTTTAATTTAAGTAAGTGTTGTTTGTCAATCCAAATGCAGCATGAGTATTACTTTGAACTTGAATGTCAAAGGAACATTTTTGACCTTCTGGCATATTTTTAGACTAATGGATTTTTGACCCATTCCCCAATGTCTCCTGGTTTTAAACTCCTGAATCTGTACCATTAAATCCAGGGCAGATAACTGTATGAAAGGTCTTGATATGGGCGTATTTCATATAGTTTAATCCTTATTGGCAATCAAAACTCTATATGTTGTAGCTACATAAAAGAATCATGTAGCTGAGATAACATAGGGTTACATGGAATCATGTCCCTGAAATAACAGAGGGTTACATGGAATCATGTCCCTGAGATAACAGAGGGTTACATGGAATCATGTCGCTGAGATAACAGGGTTAAATGGAAGCATGTAGCTGAGATAACATAGGGTTACATGGAATAATGTCACTGAGTTAACAGAGGGTTACATGGAATCATGTCCCTGAGATAACATAGGGTTACATGGAATCATGTCCCTGAGATAACAGGGTTACATGGAATCATGTCCCTGAGATAACAGAGGGTTACATGGAATCATGTCGCCGAGATAACATAGGGTTATATGTAATCATGAAGCTGGGATAACATAGGGTTACATGGAATCATGAAGCTGAGATAACAGAGGGTTACATGGAATCATGTAGCTGAGATAACATAGGGTTACATGGAATCATGTCACTGAGATAACATAGGGTTACATGCAATCATGTCGCCGAGATAACATAGGGTTACATGGAATCATGTTGCTGAGATAACATAGGGTTACATGGAATCATGTCGCTGAGATAACATAGGGATACATGGAATCATGTAGCTGAGATAACATAGGGATACATGGAATCATGTCGCTGAGATAACATAGGGATACATGGAATAATAAGAGAGAAAAATGTATTGGGGGAAAAGGCCAGTTTGCTCTTCCGTTTTAATAATTAAGACCTTTGATTTATTAATTTGATACTTCTTAAAGAAATTGTAAAGGAAAAAAATGTTCAATTAACAAGTCCCTAGTGTTTTTACTAATTTTATGTTTGTTTAAAAGGAGTTTAAACCACTTTTTGCCTTATGCTTTTTAACCCTTTCCCAATATAGCTAATCTGCAGCAAACAACATTGAAAATTGTGACTAAAGAAGAAATTGCTCGTCATCTGCTGCAGATACGTCAAAATGCGTCTATAGGTGGGAAAGGGTTAAGAGGCTCTGAAAACGCATGCTGAGAGAAATGTCACATCTTGAAAATTTAAATTCTTCTTTCCCACATTGTTTTCAAAGGGCACCAAATGTTACTAAGTCTTGTCACTATCAGCGAAAAGGTCAAATTGATTTGAATTGAAGAAACAGTTTGTATGATCCTTTAAAATGCTTAGTCTAGTCGTGACTTTCAGGATTCCTTGATTTTTATGGAAATTGAAATTAATGATAAATTAATTGATCATTCTTAACAAATTATTCCAGAATTCAGGAAATCAAATTTATTCATCACCAATTTGGGACAAATTATTTAAAAAATTAAATGAGTTTGGAAAAATAATAAAAACCCTTTCCCACATACAACAAATCTGCTGCGGACAACTTTGAAAACATTTTGGCAGATTATAGACAGGTATAAATAAGGATAATCTCTATAATTGAAAGTGAAATTACTAGATAGAGTTGAAACAAAGTGAAATTACTAGATAGAGTTGAAACAAAGTGAAATTACTAGATAGAGTTAAAACAAAGTCACAAATTACTAGATAGAGTTGAAACAAAGTCACAAATTACTAGATAGAGTTGAAACTTGAAACAAAGTGAAATTACTAGATAGAGTTAAAACAAAGTCGCAAATTACTAGATAGAGATGAAACAAAGTCGCAAATTACTAGATAGAGTTGAAACAAAGTGAAATTACTAGATAGAGTTAAAACAAAGTCGCAAATTACTAGATAGTGATGGAACAAAGTCGCAAATTACTAGATAGAGTTGAAACAAAGTGAAATTACTAGATAGAGTTGAAACAAAGTGAAATTACTAGATAGAGTTGAAACAAAGTGAAATTACTAGATAGAGTTAAAACAAAGTCGCAAATTACTAGATAGAGTTGAAACAAAGTCGCAAATTACTAGATAGAGTTGAAACAAAGTCACAAATTACTAGATAGAGTTGAAACTTGAAACAAAGTGAAATTACTAGATAGAGTTGAAACAAAGTCGCAAATTACTAGATAGAGATGAAACAAAGTCGCAAATTACTAGATAGAGTTGAAACAAAGTCGCAAATTACTAGATAGAGTTGAAACAAAGTCGCAAATTACTAGATAGAGTTGAAACAAAGTGAAATTACTAGATAGAGTTAAAACATAGTCGCAAATTAATAGATAGAGATGAAACAAAGTCGCAAATTACTAGATAGAGTTGAAACAAAGTGAAATTACTAGATAGAGTTGAAACAAAGTGAAATTACTAGATTAGAGTTGAAACAAAGTGAAATTACTAGATAGAGTTGAAACAAAGTGAAATTACTAGATAGAGTTGAAACAAAGTCACAAATTACTAGATAGAGATGAAACAAAGTCGCAAATTACTAGATAGAGTTGAAACAAAGTCGCAAATTACTAGATAGAGTTGAAACAAAGTCGCAGATTACTAGATAGAGTTGAAACAAAGCCGCAAATTACTAGATAGAGTTGAAACAACGTGGCAAATTCTTCTTTTAGACAAATTGTTTGCAAAAGTAATGTTTGCATCAGATTCGTCAGAATGCATCTGGAAGTGGGAAAGGGTTCAATTTGAAATTGACTGTGACAAAAACAAGTGGGAATATTTTGTTGCTGATTTTGTTTGTACTCTTTCTGTTCCAAATATTGGTATGATATTCAATATGCTGAATTGTAAAATGTAAAATATCATGATGCAAGAATGGAAAACCTTCATAATGGAAGTTTGTTAACCCTTTCCCTCATACGACAATTCTGCAGCAGACGACTTTGAACGTATTTTGTCAAAACATAGAAAATCTCCATAATTGAATGGATAACCTATGACAAAAAGTGGAAAACATTGTGGCAAAAGGAGAAATTGCACGTTTTGTGCAATTTCTTCTTTTGTCACTATGTTTTCATAAAGCCGTCTGCTGCAGAGGCGTCAGAAAGCGTCTATATGAGGGAAAGGGTTAAACAAGAAATTACTCAATCTTTGTCCTTTTGCGGCAAAGTTTTCAAAAGTTGTCTGCTGCAGAGGCGTCAGAAAGCATCTATATGTGGGAATTAAAGGGTTAAATTGTGTTACATTCCAGGCAGTGTCATTGACTATATATCACTTTGTATTACATTGGTATGTAGGATGACAGATAACAAACCCACTACCTGATATCTGTGACATCCTTCCACTCAGCCCTCAATGAGCTTGAATTTTTCCATAGCATTAACACATGCAACAGCTGAAAAATAGTTTTGATACAGGAAAGAAAACATTGTGAGAAAAGGTGAAATGAGTAATTTTTCCTTTTTTTTAAACAATATTTTCAAAAGTCATATCTGCTGTGAGAGCTTCTTAAGTTATTTGTATCAGATGAGTTAGTAAATGAACACTTTCCAACATACAACAAATCTGCAGCAGATGACTCTGAAAACATCTCAGCTAAAATATGAAAATGAAAGGATAACTTTTTAATTGAGTTGAATACATTTTGGCAAAAGGAGAAATAGTTAAACCTTATTCCATAATGCTCAATTTCTCTTTTCGCGAAAAATGTTTTCAAGGTCATCTGCTGTAGCTAGATGTTTTAAAATGCCTCTACATGAAGGAAAGGTTAATTAACAGAGCATTAATGTGATAACTTATCAAGGCTGAAATGAACATTAGCTGTTCAAACCCTTTTTGTCTCGCCCACGATAGTGGAGTGAGACATAGCAGTCACAATTCCGGCGACGGCGGCGGCCACTTTTACAAATCACTATATCTCAACAACCCCTGCTGCAATTTTTCTGAAACTTTGTCAGATGTATTGTATGGTTATGGGACATCTTTCAACGTCAAAATTTTCAAGGTCAAGGTCATATTTTGGCAGAACTTGAACTTGGTTAGGTAACTTAACCTCAAAACTTTACCTTGGATATATCTCAGCAACCCCTAATGGAATTTTTCTGAAACTATGTCAGATGTATTGTATGGTCACGGGACATCATGCAACGTCAAAAGTTTCAAGGTCAAGGTCATATTTTGGCAGAACTTGAACTTGGTTAGGTAACTTAACCTCAAAACTTAACCTTGGTTATATCTCAGCAACCCCTAATGGAATTTTTCTGAAACTATGCCAGATGTATTGTATGGTCATGGGACATCATTCAACGTCAACATTTTCAAGGTCAAGGTCATATTTTGGCAGAACTTGAACTTGGTTAGGTAACTTAACCTCAAAACTTAACCTTGGATATATCTCAGCAACCCCTTATGGAATTTTTCTGAAACTATGTCAGATGTATTGTATGGTCACGGGACATCATGCAACGTCAAAAGTTTCAAGGTCAAGGTCATATTTTGGCAGAACTTGAACTTGGTTAGGTAACTTAACCTCAAAACTTAACCTTGGTTATATCTCAGCAACCCCTAATGGAATTTTTCTGAAACTATGCCAGATGTATTGTATGGTCATGGGACATCATTCAACGTCAAAATTTTCAAGGTCAAGGTCATATTTTGGCAGAACTTGAACATGGTTAGGTAACTTAACCTCAAAACTTAACCTTGGATATATCTCAGCAACCCCTGATAGAATTTTTCTGAAACTATGTCAGATGTATTGTATGGTCATTGGACATCATGCAACGTCAAAATTTCAAGGTCAAGGCCATATTTTGGAAGAACTTGAACTTGATTAGGTAACTTAACCTCAAAGCTTAACCTTGTTTATATCTCAGCAACCCCTGATGAAATTTTTCTGAAACTATGTTAGATGTATTGTATGGTCATGGGACATCATTCAACGTCAACATTTTCAAGGTCAAGGTCATAATTTGGCAGAACTTAGGTAACTTAACCTCAAAACTTAACCTTGGTTATATCTCAGAAACCCCTACTGCAATTTTTCTGAAACTTTGTCAGATGTATTGTTGGGTCATGGAACATCCGTCAACATCAAAATTATCAAGGTCAAGGTCATAATTTGGCAGAACTTAGGTAACTTAACCTCAAAACTTAACCTTGGTTATATCTCGTCAGCAACCCCTGCTGGAACTTTTCTGAAACTTTCTCAGATTTATTGTTTGGTCATGGAACATCATTCAATGTCAAGGTCATAATTTGGCAGAACTTGACCTTGGTTATATCTCAGCAACCCCTCCTGGAATTTTTCTGAAACTTTGTCAGATGTATTGTTGGGTCATGGGACATCATTCAACGTCGGAATGTTCAAGGTCAAGGTCATACTTTGGCAAGACTTGACCTTGGTTATGTAACTTAACTTTGGTTAACTTTGACTGTAAAGCCTACATTTTTCTTCATGAAAGTTTATCAAAACATTTGTTTCCATCATTCAACATCAAAATTACCAAGGTCAAGGTCATTATTTGCCAAAACTTAACCATGGTTAACTTTGACTGTAGAAGCCACATTTTTTATTCATTGTTCATGAAAGTATATAAGAACATTTATCTCCATCAAATCTTGGTCAAGTTCAAAACTAGGTCACGAGGTCAATTGTTAGAATAACCTTGTGAACACTCTAGAATTCACTTTTGATATTCAATCTTTATAAAATTTAATCACAATAATTGTCTCCATCAAATCTCGGGTCTAGTTTTTAAACTGGGTTATGGTGTTTCAAGAACTAGGTCACTAGGTCAAATGTTGGAATAATCTTCTGAACACTGTAGAAGTCTCTTTCTTCATTCAATCTTCACGAAATTTAACCACTAGATTTTTCATCATCAAATCTAGGTCAAGTTCTCAAATAGGTCATGAGGGGTCAAAAACTAGGTCACTAGGTCAAATGTTAGAATAACCTTGTAAACACACTAGAAATCACATTTGTTATTTAATATTAATGAAAAGTTATTAGATCACATCTTGGTCAAGTTCAAAACTTGGTAATGGGGTAGGTCAAACACTAGGTCACTAGGTCAAATGTCTTAGAAGGGTGAGACACCCTCAGCCCGAGGTCTTGTGTTTTAATTAATGCCATTTTGATTAAGCCTATAAAAGCATTATACCATTTTTATATAGTTACATCTGAAAACATCTGAAGAAAGGAAGAAATGATAAAACAAATTGAGAGTGGAAAACCTGAACGATTAGTCAATATCATTAATATGGTGTAACCAGCAGCAATTAGTATTGTCTGTTAGCTAAGAACATGGGATCCTTTATTTTGTTAGCCCTTTCCCACATGAAACAAATCTGCAATAGACTACTTTGAAAACATCTATGATGAACAATTTATATACGCATGAAAAGTTTATTATTGGATAGTTTTGAAAGCATATTTTAGTATAAGGAGAAATGGCTGATAAGCAATTTCTAATACCTCCCTTTTCCAAAGTGTTTCAAAACTTTTGAACAGAGGTCTGCTGCAGATACGCCGAGCCCCGGTAGCTCAGTCGGTAGCGACACAGGCTGTCAATCCAGGGGTTGTGAGTTCGAATCCCGGCTCGGCCAACTTTCTTTCCGACGATTGACAAGAGTCAATGCGACATGCGTCATTCGTCTTCCACCAATGGGCTAAGTATATGTGGAAAAGCAGCCAGTTGCTTGGGAAGATTGTTGTGTGGAGTACTGGTGTGAGAAAACCAGGAAATGCATGAGTAGGTGAACTAGCCGCCGTGATATAACTGAGAAATTGTTAAAAACGGCGTTAAACCCTAATCAATCAATCAATCTGCTGCAGATACATCAAACTGCATCTGCAAGGGGGAAACAGTTAAGCTATTTAACCCTTTCCCTCATATAAACGCTTTCCGACGCCTCTGCAGCAGACAGCTTTTTAAAGACATAGTGACAAAAGAAGAAATTGCTCAAAACGAGCAATTTCTTCTTTTGCCACAATGTTTTCCACTTTTAGTCATAGGTTATCCATTCAATTATAGAGATTTTCCATTTTTTGGCAAAATATGTTCAAAGTCGTCTGCTGCAGAACTGTTGTATGAGGGAAAGGGTTAAAAGGGAAATAAAACCTTTTGAAGAATATATTTAAACAATAATTGCTTTTCTTGAGATGATTCCATGCAGATACAAACCTGGTTATTTTGTGTATAGTTTGTTTGTAAAAAGAAGCATCAAGAATGACTTGTGAATAACTATTTAAGTATACACAAGTTGATCATAGAATTTCATACATTTAATGGCTATAAGCATTAATTAATTGTCTATAAAGGGGCATGGCTGTTACTAAATTATCTTATCAAGTATTCCTAACACGGAATTGATTAATCTAATTAACACTTTCATTCATGTACTCGCATTTTCATGCCTCCTCGGCAGCAAATGACTAAAGAAACATTGTGGCATTTAAGGGAGAAATCGCTCGTCATGACTTCTCAACTCTATTGATAGAGAATCTTTCCCTTACAGAGATTTTCCATATTTATTGGCTAGATGTTTTTTAAAAGTTTTCTGCTGCTGATTTGTTGAATATGGGAAAGGGTTAATTAGTGTTGGGCCATCGGTTCCATTTTTACAATCGATTATCGGTTACAATCGCTTTGCCTCATTCGATTAGACATCGATTATATAATCGGTTCATACAGTATTGTATTTAACAAGCCTCATTGAATGTTTGCAATGCTTAAATTCTTAATATTTATGTTTGATAAAAAATATACAGGCCTTTACTAGGTTGTATCATTTTATTGCCAAAAAGCACTTTGTTTCGATCTCAAGTTGTTGTATTTACATGCTAGCAGTGTTCAGGACCCACCACCTTTTCAAACTGGGGGTTTTTGGCACCCCCAACTAACTGATATTTTTTATAAAGTGGGGGTTTTCTGAAAAAAGTGGGGGGCCATTTTTGTTTACATGTAAGGTCGATGAGAACGAAGTGAAAATGATAATAAACACACATAATCATATCACATTTATATTTTTATTTTATTTCTATGGACATATCAATAAATGACAGTTTAATTACTAAAAAGAGTTGAAACAAATGAGCAATTTATCTTTTTGTTATTGTGTTTTTTAATTGGAAACAGGAATCTAGAGTATCATTCTTTTAGCTAGGATCGAATGTTTTGAAAACTTATATGAATGTTGATATATCAATCATACAAGCTGCCCTGTTTCAGTGACTGACCTAAATCGGTGACCTTGGTTTTTTTTATATGCTCTTTAATTTGAAGAGTTCTGTGGTATCAATGTTTTTTGGGTCTCAAGTGTAACATATAAATACAGAAATGATTTTTTGGATAGGTCACAGTCCTTTTTATCATGTAGTGGGTGTGCTTTAAGTGCAAACATCCATTTATGCTATCTCCGTAGTGAAATACAACTTGGGAAAACCTAAAATATACACGTGACCATTCCAGCCAATCGTATTTGCCATATGTAAATCAAAACAAATTTTAGACTTCCAAAAGCCCAAATGTATGCAGTAAACGTCATCAATATTGGGGCCGTTGAATAGGCATGCGCACAAGACATGTATCGCTTGTAAACTTCCGCTAATATTGCAAAACTGAAAGCACTCGGTAAATCTTGAAAACCCACTGCAATTACCGCGATTTGTCAAAGAAATAACCCTGTTAAAGATCGACGATTAGAAATGCGTATTATTCGGCCCAAAAATATAATGGTGCCTGAAATCTCACCTCGCAATTTCGAACCCTGTAAAAGTGTATCGCATGGATGAATATATGAGAATTGCTTTGCTGTGTAGTAGATTTCTAAATAAGGAGATGTTTACTACAGCTTCAAGAAAGCGCGCGAAAAAAATCACGTGATCTGTATTCCCTGCGAAAATATCACGTGGTGTTATATCTTCAAGTAGAAAGCGACTCCATTGGATGAAGCTCCTTTTTAACTGTCTCGCGAGATTACAAATTAGCAAAGTAACAAATACATACCGATCACGTGGTCAACATACTAGCTACAGTATTTTTGTGAGTTATTTATAGAAAGGTCTACACATCCAAGTTTATTTTTCATTCTTTCTCATCATTCGTATTTGCATCGTTAGACTTACTTAGGAGCATTTCAGCTTATTTACTCAGTGATTTTCTGTGCGCGCAGTCACGTATGCTCTCTGATTGATTAAAAAATACTTGCGTGACTTTTGAAATCTGCACAGATGTACGTGAATGGAACTGTCTGAGCCTAGCCCACCAAGTATGAGTTTTCAAACATGACTGCTAGAGTAATCTCTTTGTGGAAGCGAGTATTAATCAAACATAAATGAAGCAAAAAAGGTGAACCGATTGATAATCGATTGTGGTAAATTGCAATCGATTATCGCTAACGTGATGCATATCCGATCAACTTTCGATTATAATCGATCATCGTCCCAACACTAGGGTTAATCTAATTAAACATTCTGGGTTGGGTCATTCTCAATTCTGATAACATTAGGCATGCCACATAGCTGTTTCATGTCAACCCCCACCCACTCTATCCTTTGTGTCACAGGAATTGAATGTGAGTCTGGTCAGGAGATCTAAGCGGGTTAATTGTTGCTAAATGTACGTGTACAGTGAAAACTTGGATGAGCTGTGCATAAACTCAGTCTCATCAGAGTCTTCACTGTACACCGGCATTTCAAACAGCCATAGATGGAACTTCTGATGAAAAACTAGAAGTGTATCTCCTCTTGTTGACCCTTTCCCAAATATAACAAATCTGCAGCAACTTTGAAAAAATCTAGGTAAACTTATGGAAAACCTCTATAAGGGAAAGTTTGACAATTGAAAAGAGTTAAAAACGTTGTGGCAAAATGAGAAATCCCTCATTTGGAGCAAATTCTCCTTTTTGTCATAATGTTTTTAAAATTCATCTGCTGCAGAGGCATCAAAATATATCTGCATATGAGAAAGGGTTATTGTAACTTCTTACCCCCCTGTATGTTATGCTAAAATGAAAGTTTAATTTTTTAGTTGTAAACAGTGTTGCTGCAATTTCTCCTTTTGCCACAATGTTTTTTAAAAGTTTTCTGCTATGGATGCTTCAAAATGGGTATGCCCAAATGGTTAATTAATGTGCTTTTAATAAACTACGCCACTGGAACAAGACTGAAATTTTGACTGTAATATAAGAATGAATATTTAGGAATAAGACATGGTTTGGATGTCATGGTGGAACTAAAGGCGTTTGTTATCATTCTTGAACATACAATAAATGTTCAGCAGAAATTGTCTAGGATAAGCTATAGAAATCTCAATGCATGAAAGTTTAATTATGGAATAGAGTTGAAAACATTGGTGCAAATGGGGGAAATTTGCTTATAATATGAGCAATTTCTCCGGCTGTCTGCAAGTGGGAAATAGTGCTTTTGAAAATGAAGTAGTTATTGACTCAAACTGACCGCTGATGTACTGTGAATTATTACAATAACCTGTAAACATTAAAAATTTAGAAAACATTGTTGAAATAGGAAAGAATTGTTCAAAATACCAATGAATGCACACAGTAAGTATTTAACCATTTCTCACATACAATAAATATGTAGTGAACCACTTTTCTTTTATAATTACCTGTAGCATTCATACACCAAACCAGACATTGAATGATGTATTGTCAGTTCATGTGGCAACCTGAAGGATTAACTCTTTCCCACATATAAATGCTTTTTAAAGCCTCTGCAGCAGATGACCTTTTGAAAACATCGTGACAAAAGGAGAAATTGCTCAAGGCGAGCAATTTCTCCATTTTCCACAATGATTCCAACTTTTATAATTAAACTGCCATTTAGAGAGATTTTTTGCCTTTTTGTCTAGGTGTTTTCAAAGTCGTCTGCTGCAGATTTGTTGTATGTGGGAAAGGGTTAAGAAATTAATCAAATGTTGTTTTTATGTCAAAAATACATTACCAGTCATTTAATACCTGATATATAATCTCCATACCCTTAATTCATCCAGAAAAAGCACTCGCCTTGCGTATTCCTCACGTATATGTGACATACACGGTCGCTCGGAAGCTCGGGCGGACACGTGATGACATTCTCACTTTTTTTCCTGGATCCAACAGCGACACATGCTAAGATTTACATTATTTTCAAATTATTTTTCTTTGTCTGTTTAAGGCCTATTGCCTTATTGAGTTGCTTTCATTCAGATAATATTTATCTGCATCAACATAATAACAACTTAAATTGTTTAGATTATTGTTGTACTTGTTTGTTTTTGTAGTAGACAACTAGCTGAGAAGACCCGAGTGGGTTACCCCACCCATTATTTTTCAGTTAACGTCATAGAACGGGTGCGGAAGTACGTAAAAGTTAGACTAGAATTAAACGACTAGTTTCCCACACCGTTTAACGATAAGAATTATTTATCTTTGTTATACATTACATGTATTATTATCATAGTCAGTTAGTGGAAAAAAATTGTAAATTTTTTGTCACTTTTATACGTCCGTGTGATCACTCGGTGTAGAAAATAAAAAGTAGAAAAAATTATATTTTTTGTTTCTTTCGTATAAATTATTATGTCTATGTCAGTCAAGGGTGAACGGAGGTGTGGCTCGTGTGGACACATGGGACACGCATCCGGACTGTGTTACTTGCGCAAAGTGCACACAGGATTCACCTTGCGAGTACTGCTCCTCTTGGCCTGTATCCGTTTGGAAACAGGCTGGGAAAAGTAAGACTAGCAAAAGCAGGAAGAGTAAAAGGGCCCCTAAAAAGGTTTCTTTAATCTCTTTGGGTGAAGTGGAGTTCGAGGGGTTCTCCCAATCGGACTCCACGACCGTGTTGGGTGGGTCGAAGGTTAGAGCTGTTCCTTCGCCACTTAACACAACCGCACCTCCTTTGGCTTCGGCTGGTCTAGCTAGAGACACGGAAAAGCGGATGACAGCTTTGGATGCTCGTTGCTCCGTCGGGAAACAAAAGCCTTCGGGCCAGATACCGTATGGAAACAGTGTCGAATGTGCTCAAGAGCTGGAGCATTCTTCCACTGAACAGCATTATCTGACGCCGGGTGTTGGGGCTCAACCTTCGAAAGAAGGGGATGCCACAGATCAGTTGCAGGGAAACCTAGCTAACTGGTCAATTCCAACACCACACTCTGAGCTTCAGCAGTCTTCGGACTACTGCAGAGTGCCGGATTACAATGTCTGCGGACAAAGTTCTCTGGAGACTTTTGATAAGCAGCTTCACAAACTGCCTATCTCTAGTCAACCGGGTATTGCTTGCGCTGTACAGCAAAACCCAAATGCCGAGGCACGATTGGTCACCGGGCAACCGGAAAGTTATCTAACGATGACGAGACCAGTCACCGGTCAGTCATCTAGCCATGACACGACCGGGCCAGTCAGTCATTTTGCCATGACTCGACCAGGCAGTCAGTCATTTAGCGGTGACACGACAGGTCAGCAGTCTTTTAGCTACGACTCGACCAGGCAAACGGTCAATCATTTAGATATGACACGACCGGGTAGTCAATCATTTTACAATGACACAACTAACCAACCAGTCACACATGTAGCCATGTCACGACAAAGTGGAGGTCAATCATTTAATTATGACGCGACCACCCAAGCGGTCACGCATATGAACATGACACGACCAGGCAACAGTCACTCATTTGGTAATGACGCGACCAGCCTACCTGTCGGTTATGTAAACATGCCACAACCGAGCAGTTGATCATTTAACAATGACACGGCTAGCCAGCCAGGCGCCTATGTAAACATGGCGCGTCCAGGCACGGGCTCTGTACTGACTGACCGAATCGATACCAATTATCATTCGATTGCAGGTAAACAACATAGTGGTTATATGGGTATTCAGAGTAGAGGCGCACCAAACTCTAATATTCAACCATCTAGCTCCGGGTATGGGAATTATCGGTCGGAGAAATCCTTCCGTTCTCCAAACGGAACTGTGTACTTCGCTAAAGAAGACACTCTTCCACAATACCAGCCACCGGTCCAGTCAATGGAACCGATCGGTAATAGATGGGAATACCAAGCCTACCGGGATCAGCAATACCCACATCAGGGGAATTCACTGCTCCCGGACGGACATCTAATTAATAGACAGTCCGTAGAAAGGCAACCCCTAGACCAGAATATACTAATTCATTCTGGGAAAGGGAGGTCAAAGCCGTCTCATACGGTTAGTTCGGCCCCGACAATCGATCAAGCACGACCGCTCCCTGCTGCGGAGAGAGGGTCCGTTCCGCTCGATCGTCAACAGATCGTGGATTCTTCTGATCAATCCATGTCTGAGTCAGATGTAGATCAACCGGTTGTAAGACCAGTTGGACTACGACGAAGGATTAGACACGCTTCCAGCTCTTCGTCTAACGAAGAGGAGCGAAGTCAGTCTCCGTCAGATAATGAACCTACTGAAGAGCGTTGGTCTCTACAGCAGGCCATTGGCGAAGTTTTTCGGGTGGTACCGGATAATTTGTGCCCAAAGGTTGACGCTCCCCCTCGTCGGAAAAACCTATCAAGCTTAGAGGAGCTAAATGTGGAGACGGCTACGCCGCTACTTTTACTTCCTCAAGCTAACAATTTGGGCAGGATGGTAGATCAGCTACAGTCAACCAGGTCTTTAGACACTGTTGCTGCAGGCTGGTTCGTCCCAGGTGCCATTTCTAAAGAATGGGTCACTCCTAAGGCTTATCTTACTTCTAAGGAGTTCTTTCCTGTCAAGGTGCCAGCCTTAGACGAGGATGCACTTACCCTGGGACTATCTACACCCACTTCTGTACAAGTTAATGTTAAACTGCTAGAGAAGTGGGAGGCCAGAGCACGGCTGGGAGTAATAGTGGCATCTGTTGATGATCATTTCGCAGTGGCTCTGTCCCTATTGATGAAAGAGGAACATGTCTCTAGCAGAGGTGCTAGTAGAATATTAGAGGCTTTTGATACAGGCAACAGACATATGATGGCTCTGCAGTTGCAGAATGCCACAGAATTAATGTCCACAAGGAGAGATGCAGTTTTGCATGCTCATTCCTCATTGCTACAGAATAGCAAGGACCGGCTGAGAGCCGCGCCCTTAGACTCTAAGCTCCTCTTTGGTGGAAGAATAGCTGCGGTGACTGTTTCTGACGCTTCAGAACAGTCCAGACGCCTTTCGGCGAGCGCAGTTAATGCTTTTGCTCAAGGCCAGAAACGCTCTGCGTCTTCTACGGGTAAGAGCAAAACTAAGAAGCTTTACCCTACTAAGAAGCATAAACCGGAAGTTAAGGCGTTTCCGCCGAAGCAACCGACTTCCACGGGTCATAAATCGGCTAAACCTAAGGCCCCTTACCAAGGGGTTAAGAGTCGGAAGCCTTTTAAGAACAGTGCAACACCTAGGCCGCAGCCCTAGGGATACGCACCTCTCTATGATCTTCCCGAGGCCGGAGATTGCAGTCGGGGGCCGTCTGTCTTTGTTCATAGAGGAATGGAAAAGTATCACGGAGGATCGTTGGATCCTATCTGTGATACAGGAAGGGTATCTAATTCCCTTCCTTTCCCCTCCTCCTTTGACAAGCGTGCCTATCGACATGTCGTCATGTCATCGGGCCATGTCGGAAGTGATTTCTTCACTTCTGAAAAAGAAGGCCATAGAGAGGGTTCTCAACCCCAATTCATGGGGTTTCTACAGCCGTCTTTTCCTCGTCCCGAAGAAAGACGGTCGGTGGAGACCGGTTATAGATTTGTCAGCTTTAAATCTATTGATTCCGGTCGAGAAGTTCAAAATGGAGTCGACCCGCTCCATCCGAGTAGCTATTCGGGAAGGCGACTGGGCGGTCTCGCTGGACCTCACAGACGCCTATTACCACATTCCGATCGCTTCCTCGTCAAGGAAGTACCTTCGTTTTGTGGTAAATGGGGAAGTTTTCCAATTCAGGGCACTTCCCTTCGGCCTCAAGTCCGCCCCTCGAGTGTTTACGAAGATAATCAATGCTGTGGGAGCCTTTCTACGTATGAAAGGACCCCAGCTTCTTCAATACTTCGACGACTGGCTACTCCACAGAGCAGATCGTTTACTTCTCATTCACGATCTGTCTCTAGCCTGGCGGACCATTCTGCGGTTGGGTCTAATACCCAACACGCAGAAGTCGGAATTAGTTCCGTCAAGGAGGTTCACGTTCGTGGTTATGACGTTTCTCACCGACTTAGCGGTAATTCGAGTACCTTCGGACAAAGTCGATTCTCTTTTCCGGAAGATCAGACTCACACTGGATCAGACTATGGTAACAGCCCGATCCATGCTGTCACTTCTGGGTTCTCTGAGTGCAGCAGCCGACCTAGTCAGTCTAGGCAGGCTCCACATGCGACCCCTTCAGTATCTTTTTCTGTCCCGGTGGCGTCCGTCTGTGGACTCACTGGAACAGGAGATAGCTCTGACGGATTTCTTCAAGTCACACCTTCGGTGGTGGCTGGATCCGTTAATCTATCTACAAGGGGTGCCCTTGCTCACACCACCTCCGGATCTGTACCTTTTTACAGATGCCAGTGCTGCGGGTTGGGGAGTTCATTTAGAGCCACAGGGCTTAACAGCCCAGGGCATGTGGACAGCGGAGGAACGTTGTTTACACATAAACAATTTAGAATTGAAGGCAGTCCTGCTAGCCCTCAATCAGTTCTCTGCCTCCGTTGCGAACAGAACTGTTTTGTTGTCGACGGACAACACTACTGTTGTGTCCTACATTCGCAGGCAAGGAGGAACGCACTCCCATCTTCTCTTTTTGGAAACTTGGAAGTTACTCCTTTGGTGCCAGGCGACGTCATTAGTAATTCTAGTGAAACACGTCCCCGGTCATCTGAATGTCTTAGCAGACAGTCTATCCCGCCAAAACAAAATTCTACCGGCGGAATGGACATTGAACCAGAGTGTAGTAAACTCAGTGTTCATGCGGATCGGGACACCCCTGGTGGATCTTTTCGCCACCAGAGTCAATCATCGGCTGCCACTCTATGTGTCACCGATGTACGATCCTGCAGCATGGGCAGTGGACGCACTGACCCTCGATTGGAACCGTCTATTCGGGTATACGTTTCCCCCGTTCATTCTGGTTCCAATCGTTCTTCAAAAGGTTCTTCGCTCGCAACAGTGCAAAATACTGTTGATAGCACCATTTTGGCCCCAGAGGTCTTGGTTCAACGACCTTCTGGCCTGCCTCTCGGCAAATCCAATACGTCTTCCTCTTCGAGAAGACGTCCTGTTTCAGCAACCAGGTCGGCGTCTTCATCCCAACCTGGCAATGCTACATCTTCACGCTTGGACATTATCAAGCGTGCTGTCCGAGAGAGAAACTTTTCTCAGAAAGTTGCCTCTCGCATCGCAGAGTCGAGAAGACGATCCACTAGAATCGTATATGATTCCAAGTGGAGAGTCTTCGCAGATTGGTGTGGTGCAAGGTCGGTCAATCCTGAGTGTCCCTCTGTAACTAGGATTGCCGATTTCCTTCTTTTTCTCTTTGAGAAAAAGCAACTGGCAGTTAGTACGGTAAAAGGTTACCGTTCTATGTTATCGAACACGCTTAAGTTCAAAGGGGGGGAGAGCATTGGTTCTAATCCATTTCTCTCTGAACTTATGCGTTCGTTCGAATTAGAAAAACCCGTTTGTAGGAGTTTGACTCCAAAATGGGATTTGTCTTGCGTCCTCTGGTCGCTTACAAGAGCTCCATACGAACCTCTTGAATCGGCGTCTTTAAAGTTCCTTACTTTTAAAACCGTCTTTTTATTAGCTTTCGCTACAGCTCGTCGAAGGAGCGAATTACATGCTCTTTCTGTAGAAACCGGGCACATCAGATTCAATGAATCTGATGGCTCCTTTACTCTACTGTGTCAACCAGGTTTTCTGGCTAAGAACCAGTTACCTTCGGTCCTTCCTGATCCGATTATAGTTCCTAGTCTGTCTGCGAGCTGTGGTCCTTCGGACTCCGACAGATCCCTTTGTCCTGTCAGAGCTCTTAAATTCTATCTTAAGAGAGTTGAGGGGAAGAGGGGTCTGAGAAAGAGGTTATTTCTACCTCTTATAGGTCATAAAGATATATCAGCAGCTTCTATTTCTCGCTGGATAGCCTTTACGATTAAATTAGCGTACAAAGATTTGTCAAGTCGAGATCTTTCTTTCCTGCGGATTCGCCCGCATGAAGTTAGAGCTCTTTCAGCAAGTTGGGCTTTTTCTAACAATGTTCCCCTTGAAGAGATTCTTCGCGCGGCAGTTTGGAAAACTCAGTCAACTTTTTCGTCATTCTATTTACGTTCGATGTCTGGTCAGTCAGAGAACTTGTACTCTCTGGGTCCGTTAGTGGCGTCTCAGCGAGTTGTCCGTTGAAATTACTCCCAACATAACAATAAGGTGAACACCGATTGAAACATTCTTCAATCCCTTCTCCTACTTAGTCCTGTTGGGTTCATAGTACTTTGTAAATAAAAATTAGAAAATAATATACATACTACAAGGTGCTGTTACCTGAAACGACAGTAAGTATTGGTCGAACCTCCCGTCCGATGCTACAAAGTCATCAGGTATTAAATGACTGGTAATGTATTTTTGACATAAAAATGAAGTTTTTTAAAGTAAAACATATTTTTATTATAAAATACTTACCAGTCATTTATAGAGTCCCGCCTCCCATCCCCGCGTCGTCAACCAACACTTACCAATGGAATAAAAGTGAGAATGTCATCACGTGTCCGCCCGAGCTTCCGGGCGACCGTGTATGTCACATATACGTGAGGAATACGCAAGGCGAGTGCTTTTTCTGGATGAATTAAGGGTATGGAGATTATATATCAGGTATTAAATGACTGGTAAGTATTTTATAATAAAAATATGTTTTACTTTAAAAAACTTCATGTTTTTTCTCTATTTCCAGAGGAGTTTAGTTTGAAGATTGTGAACCTACAGTTAGAGGATGATGAGAAGTACCAATGTCAGGTGATGTGGACCGAGGAATATCGGGGCATGGTCAGTCAGTATGCATGGATCAATGTTCTCAGTAAGTATAGAACTGTTTAACCCATACAGAAGAATTAAGTAAAACATTGTTAGAAAAGGAGAGAGTTGTTCAAAATGAGAAGTACCAATGTCAGGTGATGTGGACCGAGGAACATCAGGGCATTGTCAGTCAGTATGCATGGATCAATGTTCTCAGTAAGTATCGATATTTCTTACTGTGTAATTCATAATGAAGAATAAAGGAAAACATTGTTAGAAAAGTAGAGAGTTGTTCAAAATGAGAAGTACCAATGTCAGGTGATGTGGACTGAGGAACATCAGGGCATTGTCAGTCAGTATGCATGGATCAATGTTCTCAGTAAGTATAGAACTGTTTAACCCATACAGAAGAATTAAGTAAAGCATTGTTAGAAAAGGAGAGAGTTGTTCAAAATGAGAAGTACTAATGTCAGGTGATGTGGACCGAGGAACATCAGGGCATTGTCAGTCAGTATGCATGGATCAATGTTCTCAGTAAGTATAGAACTGTTTAACCCATACAGAAGAATTAAGTAAAACATTGTTAGAAAAGGAGAGAGTTGTTCAAAATGAGAAGTACCAATGTCAGGTGATGTGGACCGAGGAACATCAGGGCATTGTCAGTCAGTATGCATGGATCAATGTTCTCAGTAAGTATAGAACTGTTTAACCCAAACAGCAAATCAGCAGCAGACGACTTTAAAGAAAAATAGGGAAAATTTGAAAAATCTCTTTCAATGTAGGTATAAATATTGAATAAAGTTGAAAACATTTTCGAAAGTCGTCTGCTGCAGAGGAGCAGAAAGCATCTGTATGAGGGAAAGGGTTAACCCGTTCAGAAGAATTAAGGAAAACATCGTGAAAAACGAGAAAGATTTCTTATATACATCAAATATGGAGTGGACCACTGTATATAAACAACTAGGCAAAAACACTGAACATCTATGAACGAAAAAATGACCATTTTAACACTTTCCCACATACAACAAATCTGCAGCAGACGTCTTTCAAAACTTATTGACAAAAACATGAAAAAACTCAATAAATGAGAGTTTTACTATCAAATAGGGTTGAAAACATTGTGGCAAAAGGAGAAATTGCTCGTTTTGAGCAATTTCTTCTTTTGACACAATGTTTTCAAAAGTCTTAATATAATCTCATGCAGATGCTTCAAAATGTGTCTACAAGTGGGAAAGGGTTAAAGATTTGAAAATGGTGATCAACTTCTCAATAAGTCACAATGCTTTCAAGATGTCAATGCTTGATGCACTCATTTGTTACATGCAAATCAATATTGTAATTAACCCAGATGAAAAATTCTGACCCAACAAGGGCTCGAACTCGGGAGGCGAACACTCTACCATATCGCTATAAAAGCTAGCTCTATAGCAAGGCAGTATAAGTATCTCCTTATAAATACAAACACATAGCTATACATATTGTCTATCTATGGGACAGACCATTCTAATACAATCTCACATGGGATATATCCATGTAACTCCCATAATAACCCTTTACCACGTACAACAACTCTGCAGCAGACAACTTTGAAATATCTCGGCAAAAATATGGGAAATCTCTGTTAGTGAAAGTATTACATGTATTAATGAATAGAAGCTGCTGCTTCAAGCATTTTGACACATCTGCAGCTGACAACTCTTAACCTGTTACCACATGTATATCGATGCTTTCTGACGCCTCTACAGCAGATGACTATTGAAAACAATGTGACAAAAGAAGAAATTGCTCAAAACAAGCAATTTCTCCTTTTGCCACAATGTTTTCAATTTAAATGAGTAATAATATTTTCATTTTAAGAGATTTTTACATTTTTATCCAGATGTTATCAAAGTTATCTGCTGCAAAAAGGCTGTATGTGGGAAAGAGTTAAAAACATTGTTGTAAAAGGAGAAATTGCTCATTAATGCGTCTGTGAGCGGGACAGTGTTAAAACTTCAATGATACAGTCTTAATCTGTGTATATTTCAGTACCACCAGACCGACCAATTTTGGACAAAGGTTTGATCATTCCAGTTATCCTCAATCGAGCCACCAATGTCACCTGTCAGGCTCTCAACGGTAAGCCCAAATCTAAAATAACATGGAAAAAGGATGGAGTCCTTATCACAGAGAACACCTACGAGATCGCAACGACACAAATCAACGGGAAAAGGGTGGATACGGATGGTATTGTTACGATAAACGCTACGATCAACGATGCGGGTAAAAAGATTGAATGTGGAGCGTGGAATGAAGCTTTGGTGGATGCTGATCCGCTATGGGTGGAGGCTACACTTGACGTACAATGTAGGTATCTTTCAATTTAACCTGTTGACAATATTAACCATTTACCTCATATAGACGCTTTCTGAGGCATCTGCAGCAGACAGCTTTTGAAAACATTGTGACAAAAGAAGAAATGGCTCAAAACTCTTTTTGTGTCACCCTGCGTAGCATGGTAGGCACTTAGGGATTACTTTTTTTTTTATCCGGTGTCTGTCTGTCTGTCCGTCACACTTTTTCGTCACACTGTCAATGAGCAGGTGCAGGTGACACACGTGCTCCGCGGAGCACTCCATTCTAGTTAATAATTAAACTCGCATTTATGGAGGTTTTCACGTTTTTGTATATAGGTCGTCTGCTGCAGAAATGCTGTATGTGGGAAAGGGTTAAACGAATCTGTCCAAGACAACTATGACTACTGGTGGGAAAATCTCTAAATTTGATAGTACCGGCCGTTATTGAAAAGAGTTGAAAACCATTGTAATAAAAGAGAAAACTGCTCATGATGAATGGATTTCCATTCACAACAATGTTTTCAAAGTCGTCTGCTTCAAATGCTACGGCATGTGGGAAAGGGTTAACACTTTACCTGAAAGTGAAAGTAGTCTACTTTGTAATCATAGAACATCTGGCACAGTAGAAGTATGATTTGATGTTGAAAATATTGAGGGTTAAGGATATGTTGCTCATTTTGATCCATCTTTGGAGAGAGTTGTTCAAAATGAGAAGTACTAATGTCAGGTGATGTGGACCGAGGAACATCAGGGCATTGTCAGTCAGTATGCATGGATCAATGTTCTCAGTAAGTATAGAACTGTTTAACCCATACAGAAGAATTAAGTAAAACATTGTTAGAAAAGGAGAGAGTTGTTCAAAATGAGAAGTACCAATGTCAGGTGATGTGGACCGAGGAACATCAGGGCATTGTCAGTCAGTATGCATGGATCAATGTTCTCAGTAAGTATAGAACTGTTTAACCCAAACAGCAAATCAGCAGCAGACGACTTTAAAGAAAAATAGGGAAAATTTGAAAAATCTCTTTCAATGTAGGTATAAATATTGAATAAAGTTGAAAACATTTTCGAAAGTCGTCTGCTGCAGAGGAGCAGAAAGCATCTGTATGAGGGAAAGGGTTAACCCGTTCAGAAGAATTAAGGAAAACATCGTGAAAAACGAGAAAGATTTCTTATATACATCAAATATGGAGTGGACCACTGTATATAAACAACTAGGCAAAAACACTGAACATCTATGAACGAAAAAATGACCATTTTAACACTTTCCCACATACAACAAATCTGCAGCAGACGTCTTTCAAAACTTATTGACAAAAACATGAAAAAACTCAATAAATGAGAGTTTTACTATCAAATAGGGTTGAAAACATTGTGGCAAAAGGAGAAATTGCTCGTTTTGAGCAATTTCTTCTTTTGACACAATGTTTTCAAAAGTCTTAATATAATCTCATGCAGATGCTTCAAAATGTGTCTACAAGTGGGAAAGGGTTAAAGATTTGAAAATGGTGATCAACTTCTCAATAAGTCACAATGCTTTCAAGATGTCAATGCTTGATGCACTCATTTGTTACATGCAAATCAATATTGTAATTAACCCAGATGAAAAATTCTGACCCAACAAGGGCTCGAACTCGGGAGGCGAACACTCTACCATATCGCTATAAAAGCTAGCTCTATAGCAAGGCAGTATAAGTATCTCCTTATAAATACAAACACATAGCTATACATATTGTCTATCTATGGGACAGACCATTCTAATACAATCTCACATGGGATATATCCATGTAACTCCCATAATAACCCTTTACCACGTACAACAACTCTGCAGCAGACAACTTTGAAATATCTCGGCAAAAATATGGGAAATCTCTGTTAGTGAAAGTATTACATGTATTAATGAATAGAAGCTGCTGCTTCAAGCATTTTGACACATCTGCAGCTGACAACTCTTAACCTGTTACCACATGTATATCGATGCTTTCTGACGCCTCTACAGCAGATGACTATTGAAAACAATGTGACAAAAGAAGAAATTGCTCAAAACAAGCAATTTCTCCTTTTGCCACAATGTTTTCAATTTAAATGAGTAATAATATTTTCATTTTAAGAGATTTTTACATTTTTATCCAGATGTTATCAAAGTTATCTGCTGCAAAAAGGCTGTATGTGGGAAAGAGTTAAAAACATTGTTGTAAAAGGAGAAATTGCTCATTAATGCGTCTGTGAGCGGGACAGTGTTAAAACTTCAATGATACAGTCTTAATCTGTGTATATTTCAGTACCACCAGACCGACCAATTTTGGACAAAGGTTTGATCATTCCAGTTATCCTCAATCGAGCCACCAATGTCACCTGTCAGGCTCTCAACGGTAAGCCCAAATCTAAAATAACATGGAAAAAGGATGGAGTCCTTATCACAGAGAACACCTACGAGATCGCAACGACACAAATCAACGGGAAAAGGGTGGATACGGATGGTATTGTTACGATAAACGCTACAATCAACGATGCGGGTAAAAAGATTGAATGTGGAGCGTGGAATGAAGCTTTGGTGGATGCTGATCCGCTATGGGTGGAGGCTACACTTGACGTACAATGTAGGTATCTTTCAATTTAACCTGTTGACAATATTAACCATTTACCTCATATAGACGCTTTCTGAGGCATCTGCAGCAGACAGCTTTTGAAAACATTGTGACAAAAGAAGAAATGGCTCAAAACTCTTTTTGTGTCACCCTGCGTAGCATGGTAGGCACTTAGGGATTACTTTTTTTTTTATCCGGTGTCTGTCTGTCTGTCCGTCACACTTTTTCGTCACACTTTTTCGTCACACTGTCAATGAGCAGGTGCAGGTGACACACGTGCTCCGCGGAGCACTCCATTCTAGTTAATAATTAAACTCGCATTTATGGAGGTTTTCACGTTTTTGTATATAGGTCGTCTGCTGCAGAAATGCTGTATGTGGGAAAGGGTTAAACGAATCTGTCCAAGACAACTATGACTACTGGTGGGAAAATCTCTAAATTTGATAGTACCGGCCGTTATTGAAAAGAGTTGAAAACCATTGTAATAAAAGAGAAAACTGCTCATGATGAATGGATTTCCATTCACAACAATGTTTTCAAAGTCGTCTGCTTCAAATGCTACAGCATGTGGGAAAGGGTTAACACTTTACCTGAAAGTGAAAGTAGTCTACTTTGTAATCATAGAACATCTGGCACAGTAGAAGTATGATTTGATGTTGAAAATATTGAGGGTTAAGGATATGTTGCTCATTTTGATCCATCTTTGGAGAGAGTTGTTCAAAATGAGAAGTACTAATGTCAGGTGATGTGGACCGAGGAACATCAGGGCATTGTCAGTCAGTATGCATGGATCAATGTTCTCAGTAAGTATAGAACTGTTTAACCCATACAGAAGAATTAAGTAAAACATTGTTAGAAAAGGAGAGAGTTGTTCAAAATGAGAAGTACCAATGTCAGGTGATGTGGACCGAGGAACATCAGGGCATTGTCAGTCAGTATGCATGGATCAATGTTCTCAGTAAGTATAGAACTGTTTAACCCAAACAGCAAATCAGCAGCAGACGACTTTAAAGAAAAATAGGGAAAATTTGAAAAATCTCTTTCAATGTAGGTATAAATATTGAATAAAGTTGAAAACATTTTCGAAAGTCGTCTGCTGCAGAGGAGCAGAAAGCATCTGTATGAGGGAAAGGGTTAACCCGTTCAGAAGAATTAAGGAAAACATCGTGAAAAACGAGAAAGATTTCTTATATACATCAAATATGGAGTGGACCACTGTATATAAACAACTAGGCAAAAACACTGAACATCTATGAACGAAAAAATGACCATTTTAACACTTTCCCACATACAACAAATCTGCAGCAGACGTCTTTCAAAACTTATTGACAAAAACATGAAAAAACTCAATAAATGAGAGTTTTACTATCAAATAGGGTTGAAAACATTGTGGCAAAAGGAGAAATTGCTCGTTTTGAGCAATTTCTTCTTTTGACACAATGTTTTCAAAAGTCTTAATATAATCTCATGCAGATGCTTCAAAATGTGTCTACAAGTGGGAAAGGGTTAAAGATTTGAAAATGGTGATCAACTTCTCAATAAGTCACAATGCTTTCAAGATGTCAATGCTTGATGCACTCATTTGTTACATGCAAATCAATATTGTAATTAACCCAGATGAAAAATTCTGACCCAACAAGGGCTCGAACTCGGGAGGCGAACACTCTACCATATCGCTATAAAAGCTAGCTCTATAGCAAGGCAGTATAAGTATCTCCTTATAAATACAAACACATAGCTATACATATTGTCTATCTATGGGACAGACCATTCTAATACAATCTCACATGGGATATATCCATGTAACTCCCATAATAACCCTTTACCACGTACAACAACTCTGCAGCAGACAACTTTGAAATATCTCGGCAAAAATATGGGAAATCTCTGTTAGTGAAAGTATTACATGTATTAATGAATAGAAGCTGCTGCTTCAAGCATTTTGACACATCTGCAGCTGACAACTCTTAACCTGTTACCACATGTATATCGATGCTTTCTGACGCCTCTACAGCAGATGACTATTGAAAACAATGTGACAAAAGAAGAAATTGCTCAAAACAAGCAATTTCTCCTTTTGCCACAATGTTTTCAATTTAAATGAGTAATAATATTTTCATTTTAAGAGATTTTTACATTTTTATCCAGATGTTATCAAAGTTATCTGCTGCAAAAAGGCTGTATGTGGGAAAGAGTTAAAAACATTGTTGTAAAAGGAGAAATTGCTCATTAATGCGTCTGTGAGCGGGACAGTGTTAAAACTTCAATGATACAGTCTTAATCTGTGTATATTTCAGTACCACCAGACCGACCAATTTTGGACAAAGGTTTGATCATTCCAGTTATCCTCAATCGAGCCACCAATGTCACCTGTCAGGCTCTCAACGGTAAGCCCAAATCTAAAATAACATGGAAAAAGGATGGAGTCCTTATCACAGAGAACACCTACGAGATCGCAACGACACAAATCAACGGGAAAAGGGTGGATACGGATGGTATTGTTACGATAAACGCTACGATCAACGATGCGGGTAAAAAGATTGAATGTGGAGCGTGGAATGAAGCTTTGGTGGATGCTGATCCGCTATGGGTGGAGGCTACACTTGACGTACAATGTAGGTATCTTTCAATTTAACCTGTTGACAATATTAACCATTTACCTCATATAGACGCTTTCTGAGGCATCTGCAGCAGACAGCTTTTGAAAACATTGTGACAAAAGAAGAAATGGCTCAAAACTCTTTTTGTGTCACCCTGCGTAGCATGGTAGGCACTTAGGGATTACTTTTTTTTTTATCCGGTGTCTGTCTGTCTGTCCGTCACACTTTTTCGTCACACTTTTTCGTCACACTGTCAATGAGCAGGTGCAGGTGACACACGTGCTCCGCGGAGCACTCCATTCTAGTTAATAATTAAACTCGCATTTATGGAGGTTTTCACGTTTTTGTATATAGGTCGTCTGCTGCAGAAATGCTGTATGTGGGAAAGGGTTAAACGAATCTGTCCAAGACAACTATGACTACTGGTGGGAAAATCTCTAAATTTGATAGTACCGGCCGTTATTGAAAAGAGTTGAAAACCATTGTAATAAAAGAGAAAACTGCTCATGATGAATGGATTTCCATTCACAACAATGTTTTCAAAGTCGTCTGCTTCAAATGCTACGGCATGTGGGAAAGGGTTAACACTTTACCTGAAAGTGAAAGTAGTCTACTTTGTAATCATAGAACATCTGGCACAGTAGAAGTATGATTTGATGTTGAAAATATTGAGGGTTAAGGATATGTTGCTCATTTTGATCCATCTTTGGAGAGAGTTGTTCAAAATGAGAAGTACTAATGTCAGGTGATGTGGACCGAGGAACATCAGGGCATTGTCAGTCAGTATGCATGGATCAATGTTCTCAGTAAGTATAGAACTGTTTAACCCATACAGAAGAATTAAGTAAAACATTGTTAGAAAAGGAGAGAGTTGTTCAAAATGAGAAGTACCAATGTCAGGTGATGTGGACCGAGGAACATCAGGGCATTGTCAGTCAGTATGCATGGATCAATGTTCTCAGTAAGTATAGAACTGTTTAACCCAAACAGCAAATCAGCAGCAGACGACTTTAAAGAAAAATAGGGAAAATTTGAAAAATCTCTTTCAATGTAGGTATAAATATTGAATAAAGTTGAAAACATTTTCGAAAGTCGTCTGCTGCAGAGGAGCAGAAAGCATCTGTATGAGGGAAAGGGTTAACCCGTTCAGAAGAATTAAGGAAAACATCGTGAAAAACGAGAAAGATTTCTTATATACATCAAATATGGAGTGGACCACTGTATATAAACAACTAGGCAAAAACACTGAACATCTATGAACGAAAAAATGACCATTTTAACACTTTCCCACATACAACAAATCTGCAGCAGACGTCTTTCAAAACTTATTGACAAAAACATGAAAAAACTCAATAAATGAGAGTTTTACTATCAAATAGGGTTGAAAACATTGTGGCAAAAGGAGAAATTGCTCGTTTTGAGCAATTTCTTCTTTTGACACAATGTTTTCAAAAGTCTTAATATAATCTCATGCAGATGCTTCAAAATGTGTCTACAAGTGGGAAAGGGTTAAAGATTTGAAAATGGTGATCAACTTCTCAATAAGTCACAATGCTTTCAAGATGTCAATGCTTGATGCACTCATTTGTTACATGCAAATCAATATTGTAATTAACCCAGATGAAAAATTCTGACCCAACAAGGGCTCGAACTCGGGAGGCGAACACTCTACCATATCGCTATAAAAGCTAGCTCTATAGCAAGGCAGTATAAGTATCTCCTTATAAATACAAACACATAGCTATACATATTGTCTATCTATGGGACAGACCATTCTAATACAATCTCACATGGGATATATCCATGTAACTCCCATAATAACCCTTTACCACGTACAACAACTCTGCAGCAGACAACTTTGAAATATCTCGGCAAAAATATGGGAAATCTCTGTTAGTGAAAGTATTACATGTATTAATGAATAGAAGCTGCTGCTTCAAGCATTTTGACACATCTGCAGCTGACAACTCTTAACCTGTTACCACATGTATATCGATGCTTTCTGACGCCTCTACAGCAGATGACTATTGAAAACAATGTGACAAAAGAAGAAATTGCTCAAAACAAGCAATTTCTCCTTTTGCCACAATGTTTTCAATTTAAATGAGTAATAATATTTTCATTTTAAGAGATTTTTACATTTTTATCCAGATGTTATCAAAGTTATCTGCTGCAAAAAGGCTGTATGTGGGAAAGAGTTAAAAACATTGTTGTAAAAGGAGAAATTGCTCATTAATGCGTCTGTGAGCGGGACAGTGTTAAAACTTCAATGATACAGTCTTAATCTGTGTATATTTCAGTACCACCAGACCGACCAATTTTGGACAAAGGTTTGATCATTCCAGTTATCCTCAATCGAGCCACCAATGTCACCTGTCAGGCTCTCAACGGTAAGCCCAAATCTAAAATAACATGGAAAAAGGATGGAGTCCTTATCACAGAGAACACCTACGAGATCGCAACGACACAAATCAACGGGAAAAGGGTGGATACGGATGGTATTGTTACGATAAACGCTACGATCAACGATGCGGGTAAAAAGATTGAATGTGGAGCGTGGAATGAAGCTTTGGTGGATGCTGATCCGCTATGGGTGGAGGCTACACTTGACGTACAATGTAGGTATCTTTCAATTTAACCTGTTGACAATATTAACCATTTACCTCATATAGACGCTTTCTGAGGCATCTGCAGCAGACAGCTTTTGAAAACATTGTGACAAAAGAAGAAATGGCTCAAAACTCTTTTTGTGTCACCCTGCGTAGCATGGTAGGCACTTAGGGATTACTTTTTTTTTTATCCGGTGTCTGTCTGTCTGTCCGTCACACTTTTTCGTCACACTTTTTCGTCACACTGTCAATGAGCAGGTGCAGGTGACACACGTGCTCCGCGGAGCACTCCATTCTAGTTAATAATTAAACTCGCATTTATGGAGGTTTTCACGTTTTTGTATATAGGTCGTCTGCTGCAGAAATGCTGTATGTGGGAAAGGGTTAAACGAATCTGTCCAAGACAACTATGACTACTGGTGGGAAAATCTCTAAATTTGATAGTACCGGCCGTTATTGAAAAGAGTTGAAAACCATTGTAATAAAAGAGAAAACTGCTCATGATGAATGGATTTCCATTCACAACAATGTTTTCAAAGTCGTCTGCTTCAAATGCTACGGCATGTGGGAAAGGGTTAACACTTTACCTGAAAGTGAAAGTAGTCTACTTTGTAATCATAGAACATCTGGCACAGTAGAAGTATGATTTGATGTTGAAAATATTGAGGGTTAAGGATATGTTGCTCATTTTGATCCATCTTTCCTTTCCTACAATGTTTTTTGAAAAAGTTGTCTACTGCAAAGTTGTCTAAAGTTGTCTGCATAAAGTTAAGCTTAGAAGTATATTGAAGTTGTTACAGCCACTTAGGATAACATAGACACCCAGATATAGCTGGAAATCGTCATGTTACGCAAATGAAATGCATAAAAGTGTCTGAAACATAAAAATAACTCGCAAAATGATTAAGATATTCCCTGAAATAATAGCCATCATCCTTTCCCACATTCAACAAATCTGCAGCTGAAGACTTTTGAAATATCTAGGAAAAAATGTGGAAGATTTCTCTGAATGTAAAAATAGTTATTGAAGAGAAAGGAAAACAGTAGAGGAAAAGGAGAAATTGCTCATCATGGGCAATTTCTTTTTTTGCCCTAATGTTTTTTCAAAATTCATCTGCTGTAGAGGGGCCAGAAATTGCCTGTGGAAAAGGGTTAATGCAATTGATATAGTTTTACTATGTCTCTTTAAACTATTTTCTAAGACTGTTGGAACATCTGAATAAATCCAGGAATCAAACAGATTTGTATAACTGAACTTTTTACCCATATATATGATCAAATTTAATATGGATATGAATTTTTTGAAGCCTTTAAGTATGTACTGAACATCATAAACAGTATGACTGGTAGACTTATTAAAAAGAATTTCAAGAAAAAGGTATCACACAAGGTAAAATGGAAGGGTACTTGTGATGCAGAGCTGAAACATTGTTTTAACCCTTTCCCACATGCAACAAATCTGCAGCAGACGACTTTAAAATCATACCCATACAAATATGGAAAAATTCTTTAAATGAAAATATTATTATAAAAAAGAGCTGAAAACATTCTGGCAAATGGAGAAATTGCTCATTATGAGCAATTTCTTCATTTATCAGAATGTTTTCAAAAGAGGTCTGTTTCAAAGGAGTATGTGGGATAAGGTTATGTTGTAGAGGCATCAAATGTCATCAATATTAGCAGAATTTTAGAAATATTCTAGAATTTCTATTTTTTTTTTTATAATGATCCAAATCTAGATGTAACTTCATTTTCCAGATGCTCCAAGCATAGAGTTGTCTCATAACAACCCAGACAGAACAATGAGAGAGTATGGTGATGTTAAATTTACTTGTACAGGTAGTGTTGGGCCATCGGTTCCATTTTTACAATCGATTATCGGTTACAATCGCTTTGCCTCATTCGATTAGACATCGATTATATAATCGGTTCATACAGTATTGTATTTAACAAGCCTCATTGAATGTTTGCAATGCTTAAATTCTTAATATTTATGTTTGATAAAAAATATACAGGCCTTTACTAGGTTGTATCATTTTATTGCCAAAAAGCACTTTGTTTCGATCTCAAGTTGTTGTATTTACATGCTAGCAGTGTTCAGGACCCACCACCTTTTCAAACTGGGGGTTTTTGGCACCCCCAACTAACTGATATTTTTTATAAAGTGGGGGTTTTCTGAAAAAAGTGGGGGGCCATTTTTGTTTACATGTAAGGTCGATGAGAACGAAGTGAAAATGATAATAAACACACATAATCATATCACATTTATATTTTTATTTTATTTCTATGGACATATCAATAAATGACAGTTTAATTACTAAAAAGAGTTGAAACAAATGAGCAATTTATCTTTTTGTTATTGTGTTTTTTAATTGGAAACAGGAATCTAGAGTATCATTCTTTTAGCTAGGATCGAATGTTTTGAAAACTTATATGAATGTTGATATATCAATCATACAAGCTGCCCTGTTTCAGTGACTGACCTAAATCGGTGACCTTGGTTTTTTTTATATGCTCTTTAATTTGAAGAGTTCTGTGGTATCAATGTTTTTTGGGTCTCAAGTGTAACATATAAATACAGAAATGATTTTTTGGATAGGTCACAGTCCTTTTTATCATGTAGTGGGTGTGCTTTAAGTGCAAACATCCATTTATGCTATCTCCGTAGTGAAATACAACTTGGGAAAACCTAAAATATACACGTGACCATTCCAGCCAATCGTATTTGCCATATGTAAATCAAAACAAATTTTAGACTTCCAAAAGCCCAAATGTATGCAGTAAACGTCATCAATATTGGGGCCGTTGAATAGGCATGCGCACAAGACATGTATCGCTTGTAAACTTCCGCTAATATTGCAAAACTGAAAGCACTCGGTAAATCTTGAAAACCCACTGCAATTACCGCGATTTGTCAAAGAAATAACCCCTGTTTCAAAAATATCTGCACAATTGTAAAATGATGTTGTTTACAGCTAAAGGTTTAACCCTTTCCCTCATATAGAAGCTTTCTGACGCCTCTGCAGCAGACGGCTTTTAGAAAACATAGTGACAAAAGGAGAAATTGCTCAAAACGAGCAATTTCTCATTTTGCCACAATGTTTTCAAATTTTAGTCATGGGTTATCCATTCAATTATAGAGATTTTCTATGTTTTGACAATATATGTTCGAAGTCGTCTGCTGCAGAATTGTCGTATGAGGGAAAGGGTTAATTATTGTTTATAATGTATGTCAATGTTTTGAATGCGACATTATGGGGTTTGGTTGGGTAATAAAAGATATATTATAGAAGGGGACTTGGTCACTCCTCCTTATTTGGGCCTGTATATTATTACCCTTTCCCACATACAGAGGCTTTCTGACGCCTTTGAATCAGAAGACTTTCAAAACCATTGTGGCAAAAGGAGAAATTGCAATTTTTCCTATTGCGGCAATGCTTTTAACTTTATTTAATAATTATTCTTTCATTTTAAAAGCCGACTTGCAGATTTGTTGTATGTGGGAAAGGGATATATTTTCCTTGTTGCTTGTATTACAGAAGTGTTACCACTTGCAATCATAATTGGTGGGGCAGCAGGCGGGATTGCAGTGATAGCAGTTATCATATTAGCATGTGTTGTGTATCACAAGTGTAAACATTCAGATAATGGTAAGTTAATTAACATCACAATTCTTGTACAACATGTCACTGGCTGCATTTAAAGCAGTTTTTACTGCACTTCAAAGCCATATGAGATGTGGAAGGCAACATTAGAGTCTTGTTGAATCTCTGTTTTAATTGTTAAATGTTGTGGAAAACATTGTGGCAAAAAGAGAAATTGCTCATTTTGAGCAATTTCTTCTTTTGTCACTGTTTTCAAAAAGCCGTCTGCTGCAGAGGCGTCAGAAAGCGTTTATATGAGGGAAAGGGTTAAATTTACCTTAAAAACAATTATTATGAGTTGTGAAAGGCGAAAAAAGGGTTATTATGGAAAGGTGCATGGACATATTATAAGTACAGCTACAATTAAAGACTTTGGGCAAAAGATACATCTGATGATAATTATATTATCTGATAGGTAGACAGTTTTTAGAATTGCTCGCCAAATTATTCAGCATGGCTAGGGGAAACAAAAAAACGACGATGGTAAGGCTGTGCAAATACAATAAAGGCTTATCTTAGTCTTCATTGTGAGCAGATGCTACAAGACCCCAAAATTCCTGCCTCGGCCTTTATGTAGTAATAACTGTTTTTCACAAAACCCTAGCGATTAAATTAATCAATCCATGGAGATTCCTTTTCAGCTGTTGAACCTGTATGGTATCTTTTAAGGGTTTTTTGAAGATGGAATATTATTACCGGTACTTGAAGGAGTTTATCCTGAATTATATTCAATAATTGTCAAAAAGCCTCCATTAATAAACATCAGGAGTGGACATCAATATTTTTTCAGTATGCTTTCTTTTGTCATGAGTATTTAAATGTTTCGATTAATATTATCATTTAAAAACTGTTGTCTTTGAAACCATCTGTAAGAAAGAAAAAGATTTATTGGAAAAGGAGAAAATTATTATTTGGAGCAATATTTCAAATGATTTCAAAGATCATGCAATGGCTGCGTAGGCATTGACAAATTGTTTGTGTCAGAGTAATGATCAACGTTCAATTATTATGATTACAGAGTCCTATGCTGAGACCGATAGTAATACAGAAATAAAGAAACGAGACAAGAATGAATCTCCATCAGAAATGACCAAGTCAACGTTGATGGATCAATCTGTGGTATGAGGTTGAATATTTAATTGACAAAATCTGAATTCTTAACTTCCAAAAACTAAAAACAAAAAAAAACACGAATAAAAGGAGAAATTGCTCATATATGAGCATTTATTCCTGTTTAGACATTTAATACAACTGATTCTTCCAATCAACCATTTTTAAGATTGTGATTATTGTTGCAAAAGCTGAAATTGCTCATAATGAGTAACTTCTTCTTTTGCCACAAGATTTTGTAATCTATTTGATAATCTGCTGCAAGTTTGTTTAATGTGAGAAGGGGTTAAAGATAGGAATTACCATTCGTGCATGCAAAGAACAAATTGTAAATTAAAAGTGGTAAAGAAGTTCCATCCCGGAAATTGTGTTTGCTATTTCTATTAGATCTTATATCTGTTAACCCTTTCCCACATATAGACACTTCCTGACGCCTCTGCAGCAGATGACTTTTGAAATCCTTGTTGCAAAAGGTGAAATTGCTCATAATGAGCAATTTCTCCATTTACCACAATGATTTCAACTCTATTCAATAATAATACTATCTTTTATAGAGATTTCTATATTTTTAACTTGATATTTTTAAAGTCGTCTGCTGCAGACTTGTTGTATGTGGGAAAGGGTTAACCATTTCCCACATATCCTGTCACCTCAGGAGCAGATCGCTTTTGAAGACATTGTGTAATAAGGAGTAATTGCTCATAATGATCAATTTCCCCACTTGCCACAATGTTTTCAACTCTAGTCAATAATTATACTTTCAATTACAGAGAATTTCCATATTATTACCTAGATATTTTCAAGGTTATCTGCTGCAGATTGTTATATTTTGGAAAGGGTTAACCCTTTCCCTCATACGACAATTCTGCAGCAGACGACTTTGAACATATTTTGTCAAAACATAGAAAATCTCTATAATTAAATGGATAACCTATGACTAAAAGTGGAAAACATTGTGGCAAAAGGAAAAATTGCTCGTTTTGAGCAATTTCTTCTTTTGTCACTATGTTTTCAAAAAGACGTCTGCTATAGAGGCGTCAGAAAGCGTCTACATGAGGGGAAAGGGTTAAGGTTTAAATAATTTGTTTTACCTAACTTAATGTTGGATTTGTTTGTTTAAGTTATAGAAATGAAACAGTTAGTAGTATTATACATCACCAAACAAGGTGTTCATTCATTTTAGTTTTATTCTCTTTTATTTTTGCCTAGTTCAAGATTTGTATAACAATTAAATTCATCTTTTAATTTTCTTAAAAAGACAAGTCATTTCACAAGTCATGTCACATGAAAACACTGCACAGTCTGATCTCGATTTTCCCTGTTTGACATCTGATGTACATGCATCCTTGAAACCTGGAGGATGGGTCTAACAAAACACCAACTATATAGGATTCCGTTTTAGAGTTACGGAGATTTCTTTTAAAATTTGCTGTAAGAAGGCTTGCGTGTGGTGCAGTAAGTTTTCATCAAGTTGATACTTTTGTACATAAGATCTCTCTCTTGACATCTTTGCATTTCATTTTATTTTCTCAATGAAAAGGATCTAGTCAATTTGTTTGTATTGAATCTGAATAACTTATTTATCGTTCATGTATATATATTTTGTTCCAAACATTTTAACAGTTAATATACTTACTGTCTATTCATTTCATTTTATTTTTGAACTGCATTAGGTAAAATGGGGTTTGTTACGTGGATCTCAATTTTGGCAACACATTTACCTTTTCTCAAATGCAAAGACAATTTCAGCAGTAGACCTTTCAAAACATTGTGACAAAAGCAGAAATTGCCCTAAATAAGCAATTTCTCCCTTTGCTACAATGTTTCTAACTCTATTTAATTATCTTACTCTCTTTTATAAAGAGTTTCCATTTTTATGACTTAATGTTTTCAAAGTTGTCAGTATAGTAGATTTGATGTATGTGGGAAAAGGTAAACTGATTCGGACATGTAGATACAGCAGCACCCTACAACTTTCAAAGACATTGTGGCAAATTGTATGGAGTTTAACACTTCCACATCTGCAGCAGATGTGCATTAACCCTTTCCCTCATACGACAATACTGCAACAGACGACTTTGTACATATTTTGTCAAAAAATAGAAAATCTCTATAATTGAATGGATAACCTATGACTAAAAGTGGAAAACATTGGGCAAATGGAGAAATTGCTCGTTTTGAGCAATTTCTTCTTTTGTCACTATGTTTTCAAAAAGCCGTCTGCTACAGAGGCGTCAGAAAGCGTCTATATGAGGGAAAGGGTTAAAAACCTCTCGGCAAAAATATGGAAAATCTTTATAAATGAATGTATAGTTATTTATAGTAATAGAGTTGAACACGTTTTGACAAAAGGGGAAATTGCTCATTATTATGCCACACTTTTTGCAAAGGTCATTTGATACAGAGGCATCATAAAGTGTGGAAAAGGGTTAAACAAGCAGTAATACTGTTATAGCTTTTTGAATCAAAAGTAGCATATACTGCTGTTTTACCTGTAAACGTACTGGTAGAATGTGCAACAAGCCTCCTTTTCCTATGCATTGTTCAAGTTTCTGATACTCAATTATGTTTACTGCCACACAATCAATCAGATTTAATATTACAGAGAATTCCTTTTTACCCATTACCCGAGAAGTTGTCTGCTGCAGAGGTCTCAAATGATGTGTGTCTTGGAAGGATTTAATTTCAAGCATATACCAATAATTGAAAGCATTTTACAAATGAGCAGTATTTGTAATTAAAAGGCAAAACACATTCTGTGGTATCAATAATGTGTGTTTTAACCATGTATGCAAATAAACAGTGTTTTGTTTCAATCAGGTTTGCAATTCATTGGAATCCTCTGTATTATTTATTTACCATTTCCTTCATACAACAAATCAGCAGCAGACAACCTTGAAAACATATATATATATGCAAAGGTATGGGATGTCTATATATATAAATGTATTACTATTGGATAGAGAACACATTGTCACAAAAATAGAACTGTGACATATTTTCCTTTACCATAGTAATTTAAAAACAATCTGCTCCAACTGCATCAAAATGTGATTGCTTGTTGGAAGGGGCCTACCCTTTTCTAACTGCATCAAAATGTGATTGCTTGTGGGCAGGGGCATACCCTTTCCCAACTGCATCAAAATGTGATTGCTTGTGGGAAGGGGCCTACCCTTTCCCAACTGCATCAAAATGTGATTGCTTGTGGGAGGGGGCCTACGCTTTCCCAACTGCATCAAAATGTGATTGCTTGTGGGAAGGGGCCTACCCTTTCCCAACTGCATCAAAATGTGATTGCTTGTGGGAAGGGGCCTACGCTTTCCCAACTGCATCAAAATGTGATTGCTTGTGGGAAGGGGCCTTCCCTTTCCCAACTGCATCAAAATGTGATTGCTTGTGGGAAGGGGCCTTCCCTTTCCCAACTGCATCAAAATGTGATTGCTTGTGGGCAGGGGCATACCCTTTCCCAACTGCATCAAAATGTGATTGCATGTGGGAAGGGGCCTACCCTTTCCCAACTGCATCAAAATGTGATTGCTTGTGGGAAGGGGCCTACCCTTTCCCAACTGCATCAAAATGTGATTGCTTGTGGGAAGGGGCCTACCCTTTCCCAACTGCATCAAAATGTGATTGCTTGTGGGAGGGGGCCTACGCTTTCCCAACTGCATCAAAATGTGATTGCTTGTGGGAAGGGGCCTACGCTTTCCCAACTGCATCAAAATGTGATTGCTTGTGGGACCCCTGGGGGGCCTACCCTTTCCTAACTGCATCAAAATGTGATTGCTTGTGGGAAGGGGCCTACCCTTTCCCAACTGCAGAAGCTGTTTGATGACTTTGGAAAACATAGTGGCAAAAGGATGCGTTGCTCTTTTTGCACAATGTTTTCAATTCAAGTCTTATCTTTTTACTTTCATTTATAGAGATTCTCCATATTTTGGCCTAGACGTTTTAAAAGTTCTCTGCTGTAGATTTGTTGTATGTGGGAAAGGGATTATCTGTTTTGTTAACTGATACCGATCTCATATAGGTGTTTTGATGTGCTGCATTGTATTAACTGCTTTATGTTTTTGATTGTATAACCGTTTCATTTAAAATTTCCTTTATTTTATCAGCAGTGTTTGCATACTATGCATTTTCGGGAGATGCTGTTTCAAAGCATTGTGAAAAGGAGAAGAAACGAGATTTTAATTATTTGACCATTTAGTTAACTATTTCCTTTGTTTTATCATCACTTATCACCATTTGATAGCAGATGTTTTTAAAAGCATTGTGGAAAGTAAAAAAAAAAACAAGCAGTTTTTCCTTTTCCAATAATGTTTGCACTATCCTTAAATTATTAGTTAATTTGTCCATTCTTTCTTTTCATTATCATTTGATATAGTTTTGATGTGGAAAATAAAATTATCATGAGAAATGATGTAGACAGTATTGAACAATCTCTATGAATGAAAGTATAATCATTGAATAGAATCGAAAACATGAGTTACATGAGGAAATCACTTTATTTTGACCCTTTTCTTCTTTTGCCACGATTTTTTTAAAATCTAATTGCTGCAAGGCCGTCAGCACATGTCTGCTAGTGGAAATGGGTGTACATCAGATGACTAGAAACACTAGATAAATGGATAAGTGTATAGTTTGTATATACTTTTGTTTTAACTCTTTCAGCGCCGAATTGTTTAAAGCAGACTTTTCCATGTTCAAAATCGGGCTTCTCCATTTCTCATGTGATAACAGTTTTGGACTGGCAAACAATGCTGATTTCAGGTGAGGCAGCTCGTTACGAGCTGACTCGCCTGAATCAGTATTGTTTGCAAAAACCTCAATATTGCCTTTGGCGCTGAAAGAGTTAAAGCTGTGAAAACCTTGTGTTAAAAGGGTATGAAAACATTTATTTGGAAAATTCTAAAATCCTAAAAAGCTATAATGAAAAGGTTAAATTAAGGTATTACTGGCTTTAAACCATTCCTGCATAAAAACAAACTGCAGCAAATGATTTGAAAATAGTTATGCTAAGCTATGGAAAATATTTATAAATAATCGTAATTGACATTGAATAGAGTTTAAAACATTGTAGCAAATGGTGAAATTACTTATTTTGAACAATTTCTCTTTTAGTTACATTGTTTTTAAATGGCGCCTGCTGCAGAGGCGTCAGAAAGCATCTGTATATTGGAAAGGATCTATATTTAAAAGTGTCTCTAAAAATTGGAGCATGTACGTAAACTTGTGTTTCAAATGAAAGAGCGATGATATATGAATGCATGATTTCTTTTAAAAAATATATATCAGTGTTTGTTTGGAATAAATGGAGCTTCTTTTGTTAGAAATACAGGAAGGGTTTAAATTAAACGAAAGCAGTGTTACATGTATAAAAGTATATACTTTTTGTGCAATTATATTTCCGCTGTATGAATATGATATTATTTCAACACATGCTTTGTGAAAAGTTGTATATGTCTCAAAAATCATTTTATGTGTGCAATTTGTCGTTATATTATATTAAATATGAGATGAGTTAATTTTGTAAAGAAAAACAAGTGTTGTTGTCTTTATATGGATAAAAAGCAGCTTTCTCCCTCTATGAGTCCGTCTCGGTGGTGAACTGCTAGAGCGTCCGCCTCTGGTGCGGGAGGTCGCGGGTTTGATCCCAGGCCGGGTCATACCAAATACTTCAAAAATGGTAGTAATGGCTGCCCTCCTTGGCGCTTAGCATTATGACTGACTGACTAGTGTCAGGACAAGCATACTGCGACGATGGTTCTCTCTTTGTGTCTGTGTTTTCCGCGGAAATGGTACCCCTTACGGCAACTCTAATATTAAGAAAACGAAGAGACGGATCAACAATCGGGACGATCATTCGATGTAGCAACTCATGGGCTACACAACGCACACCGAGTGGTTTCTAAATTCGCAGGGTGTCACAACAACTTATGAGCCGTCTCGCGAGGAAACCAACATTATGGACTGCGTAAAGTGTCGACCCTGATCAGCCTAATTATGCCGCGCAGGCTTATCCGGATAGTCAGTTTTCGTCTCCTGTGGATTTTCTGTTTCAGGAATCATTACTCTATACCTCTATCTCCCTGATACGGAATGTGTCGGACAGGATCAGTCTGCGCGGATAGCGCAGGCTGATCTGGTCGATACATTACGCAGATGCCATAATGTTGTTTTTCTTGCGGGACGGCTCTTATTATTAGCTTGTCTGCTTTTCGAAGAAAAAAGGTCGGGCTATTGTGATACCATTTGCGCCGTCATATTCGTCGCCGTCGTAGTCATAACACTTTGAACTTAATCTCATAACTCTAATTCAAATAAGACTTGGTACACATGTTACTTGAAACAATACGCATGTCTATACCAAGTCCCATAAGTCTGGCTTTAATAATTATTCAGTTATGCCTCTTTTTATACTTTTATACAAAAAGTTTAACTTTTCCCATAAACTCAAAAAACGTTAAACATTTTCAAATAAAACTCGGTACACAAGTTCCAATTATTACACCTCAAGTATATATACCAAGTCACATAACACATACCTCTGGCTTAAATAATTCATGACTCAGAAATGCCCCTTTTTCGACTTCAGAGAAAAACAGACGAACGTTAGCGTTCGCTCCGCGGTGCACTTGTTTATTCATGGAATTGTTTCTTCTTGCTTAAAAATAACAAATATGTAGCAAACAATGTCAACCAGATTAGACTGCACAAGTTTACAGGCTGATCTAGGACTGTATTCGTCTCGAATAAATCTACAGTAGATAACATCGGCACTATTGAATATTTTTTAAATGAAAGAATAATCATTTTTGAAGAGAGTTGAAATTATTGTGACTAAAGCCGTCATTTGAAGATGCGTCCACATGAGTATACATACTGGTTTGTTTGTTTGTTTTATTGGTGTTTTACGCCGTTTTCAACATTATTTCAGTTATATCACGGCGACAGTTCACTTATTCATGATCCCTGGGTAAACAAACCAGTACTAGGCTAGAAAATGTGCCTTGCCCAAGAGCACTCTACCGTGACCGTCGTGCAGCGACTGGGGATCGAACCCGGGACGACCGGTTTTAAATCCCCGACGCTAACCACTCGACCACGGCGGATTCCTATACATATTGGAATGACATGAGCCGTCCCGGAAAACCAACATGGCATCTGCGTAATATATCGACCAGATCAGGCTGCGCTGTCCGTGCAGACTGATCCGGGCCGACACATTCCGTCTCAGGGGGGTAGAGGTATAGAGTAATGCTTCCTGAAACAGAAAATCCACAGGAGGCGAAAAGTGCCTGTCCGGGTTAGCCTGCGCGGCATGCTTATACTGATCAGGATCGACAATTTACGCAGAGTCCATTCCGTTGGTTTTTCTCGCGAGACGGCTCATGTATCCAACGCTAACTTGAGCGTGTGGTGTTGTCCTGTATTCGTGAAGGGTTGGTTACAGGTATGCGAGGGCACGTTTCATTGAATGTCTTTTTAACGTTACAATTTGACATTTAAAAGGGAACATACAATCAAGAAAGAAATTCTTTTTCCAATTTGCATCATGTAAAGATTATAAAGAACATCATTTTGTTATAACATGTAAACATGCAGTGTCTCTCACTTCTATGTAAATGAATAAACCAAAGTATAATGCTTCATGTAACATTTTCTTGTTTACGCTTGAGAATTAATTAATGGGTAAATGTCGATTGTTTTGTTTTGTCGCCGGACAGGGCAGGGTTACTCTTAGGGATTGCGTCTCTGTCGTTTGTCCATCACGCTTTCACTTATACTGACATATTGGCAGGCGACACACACATATGCCCTCGAACGCTGGTTTTAATGTCAAGCGTTTTAATGTCATTTCACGCTTCTTTCAACGTTTTTCCTAATTATCGAATGACCATTGTTGAGATGGTTACGACAACTGCATGTCTAAATTTCCTGATATGTTCAATTATGAATCGAAACATCAAAACTGCAAACTATTACACATAAAACATGCTTCCATTTCCATTTCAACCTTGACATTCATGATATTGTTCCACCAGTAATCACCATTATTCGGTAAATATTTAAAGGTCACAATGACATAATCAAACAACACAACTATATAAGAACAAAGCGTCTACATGGTTTACGATTTCACGAATAGTAGGACACGGGTGCGAGCTCCGGTCCGCTTAATCCAAAATAAATTAACCCGCCTCGGGATAATATTACTTACGAAAAACAAGGGAAAGAGGAAATATTGCACAAACCCAGCATTTGTGTCCTTGTCCCACAAAATGTTCAATATTGTGTTAATTATAAACTTTCGAAATTTTCAGACTGTACATTTTTATCCACATCTTTTCAAGTAAAAGAATCATAAGATATATATAACAATGATGTAACTCTTGTCTAACATTGTGACTAAAAATAACTGCAGTTTTAGACAAAATCTAAGGGAGACACCACGGTATGACTAATATAATGTTGAAAATGGCATGTTAAAACCTTGAAAAGGAAAATACGTGATATATTCAACTAGCCTTCGTGGATCAAAGAAGACATAATAAAACCTGATTTCCTCGTATATTTGACTATATACAACGGTTGCTTATTTTGCTACGCATGACTTAAAGGTGCTGATCTGCAGATAGAGAAAACAAAATGAAATGTTGAAACTTCTGCAAATATTGCTAATAGTGACAACAAAGTAAGAAATAAATAGTTCAAAACTATTTTGTCAGTAAATGTTGAAAAACAGTTAATTGAAAGTCATGAAAATGTACAAAATTTGGCTTACAGGGTATGTCTACCCAGTAAAAATGAAGCATAAACGATCAATATTTAGATGTTTATTTTACTGGAAAGTGAAATTATTGCTCTAATTTTATCCCAGAATTATGATTCTAATATTTGAAGACAACTTTTGAACAGTTTTAAAACTTTGACTATACTATCTTTAATCTGGAGTTCAGCACCTTTAAAACACATTTTGCGATAAACTAGACCAAGTACATCAGTCAAATTTGATCAACATTGTATATTTCTTGGGATGAAAACGAAAAAGTGTTGACCTATTATCAGGACTCATAAAAATCTTGTTGCTATTTGAGCCCGTCCATTGAGAATTTCTGAACAGTGTATGTTCAGATCAGCCTGCACAACTGCTCCGTCTTATGATAATCTACACAAGTTACCAGAAACTTCTCACACGCTTAAGTAAGTAATATGAGCACAGTGTAGATCTTGATCAGACTGTGCAGATACACACGGTTGATCTGGTTCAAAACTGTTCACAGACGCGAAAGCACGAACAGGCTCAGTTGTAGTCATCTGCATTTAAAACCTAATGAAAATGAAAGTATACTTTTTCATACAGAGATAAACATTGGTGGTAAAAAATGCATATGAGCCGTCTCGCGAGAAAATCAACATTATGGACTCTGCGTAAAGTGTCGACCCTGATCAGCCAAAGCATGCCGCGCAGGCTAACCCGGACAGCCATGTTTCGCCTCCTGTGGATTTTCTGTTTCAGGAATCATTACTCTATACCTCTATTTCCCCCTGAGACGGAATGTGTCGGCCCGGATCAGTCTACGTGGACAGCGCAGGCTGATCTGGTCGATACATTACGCAGATGCCATAATGCATATGAGCCGTCTCACGAGAAAACCAACATTATTGACTCTGCGTAAAGTGTCGACCCTGATCAGCCTAAGCATGCCGCGCAGGCTAACCCGGACAGACACGTTTCGCCTCCTGTAGATTTTCTGTTTCAGGAATCATTACTCTATACCTCTATCCCCTGAGACGGAATGTGTCGGCCCGGATCAGTCTGCGTGGACAGCGCAGGCTGATCTGGTCGATACATTACGCAGATGCCATAATGTTGGTTTTCTTGCGGGACGGCTCATATGATGAACAAATTCAATTACCCTCACAATGTATCACAAGTCAACTGCTGCATAGGCGTAATCGATGTGAAAAGAGTTAACCATTTCCAACATAAAGACGTTTTCTGAAGCCTCTGCAGCAGACGCCTTTTGAAAACATTGTGACAAATGAAAAAAGTGCTCAAAACGAACATTTTTTTTCCTTTTGCCACAATGTTTTCAACTCTTTTCAATTGTTATACCTTCATTTATAGAGGGTTTCTACATTTTGGCCCTAATGTTTTCCAAGTTATCTGCTGCAGATATGTTGTATGTTGGAAAGGGATAACATTGCATCATGCATTATGATTGTATTTGAAACCAAACTTAGCATATTAATTTATGCAGATAAAGATTTGCCGGTTTAAATGTAATCTACAGTGTAATCTGCAAGAAATTAACAATGCTTGCCAGAAGAAACCTTCTCTGACCAATTGGCGAACAGTGTAGAATCAGTTCAGTCTGTGAGTATGTGCTTTGTGATCTGAGTATCCACTGGTCGGGTATTCCATGGTGGTTGGTTGTCCCTGGGCACGTATCTTACTATTTTACTGTCATATAAAAGATGGATACGTTTACTCCAGACACGTCCCACATCCCAGACAAAATAAAGAGTTTAACTCTTTCAGCGCCGAATTGTTTAAAGTAGACTCTTCCATGTTCAAAATCGGGTGTGTCCATTTCTCAATTTATGAAAGTTTTGGACTATTTTGGTAACTAAAAGGCAAACAATGCTGATTTCAGGTGAGACAGCTCGTTACGAGCTGACTCACCTGAATCTGCATTGTTTGCAAAAACCTTAATATTGCCTGTGGCGCTGAAAGAGTTAAAACTCATACGAATAACACTGACAGAGAACACACATGTTATAGTTTCGGTTTCGTAAAGTGTGCAATCAGATCAGCATTCCAATCCCAAATTCTCTAGATTTTTTTCATATTCTTATATCCTTATTTTACACTCGCACCCATGCTGTGGGTACTAACACAAATCCTCTTAGTGAGACGAATCTTTTGAGTACCACGACATGTGTGGAGTACTGGTGTGAGAAAACCAGGAAATGCATGAGTAGGTGAACTGGCCGCCGTGATATAACTGAGAAGTTGTTAAAAACGGCGTTAAACCCCAATCAATCAATCAATCAATCAATCAATCAATCAACATCTGCGCAGTCCTGAATATAAGCATACATTTACATTTACGCAAATCACTGAATTATTGTTATTGATTGGGGTTTTACGCCGTTTTTAACAATTTCTCAGTCATATCACGGCGGCCAGTTCACCTACTCATGTGTTTCCTGGTTTTCTCACACCAGTACAATCAACGTAGCAAAAAGAGCAAATATCGGATGTTTTCCGTTTTTTCCCGTTTTTTCTCGGAGATTTTAAAATTCTTCTATTTTTCGGTTTATTCAATGGCCGATAACAGGGCGTGTAAAGTTTTCTAAATATCAAAACTTAAAAACCTTATTATGCTATCATAGGCAAATGGTATTCGTATATATTCATTAAAGTTTCGGAAGATTCTGCCTATAATTGACTGAGAAAATCAACGTGGAAAAGAGACCAAATATCGGATTTTTCATTTTTTTGGTAATTTCTACTATATTCAATGGCCGTTAGAAGAGAGTGTATACTTCGATAGAAATCAAAACTTAAAAACATTCATATGCTAACATAGACAATTGGTATACGTATATATTCATTAAAGTTTCGGAAGTTTCTGCCTATAATTAACTGAGACAATCAACGTAGCAAAAAGAGCAAATATCGGATGTTTTCCGTTTTTTCCCGTTTTTTCTCGGAGATTTTAAAATTCTTCTATTTTTCGGTTTATTCAATGGCCGATAACAGGGCGTGTAAAGTTTTCTAAATATCAAAACTTAAAAACCTTATCATGCTATCATAGGCAAATGGTATTCGTATATATTCATTAAAGTTTCGGAAGATTCTGCCTATAATTGACTGAGAAAATCAACGTGGAAAAGAGACCAAATATCGGATTTTTCATTTTTTTGGTAATTTCTACTATATTCAATGGCCGTTAGAAGAGAGTGTATACTTCGATAGAAATCAAAACTTAAAAACATTCATATGCTAACATAGACAATTGGTATATGTATATATTCATTAAAGTTTCGGAAGTTTCTGCCTATAATTAACTGAGACAATCAACGTAGCAAAAAGAGCAAATATCGGATGTTTTCCGTTTTTTCCCGTTTTTTCTCGGAGATTTTAAAATTCTTCTATTTTTCGGTTTATTCAATGGCCGATAACAGGGCGTGTAAAGTTTTCTAAATTTCTAAATATCAAAACTTAAAAACCTTAATGTATTTTATGTCCGGATCGCGAATTTTCCGGATTAACGGCGTCCGATTTAACGAGGCTCGACTGTATCTTGTAATGACTAGATCTATTTTGATCGCTTACTAATGTCGTGTATGTAGATAGGTGGGTGGGGTGCGAATGCGAAAATGAACTTGTTCCAGCTTTTATATATTCAAAGACCTAATATGATTACAAAACGTATTAGGAAAAGAACAATTTAACAGTGCATGGAAAAAAAATAATTAAAGCAATGACTAATTAAACAACTTGTCACCTGTGAATTTGAAGTGTCCATTTTCATGTGTCTTGATAATGACAATTGTTTTTACAACAAAGAGATTTAAGTAATATGTTATTATGACAGTATATAAAAACCGCCGTTACAAATTACCAAGTGTTAAAGACTGATTAGCCAGAGTCTTGTCCGACAATTTTAACACCTTGTCACACCTTGTCATTTACTAATTAATATACACATTATCAAAACAAACACAGACAAACAAAGACTGCTTTGACATCTTTTGCTCACTTGTGTATGTTCCTTGGTATATATAATCCCTTTAAAAAGAGTGGCTTAATCATGTCTCTTTCCAAATCTCTGCGTGTTAGAAAGCAAGTTGATTACAAATTATTAAATGATGGTGAATTTGTTCGTAGTGAATATAATAATAGGTGTAATGTAGTACGTGTTTTGCCGGAAAGTTATACAGTGGAAAGGATTATATACCAAAAGAAAACTGAAGTGGTAAGTGTAATACATCTAGTTTATATAATAAAAGGATATGTACTGGTAATGCAAAAAATGTTAAAATGTCAGTGTGAGAACTTTTCCTATTACATATATCGCAGAAAGTTAACAATTCCTGCCAACAAAATTGCAGTGTCCATTGGCACCGGATTTATCTAATTACGTTATTAATAAAACCTTCTGACTCACAAACATTTCGCATTAACAGTCAATTTTCTTTTTGCTCTTTTATTATTTCCTTAGTTTAGACACTTACGACAGGATTGGACAAATTTTAATAATGTGTTATTCTAAAAAGATAATACTTGTTAACCCTTTCCGAAATACAGACGCATTTTGACCACTCTGTAGCAGACTACAT
>JASEVX010000295.1:107709-211177 GCA_031761405.1 Serripes groenlandicus
GTCCAAATGTCCAACGGTCAGTTACACATAGCAATAATCTTTAACCCTTTCCCTCATATAGATGCTTTCTGACACCTCTGCAGCATTGTCGTATAGGGGAAAGGGTTAAGAAACTCAGAAGAAAAAGATTGAATTGCTTAACACCAAGCATTTAAATAATGACTTTAAGCTTACCTTTTTTAAAGCTTCAGTAACACGTGCTTCAAGATCACTTGGAGTGCGTAGTAATAAAATACAGGAGGTTTCTTTGAGCAATGGCAAGACGCTCAGTAAAATCATAGTAGCTATAAATAGTGAACATATTGGGTCCGCAATGTTCCAGCCAAAATTTTCGATCAGTAAGGTCGATATGATAACTCCAACACTGCCAAGTGTGTCCGCCAAGACATGTAAAAAGACACCTGAAAGTAAAACAGTGAAAAGAGTTTATTTTCCCTAAAGTAAAGACTAAGAGGAGCAGGTACTGTTTGAAAACCCTTTCAAGCATACACCAAATCTGTAGCAGATCAATATGAAAACTTAAAGGCAAACACACCATAAAACAAGAGCTGTCAGTAAGACACCACACTCAACTATTCAACCACTTTTTAGTTTCTGTGATTTAGACACTTAAGTAGTTGCATGCAAAACTTTAACAAGAATTTCAAATTCAATAAATAAGGGCCATAATTTGCATTTTATGCACTATAGAGTTATCGAACTTGAGTATGTACATACTACATAGGTTTGATAGTTGGGAAAGGTTGTAACAAGTTTCAATGCAATGCATCAAGTAGTTACTAAGATATGGTCTCTTAATGTAGTTGCACGCACAACTTTAACCAGAATTTCAAAGTAAACAAGAGGGTCATGATGGCCCTGGATCGCTCACCTGATTTTATTTTTTTTCCACTTTAGCCATATAAGCCCCACCCCTGGCGGACATAGTTTCCGACCAATCAACTTGGTTTGAAGGAATCTGATAGAGGGTCACCCTAGGAACATTTCTACAAAATTATTTGAAAATCGGCCTGACACTTTCGGAGGAGAATTTTTTTTAAGTTTTCATTATATATATAATGCAAAATAGCCCTGCCCCCCTGGTGGCCATGTTTTTTCACCAATCAACATGGATTGAAGGAATCTGATATAGGATCACTTAAGGTAAAATTTCTACAAAATTATTTGAAAATATCGGCCTGACACTTTTCAATGTCCGACAAATTTCAGAATTGTTTGGTAGCCCACTGGGCTACCAGATTTGGAAGCTTGTAGCCCGAAATATCGGGGATGCCAATGAGTGTTTTATGATTATTTTTGTTTTCTACTTCTGTACAAACATAATATTAAGAGCACAACATGTACATGATTTAAGGGTAATTCAAATAACATGACTGTGTTGCAAAAGACCTGGAGTGCAGCTTTCAGTTAAAACAAGAGGGCCATGATGGCCCTGGATCGCTCACCTTAATTATACAATGTACTATAATGCAAAATACATCAGGACAATTATTCTGAATGCAACCTCCACAGTGTTAACAAGATTTTCCTTCATTTGGCCTAGTGATCTATATTTTTTTACCTGATATGACCCATATTCCAACATGGACTAGATATTATCAAGACAACATTTTCAACTTGCTCAAAGTAAAAATGCGGCCTCCGGAGTTTGAACAATATTTTCCTTTATTGACCTTGTTTCTGACATACATGATCCATATTCGATCTTGACTAGATATAATTCAGACAAACATAGCTCACCTTGCACTTCGTGCATAGGTGAGCTAAAAAGGTTATTGACCCTGTACTGTGAAATCATCGTTGTACCTCGTTCTTTGGCGAACGTAGCCTTGCAAGCTCGGCAACGTCAACCCAAGAACTCGGTCCAACGATGATTTCACAGTACAGGGTCAATAACCTATAATTGATAACATTTATTGGCTGGTCCAGTTGAGATCAGGTCAGGTCTAGTGCATTCTAAAACTTACTGGACCACTGGTCCAGTAACTAAAAAAGTTAATGTTGAACCCTGGAATTTTTAAAAGTAGTTAATTGAGATAACGTTTCAAGAATACAGGGCCTGTTATGTTAATATTTCAAAGTTGAGTGTTTCCCCAGTTCAAATTTTCATTGATCTATAGATTATTTTATATTTAATATGGATAGCTGGTTTTGCTATATTAGAACACTCTTACCATCAAATAAGAAATATATGCATTTATTTTCATATCTTAAGATAATTTAAAAAGGTTTTGACTGCTTGCAATTTTGAGGAAAATTTCAAATTTGAGATGTTTCGAGAATATGGGGCCTGCAGAGCATCAAACTGGCAGTCACAATTGTATTTATATTTAATATATTAACTCATAATCTACAAAAAAGAATGGCTCTTCCTACAACAGCAAAAAATTATTTTTTTTGAATTTGCAGTTACTCCTATTTTTTTAAAAATTAATTGTGGTTGGTGGGGGTCAGAGAAAAATTCATCATTATAGGTGGTAGGGGTTTAATTGAAAATAAACAAGAGCTGTCGGAGGACAGCGCGCTCGACTATTCCACCGCTTATTTAAGTTACTGAGATAATGGACTCTAATGTAGTTGCATGCAAAACATTAACCACAATTTCTTAAAGGGTGATAATTTGCATTATATGCAGGATAGAGTTATTTAACTTGATTATTTTCATAGGTGTGATGGTTAGGAAGGGTTGTATAAAGTTTCAATACAATGCTTCAAGTTGTTACTGAGATTACACTCTAAATGTAGTTGAAAAACTTTAACCAGAATTTCTAAGTCCAAAAAGGGCCATAACTTGCATAAAATGCTGGATAGAGTTATCATACTTGATTCTTTACATAGGTGTGATGGTTGTAAAGGCCTGTATAAAGTTTCAATGCAATGCATCAAGTAGTTACTAAGATATGGTCTCTTAATGTAGTTGCATGCATAACTTTAACTAGAATTTATAAGTCCAAAAAGGGCCATAACTTGCATAAAATGCAGGATAGATTTATCTTAATTGATAATCTACATAAGTGTGATAGTTGGGTAGGGTTGTATAAAGTTTCAATGCAATGCATCATGTAAATACTGAGATATGGACTCTTAATTTAGTTGCATGCAAAACTTTAACCAGAATCTATAAGTCCAAAAAGGGCCATAACTTGCATAAAATGCAGGATAGAGTTATCTAACTTGATAATATACACATGTGTGATAGTTGGGTAGGGTTGTAGAAAGTTTCAATGAAATGCATTAAGTAAATACTGAGATTTGGACTCTTAATTTAGTTGCACGCAAAACTTTAACCAGAATTTCTAAGTAAAACAAGATGTGTTTGTGAAACACTGATGCCCCCCAATGGCAACATCTAGGTCAAAGGTGAAGGTCGCCAGGTCAAAAATGTTGGTACTGACCGAAAGGTCATGTCACAAGGAATACACATGTGAAATATGGTAGCCGTACCTGTTATGGTTCAAAAGTAGTGGTCAAGGTTAAAGTTTTTTTCGAGAATGGCAACATCTAGGTCAAAGGTCAAGGTCGCAAGGTGAAAAATTTTGGTACTGACAGAAAGGTCATGTCACAAGGTATACACATGTGAAATATGGTAGCCTTACCTGTTATGGTTCAAAAGTAGTGGGGAAGGTTAAAAAAACAAGCAAATTCATGAAATTTATATCCCCCGCTAGCAGGAAATATTGTAGGAAAATGTTGAGGTTGGGTTTAAACATGTCAGTAGACTTTTTATTGAACATGTATTACAGGGTAAACTAGAAAGGTTGTTTTTATGAAAAAACATATGTCTCCCCATTGCAGTTTGTCAATGACTATTAAAATATTGAACAAGGGCAGATAACTTTGCAAGAAAGTGGCCCAGAGTTATAATTCTTGCAAGGTGCACAACTTCACATTGCCATCTATCTGTATTCCAAGTTTCAATAAATTCCTTCAAGTAGTTTCTGAGTTATGCTGTGGACAAAGTTTACACTATTAAAATATTGAACAAGGGGAGATAAGTCATAAATCTGGCAAGGTGCACAACTTCACATTGCCATCTATCTATATTCCAAGTTTCAATAAATTCCTTTAAGTAGTTTCTGAGTTCTTCTCTGGACAAAGTTTACACTATTAAAATATTGAACAAGGGGAGATAAGTCATAATTATTGCAAGGTGCACAACTTCACATTGCTATCTATCTGTATTCCAAGTTTCAATAAATTCCTTCAAGTAGTTTCTGAGTTCTGCTCTGGACAAAGTTTACACTATTAAAATATTGAACAAGGGCAGATAACTGTGCAACAAAGTGGCCCAGAGTTATAATTCTTGCAAGGTGCACAACTTCACATTGCCATCTATCTATGTTCCAAGTTTCAATAAATTCCTTTTTTGTTAATTAAGGGGCCATAACTCCGCCGAATAAAGTCCGCCGAAAGTGACGATCAAACTTGGCCTAGGCCTTAAGGCATTTAACCTTGTTACCAAGTTTGAAAAAAAAAAGGTTCACATTTGTGGCAGTTATTGCATGGAAACAGCAAGAAACGACATTTTTTGTTAAATAAGGGGCTATAACTCCACCGAATAAAGTCCGCCAAAAGTGACGATCGAACTTGGCCTAGCCCTTAAGGCATTTAACCTTGTTACCAAGTTTGAAAAAAAAAGGTTCACATTTGTGGCAGTTATTGCACGGAAACGACAAGAAACGACATTTTTTGTTAAATAAGGGGCCATAACTCCACCAAATAAAGTCCGCCGAAAGTGACGATCGAACTTGGCCTAGCCCTTAAGGCATTTAACCTTGTTACCAAGTTTGAAAAAAAAAGGTTCACATTTGTGGCAGTTATTGCACGGAAACGACAAGAAACGACATTTTTTGTTAAATAAGGGGCCATAACTCCACCAAATAAAGTCCGCCGAAAGTGACGATCGAACTTGGCCTAGCCCTTAAGGCATTTAACCTTGTTACCAAGTTTGAAAGAAAACGGTTCACATTTGTGGCAGTTATTGCACGGAAACGAAGTGTGACGGACGGACAGACGGACAGACGGACAGACGGACGGACAGACGGACGGATGGATGGATGGACGGACGGACGGACGGACGGACAAACCGAAATTAATAACCCCCCTTTTTTTCTTCGAAAAAGCGGGGGATAATAAATGTACACAGGGGGAAAACTCCAAAAAGAGAAGCAGGCTAGAGTTATGGATCTTGTGCATCCCTCCCTTGCGCACAGGGTTGCGGGGTTAGCATTATATATGACAGACAGACTCAGGTGTCAGGATAAATGGACCAGTCGGACTGGTAATTTGACCAGGAAACGCCGTCATATAACTGAACAATTGTTAAAAGTGGCGTAAAACACCAAAACAATTAATCAACCTTTTTCCAACAATGTTTCAGTAATGGTCAGCTGCAGGTGTCGAAAGTCATCTGTTTCAGTAATTGAGTCAAGTTAACCCTTTCCCTCATACGACATTGAACAGATTTTGTCAAAAAATAGAAAATCTCTATAATTGAATGGATAACCTATGATTAAAAGTGGAAAACATTGTGGCAAAAGGAGAAATTGCTCGTTTTGAGCAATTTCTTCTTTTGTCACAATGTTTTCAAAAAGCTGTCTGCTGCAGAGGCGTCAGAAAGCGTCTATATGAGGGAAAGGGTTAACTGTGAGGTAAAGTTTAATAATGTCAAGGTTCCCACAAGTTATGAATCATAATAAAGGTATCATAATAAAGGAATTGGTCGAGTACCATTGAACTATAGTCCCAAAAACTGTGTACTCATAGCTCCATATGTTTGCTTAATAATTAGCTAGAAGTGCCTAAAAACCACTGAGCTTCTTATAAACTGCATAATATTATATAAACATATTAAGGAATGGACAGACCTCTGTATATCTTAACCCTTTCCCACATACGATAATTCTGCAGCAGACGACTTTGAAAAAATGTGCATTATCACCACAGATGAGAGTTTAATCATTAAATAGAGTTGAAAACATTGTGACAAAAGGGGAAATTGCTCATCATGAGTTTTCAAAAGTCATCTGCTACAAATGCGTCAGAACGCGTCTGCAAGTGCGAAAGGGTTAACCCTTTCCCTCATGCAACCACAACTACAATGTTTTCAACTCGGTTCGATAATTATACTTTCATTTGTAGAAAATTTCCATATTTTCTCAACACTTTCTCACTTGCAGACATATTTTAATGCATTATTGGGAAAAGAACGATTGATTGTTAAGCGTTTTTACGCTGCTTTCAACATTTTTCAGTTATATCTCTATGTTTCCTATATAAGTTACCAGAACTACTGGTCCATTCATCCTGATACCAGCCAGTCAGTCGTAATGCTATATTAGCCCGCAACCCAGAGTACCAAGGAGCGCCGCCATTACTACCATTTTTAAAGGCTTTGGTATGCCCTGGCCGGGGATCAAACATGTGACCTCCCGCACCCGAGGCGGATGCTCTACCACTTCAACACCGAGGCGTTCTGCATCTGCTGAAGAAGAGCTTTGAAATAATTTCGACAAAGTGAGCAATCTTCCATTAGTCACATTTCAATAACCATACCCTTATTTATAGAGATTTTCAATATTTCTATCTGGATGCATAGGTCCAGATAAGCAGGTGTATACAGCTCTTTTCCCCATGATATCATTTTAATTATCCATCCAAACGCTTTGATTTCAGTATTCTAAGGAATCGCCTCATTGAGAAGATTCTCTTTGGTACCCACAACATAGGGTAAGAGGGTCAAATAAGGAGTTTAGAACATGCAAAACACCCCGTATCTAGAGGTCTATTCAGGATGTTTTCTCAGTCATCTGCTGTAGTTTTGTTGTATGAGGGAAAGGGTGTAGAAACATGGTACTAACCTTAGTCCCTTTGTCACAATGGCTATCTAGTACATCCTCTTTCAGTTCAGGTGAACTTTCGTCAAGACTGGGTTCAGAGAGTCCGTCTGAGCCACTCTCTGAGTGATTTAGTTCCATCGTCATTGCTTCGCGTTTAATGCGCTTCTTCAATGCGAACATCTGTCCAATGGAAAATGCTGATGTTGGAATGTCCCTATCCTCAGACAGAGTGAACGCGGACTTGATTTGATCTAATTTGATCAAGTTCATTGTTGTTTTAGAGTTATTTGTGACAGCGTCGTTTCTGTGGTGTTGTTGTTGTTGACTAGAATGACTCGCACTGCCGACCTTTCTGAAAGCACTTGGCCCATCTTTATGAATCACCGATTGGTAATTTCCAACAGAATATACAGTGTCCGTATTGCTTTTGTCGAATACTTGCTCAAAATATGAGTCGTTCATTTTACGTTTTAGTTTTAAGCGAGCAAATGGCGTTATCTAATAATGATTATTTGAGTCGTCGTATGGTGAGGACGATGCCGGGGAATGAATTGGTGACATCTGTGTGTAATGTTCTGTCATGTCGGTATAATGTTCTGTCATATCTGAGCCAGGTTTGCTCGTCGTATTTGTAGAGGGTGTGATGGCAATTTCGATGTCAGGGGGCATAACCAATACTTCACTTTCTGGTGTAAACTGAAAGAGAAATAATATTAAATAAGATTAGAGTTGATAACGAGTTTCATGCTACTTTAAAATCCATTCCCACATATAGATGTTTTCTGACCTCTCTGCAGCAGACAACTTCTGAAAGCATTAAGGCAAAAGGAGAAGATTAAACTAGAACTATCACTGAAGATGATAAATACCCCCAAAACAGCACCTTGGCTCAAAATATGGCATGGTTGAAATGCAGGCCGGACAAGGTACAGTTCTATCAAACAGTACTCATTTTGACTTTGACCTTTGAGGTACAAGCCACCTCATCATGGTCACCATGTGTGTCCAGTAACTTGAGAATCCTAAGATGCATGGTTGAGATGCAGGCCGGACAAGGTAGTCCTATCAAACAGTACTCGTTTGACCTTTGACCTCTGAGTGTGACCTTGACCTTTGAGGTACAAGCCACCTCATCATGGTGACTATGTGTGTTCAGTAACTTGAGAATCCTAAGATGCATGGTTGAGATGTGGGCCGGACAAGGTAGTCCTATCAAACAGTACTCTTTTGACCTTTGACCCTTTGACCTCTGAGTGTGACCTTCACCTTTGAGGTACAAGCCACCTCATCATGGTGAACATGTGTGTCAAGTAACTTGAGAATCCTAAGATGCATGGTTGAGATGCGGGCCGGACAAGGTAGTCCTATCAAACAGTACTCAATTTGATGTTTGAGCTCTAAGTGTGACCTTGACCTTTGAGGTACAGGCTTGGGTCTTGTGCATGACACGCCGTCTAATCATGGTGAAGGTTTGTGCCAAGTTTCTTTGAAATCCTATGATGCTTGGTTGAAATGTGGGCCGGACAAGATACAGTCCTTTCAAATAGTACTTATTTCAACCTTTGACATGTAAGTGTGACCTTGACATTTGAGGTACAAGCTTGTGTCTTGTGCGTGACACGTCGCCTCATGATGGTAAACGTTTGTGCCAAGTTTCTATGAAATCCTATGATGCATGGTTGAAATGCAGGCCGGACAAGGTAGTTTTATCAAATAGTACTCATTTTGACCTTTGACCTCTAAGTGTGACCTTGACATTTGAGGTACAGGCCTGGGTCTTGTGCGCAACACGCCGCCTCATCATGGTGAACGTTTGTGCCAATCCTATCATGCATGGTTAAGATGCGGGCCGGACAAGGTTAGGTGGGACTGACAGACAGACAGACGGACGTAAAAGGGCCATAACTCTGTAAAATAACATGCAATTGTAATACCTTTAGGGTATGCATATCTCCTCTTGGTATAGAAGCTTCATGTAAAATTTTATTGAATTCCAACAAGTGGCTTGTAAGAAATAGGCCGGACAAAATATGGCTTCCGACAGAACGACCGACTAATCGACCGACCCCCCCCCCCCCCCCCCCCCTAAACTTTGTTTTTTGGGGGTATAAAAATTGTTCTCTCATTTATAGAGTTTCCATATTTTTTACTTTTTTTCCGAAAGTTGTCTGCTACAGATTTGTTGTATGTGGAAAAGCAGCCAGTTGCTTGGAAAGACTGCATGCTGTGTTGAGTATTGGTGTGAGAAAGCCATGAAACACAAAGGTAGGTGAACAGTGGCATTTGGCTGATGTGATATGAAAATTGTGTTGAAAAGGGTGTTAAACCCAAATGAATTAATCAATCTTATAACCTGTAACATAATAGTTCCATCTTTAAACTCTTTGGAACTAAAATGCTAAAAACCTGAGGAGTGTTTGAAGGAACACATCGCTGTTTTGCCTACAAATAACGATCCAGATCGGTCTAAGCATGCCGCGCAGGCTTACCTGTGCAGACACTTTTCACCTGCGGATTTTCAGTTGCAGGAATCGTTACTCTATACCCCTATCCCCCTGAGACGGAATGTGTCGACCTCGACTGTGCAGGCTGAGCTGGGTCGATAAATTACACAGAGTCCATAATGTTGGATTTCTCCTGGGACAGCTCATATTATTGTCTCTTTCTCACATACAGTAGAATCCCTATGGCTGAGTGGTTAGCGTGAGGGATTTGAAACCGGGCGTCCCGGGTTCAATCCCCAGCCATGGCACGATTGTCATTGTGGAGTGCCCTTAGGCAACGCACATTCTCTAGTCTAGTACTGGTTTGTGTACCCAGGGATCAAGAATAAACTAGAGATTGCTTTTTTGAAAAGCGCTTGTCTCCCCATTTGTGTGGTCGTAGGGGAAGAAAAGAAATGATGGAGATAAATTTTGTAGTTCACCTAGTGACCTCAAAATCAATTGGGGGTCATTTGCTGGTGGTGACCAACCTGTATGAAGTTCCTGGGCCCAAGCATTCTTCAGTTATTGAGCGGAAACCATTTTTCAGCCCAAGGTCACCGTGACCTTGACCTTTTACCTACTGATATCAAAATCAATAGGGGTCATCTACAGGTTAGGACCAACCTGCACACCAAGTATGAAGTTCCTGGCATAAGCGTTCTTGAGTAAAAACCATTTTTCAGCTGAAGGTTACCGTGACCTTGACCTTTGACCATTGACCTTGTGACCTAAAAATCAATAGGGGTCATCTACTAATTAGGACCAACAAGTACACCAAGTATGAATAATTGAGTAAAAAACATTTTTCAGGTGAATGTTACTGTGACCTTGACCTTTGACCTGGTGACCTCAAAATCAAACAAAATCAATAGGGGTCATCTACTGGTTAGGGCCAACCTGCGAAACCAAGTATGAAGTTCCTCGACATAATCATTCCTCAGTTATTGAGTGAAAACCATTTTTCAGCTCAAGGGTACCATGACCTTGGCCTTTGATCTAGTGACCTCAAAACAAATAGGGGTCATTTGCTGGTGGTGATAAACCTGCACACCAAGTATGAAGTTCCTGGGCCCAAGCATTCTTCAGTTATTGAGCAGAAACATTTTTCAGCCCAAGGTCACCATGACCTTTGACCTACTGACATCAAAATCAATAGTGGTCATCTACAGATTAGGACCAACCTGCACACCAAGTATGAAGTTCCTGGGCATAAGCACTCTCGAGTTATTGAGTAAAAAACATTTTTCAGCTCATTGTCACTGTGACCTTTCAGCTGAAGGTCACCGTGACCTTGACTTTAGACGTACTGACCTCAAAATCATTAAGGGTCTTCTACTGGGCATGGCCAACCTCCATACCAAGTATGGAGTTCCTCGGCCCAAGCGTTCTTCAGTTATTGAGCGGAAACCATTTTTTACCTCACAAGGTCACCATGAACTTGACCTTTGACCTTCTGACATCAAAATCAATAGGGGTCATCTACTAGTCATGACCAACCTGCATACCAAGTATGGAGTTCCTACGCCGAAGCGTTCTTCAGTTATTGAGTGGAAACAAGTGTGACGGACGTGACCTTGACCTTTGACCTAGTGACCTCAAAATCAATAGGGATCATCTACTAGTCATGAACAACCTGCATACCAAGTATGAAGTTCCTACGCCCAAGAGTTCTTCAGTTATTGAGCGGAAACAAGTGTGACGGACGTGACCTTATCCACTGTGACCTTGACCTTTGACCTAGTGACCTCAAAATCAATAGGGGTCATTTGCTGGTGGTGACAAACCTGCATACCAAGTATGAAGTTCCTGGGCCCAAGCAAAAACATTTTTTCAGCTCATTGTCACTGTGACCTTTCAGCTCAAGGTCACTGTGACCTTGACTTTAGACGTACTAACCTCAAAATCAATAGGGGTCTTCTACTGGGCATGGCCAATCTGCATACCAAGTATGGAGTTCCTTGGCCCAAGCGTTCTTCAGTTATTGAGCGGAAACCATTTTTTACCTCACAAGGTCACCATGACCTTGACCTTTGACCTTCTGACATCAAAATCAATAGGGGTCATCTACTGGTCATGACCAACCTGCATACCAAGTATGAAGTTCCTACGCCCAAGCGTTCTTCAGTTATTGAGCGGAAACAAGTGTGACAGACGGACGGAAGGACGGAAGGAAGGACAGAACGGGCAAAAACAATATGTCACCCCCATGTATGGGGGAGACATAATGAACAGTCGCCGTGATATAACTGAAACAAAAAATCTGTTTAATTATCATTATAGAGTTGACAACATTGTTCCCAAAGGAGAAAATGATAGTTTTAAGCAATGTTTTTAAAAGTAGTCTGCCACAAATGTCTCAAAAAGTGTCTGCATGCAGGAAAGGGTTATGTCAAAACATGACAAACTGACAGACAGACAGTGGAGAAGTAATCCCTTCTTGTTGCCTGTCAAGAAAATATAAAATCTTCTGACAGAAAAAGAAAGAGTTAACCCTTTCCCTACATGCAACAACTCTGCAGCAGATGACTTAGAAAACAAACCAAAAAACGGTTTGGAAATTCTCCCTTTAAATGAAAGTACAATAATTTATTAGAGTTGAAAACATGGTGACAAAAGGAGAAATTGCTCGTTTTGAGCAATTTCTTCTTTTGTCACCATGTTTTCAAAAGTCGTCTGCTGCAGCGCGTCAGAATGAGGGAAATGGTTAACATCCATGTAAGCACATTATACTGTATAACCAAACATCATACACGGAAAATAACAATTTTAAAACATGACTCAACTTCATTTAACCATTTCCCTCGACATACAACAAATCTGCAGCAGAAAACCATTAAAAGATGCAAAAATATGGAAAATCACTATAAATAAAAGTAGTATTATTGAAAAGAGTTGAAAACATAATTTGTGATGAAAGGAGAAATTGCTCATAATATGGTATGTTCAATTTCTCCTTTTGACAACATAAGTATTTAAAAATGTTCTGCATGTTGGAAAGTGTTTGTTGTCACGTTGAAACAATAGCTCCGTATACAATAAAATGTCCTTGAAATCTAGTGTATTCATCATAAATCATTTTTCATATTTTATAACAGCAGCTGTCTGAGCTATGAGATCATAATTATCAAATTGGAACAAAGATTATGACTTTTTATGAATACATGTATTACTTCAAAATATTTATCATTTGCCATACAGTTTTAAACCATCATTATTTACAATTATTCCTTTTCGCATATTGTTTTCTGCAGAATCTTACTAATATTTAGTTATGGTTTTCAATGATAATTTCCTCAATTAATTGTGTTTTAACCCTTTACCCAACAATCTGACGCAGACAAATATAGACACATCTAGACAAAACTATGGATGTTAATTTCTCGATAAATAAAAAAATATTATTGAATACAAATCCAAAACATTGTGGCAATAGGAGAAATTGCTGATTATTAAATAATTTCTTCTTTTGCAAAAAATGTTTAACAAAAATGTCTGCTGCATCTGCAAGTGAGTAAGGGTTAAGCCTTCTAAGACAAAACCATTTCAGTTTGCTATTGTAGGAAGGTAGATTATGACAGGCATGAAATCTGTGGGCATTATACACATACTACATTTTTTTGTCAAAGTTAACCCTTTCTCACATATAGATGCATTTTGACACATCTGCAGCAGCCGACTTTTAAAAACATTGTGACAAAAGGAGAAATTGCTCAAAACGAGCAATTTCTCCTTTTGCCAGAATGTTTATAACTTTTTTTCAGTAAATACACCTACAATTATAGAGATTTTCCATATTTTTAAGGAGACATGTTCAAAGTCGTAGTTGACCGTAATTCACCGTAGTGCCACTACGGTCAACTAGGTAGAAGTAGGGTGAAGTAGGTTCGAGCATAATGGCTAGGGTTAACTAGGGTATCACAACGTCTTGCTACGGACAACTAGGTTGAACTAAGTGTGAACTGCGTTCGAAGCACGCACAACTACAGTTAACTAGGATCAACTGCGTTATACTACGGTAAAACGCTGCAGCAGCTGCCTGTGCAGTACGGGTAAGCCAAGGCGTGGGCACGGACATTGCGCTTTTGGACCTTGATGAGACAACATTGCTTCTACAAATGTAACTACGGTAAACACTACAGTCAAGTAGGGTCAAATACGGTCAACTTAAGGGTCAACTACGTTCAAACTACGGTCACAGTAGGGTCTTGGCATCCAAGCTCACTTGGAGATATTTTGAATCATGGGTTTCTTGAAGTTCAAACTACGTTGAACTACAGTTAACTACGTCTAACTACGTTTAACTATGGTCCACTTCGGTCAACTATGTGCGTGACTATAAGATGTGACCGCTGCTTAAGTTAGCAATATGGCTTTTAGATGAAAAGGGATTCAATGCAAATAGGATGATATTGCAGATTTGCGAGTTTTAACCCCTTCCCACATACAACAAATCTGCAGCAGACGACTTTGAAAACATCTCAACAATAATATAGAAAATCTCCCTAAATGAAGACATACTTATTGAATAGAGTTAAAAAACATTGTGTCAAAAGGAGAAATTGCTTGTTTTGAGCAATTTCTTCTTTTGTCACAGAGTTTTCAAAAGTCGTCTGCTGCAGAGGCATCGGAAAATGTCTACATGAGGGAAAGGGTTAAAGACGGCAGTTACAAGTCTCCTCTTCTGCTTGACAAGGATAATTTACACTGAGTAACAGCTGATATATTTCAGTCAAATTTCTGCACTGCATGTAATTAAGGTTTAAAATGAATGTCACACTTAGGTATATTGCATGTCCATCAAGATTTTCCGACATGCAGATATATTTTGATGCACCCAATGCAGACAGACAACCTTTGAAAACATTGTGGTAAAAGGAGGATTTGCTCATTGTGAGCAATTTCTACTTTTACCACAATATTTTTACTCCATTTAATAATCATACTTTCCTTTAATGAGATTTTTCTATACATTTTATTTAGTGGTTTTCAGATTTGCAAGTGGAAAAAGGTAAATTTAAGTCTATAATTTCACTGGGCGATTTTATATACTGAAATGAACGTTTGAAACAATATGCTACAAAGTACCAATTGTCACAATAAAATAAATATTCAGAACAGAATAAATTGTTTAAAATGAGCCTGGCGGTTTTAGTTCTTCTGCATACAGCGTACACATAGGTGAGCTGAATACGCAACACACATTTTCACCAGATCAAGCAGAGCTCTAAGATAAGGGGAGTTTTTTACGTTCTAAAATCCATATTTTACCCTCTAACCCTATGGTGTGGGTACTCAAAAGAATCGTCTCAATGAGACGATTCTTTTGAGTGCCCACATCATAGCGTTTGGTTGATTGATAAGAGAGATATTATAGGGAAAAGTACGAAAGACCGGTGGTGACTTCCAAACTTCATACTTCACATTTCACACTTCACACTTCATACTTCACACTTCATAGATAATATGTTTGAAGTGTGAAGTTTGAAGTGTGAAGTGTGAAGTATGAAGTATGAAGTGTGAAGTATGAAGTGTGAAGTGTGAAGTATGAAGTGTGAAGTGTGAAGTGTGAAGTATGAAATGTAAAGCTTAGAAGTCACCACCGGTCTTCCAAACTTCATACTTCACACTTCATACTTCCCACTTCATAGATAATGTGTTTGAAGTATGAAGTTTGAAGTCTGAAGTCTTTAACATTCAGACTTCATACTTCACACTTCATAGATAATATGTTTGAAGTGTGAAGTGTGAAGTATGAAGTGTGAAGTATGAAGTGTGAAGTATGAAGTGTGAAGTGTGAAGTATGAAGTGTGAAGTGTGAAATGTGAAGTTTAGAAGTCACCACCGGTCTTTCGTAGAAAAGAGATGTATGTATACTCCTCCTTATCTGGACCTCTGTCAAGTCTTCACTTTCTGCCCTATTTGTTCAATAGGCCTAAATGTTTGATTGTTTTGGGTTTTACGCTGCTTTAAACAGCTAAGGTCTTATCACAGCAGACAGGAACGATAATAGGAAAGCAATTCCACAACACATGCTGGAGCTCAAGAGTTCATTCCCAAGGTCTCTTACTGTTCAAGCAAGGATCATACTGCATGCGGTTGCCATTTTTATTGAGTGCCCCCCAACCCCACCCCTGCCACAGGGGCCACAACCCTACATGTGTCTAATCTTAATCTGACAAAATGTTGAAAGTGTAGCCTTACTACATGCCAATGTACATGTAAATGAGATGTCCATGTCAGCCAATAAGACCCCAGATTTCCAGACACCGGCTATTTTTAACCTTTCCCCACATATTGACCCTTTCTGACCCCTCTTCAGCAGAGGACTATTGGAAACATTGTGGCAGAAGAAGAATTAGCGCATAATGAGTAATTTCTCCATTTGCCACAATGTGTTCATTAACTCTTTACAATAATTTTTCTTTCAGCTAAAGGGATTTTCCATTGTTTTGTCTATATGTATATGCTGGGGAAACGAGGGTTAAAGTTAATTAATTTTGCATGCATTCTCTGGACCATTTCATAATGTATTTAAATTAAATTTTGTTCATAAACAGTATGTAAATAATGTGGCCTGTTACTATCTATCATTCTTTGATCATAATGTCCTCTAATGATCTATGTTGTGCTTCAAATTCCCACCCACCCCCTAATACAGGAAACAATATGCAGTGACAGGACCAATTATACTACAGGTTTTGACCTTGCACTTAAAATCTAACACTTCCATTTCATTATAACCCCCACTATGTCCGAATTGGTTGATTGACTAATTTGGGTTGAAGGTAACTTTCAACAAATTTTCATGTCATATCACAGCGGCAAGTTTTTCCTGACTTTCTCGATCACACCGGAGTTACTCAACACAACAGTTTTCCAAGCAACTGCATGCTTTTCTACATAGAGTGTCAGCCCATTGGTGGAAGACTATATATTAAGGTTTGTTGCATATATAGACTTTTGTCAAGCGGCAGAAAACTCACAACCCTTGGGTTGACAAACCGCATCCCTACCAACTGATCTACGGCAGCTCTGTTTAAGAAATGCTATCTGTAGAAATGACCTTAAGAAAACTTTCAAACCTGCAGAAGAACATGCATGACAATTCTCCTTTTGCCACAATGTTTTCAATTCTATTCAATAACTATACTTTCATCTGTAGTGTAGAGATTTTCATATTTGTGAATAGACATTTTATTAGTTTTCTGCTGCAGATTTGTTTTATATGTGGGAAAGGGTTATATATGAGCAATTTCTTCTGCACTGATACCCTCAATGTTTTCACTTTCATATCAAAATTGTATGATCCAGACGACTACAGATAAGAGGGGGTGAACAGGTCTTTTCCCCACAATATCTCTTTTATCACTCAAACAAATCAGGTATGTTGTAAGTACTCAAAAGAATCATCTCACTGAGACGATTCTTTTGAGTACCCACAACATAGGGTTTGATTGTCAAATAAGGATTTAAGAACATGAAAAAAAGCCCCTTATCTAGAGCTCTCACATTGTATCTCCAGATATTTAGAGGCTAACGGACTGTGTTTCTTAGAATTGATGGTCTAAAACCAGACGTCACATCAGCTACACAGTTAAGCAAGTAAAATCCGCCTTTCCATTAAAGATAAGACCAGTCAGATGGCAACTAATTAAAGTTTATCATTTCCAAACCAAATTCCACTAATGTAAACAATAACATAACTGAAATTTAATGTATAAACAACATATCTTCAACACTTTCCCACATACAACAAATCTGCAGCAGACGACTTTGTAAACATTTTGTAAAATATAGGTTAACTACCTACAAGCCGGTAGGCGACGTGGGATTCGCCTTTGCATATTTTTCAGACTTCCGGCTCTAGCTCAGAAACTCGAGGTCGGAGGTCAATCACGTAAACAAAATGTTTGTAGCTCTTGAATAGCTCTATGAGATAGTGCAATAAAATCGCTATCGAATACGTAACCACTGCAAAAAAAGAGAGAGAGAAAGATGAGAGAGAGAGAGAGAGAGAGAGAGAGATGAGAGAGAGAGAGAGAGAGAGGAGAGAGGAGAGAGAGAGAGAAGAGAGAGAGAGAGAGAGAGAGAGAGAGAGAGAGAGAGAGAGAGAGAGAGAGAGAGAGAGAGAGAGGAGAGAGAGAGAGAGACAGAGAGACAGACAGACAGACAGACAGACAGACATCTCTATCAGATGGTGCAATAAAATCGCTATCGAATAGTACCACTGCAGCGCTAGGGGCGATAGAGGTCTAAAACGACAGTGAAACGAGACCCTATCTTTGGAGGGCTACCATTTGGCCTAGTACTGGTTTGTTTACCCAGGGATCGTCACGGGTTCGATACCCGGTTGCGGCGACATTCTTTCGGGCGATTTTTCAATCGCCTCTCACCTCTGATCTATGTGAGAAAGTAGTCAGTGGCTTCGAAAGAATGTTGTGTAAGTACTGGTGTAGGAGAGCCAGGAAAACATGGGTAGGTGCACTGACCGCCGTGATATGACCAAAGCTGTTGAAAGCGGCGTTAAACTCCAAACAAACAAATTACCCAGGGATCATGAATAAGTGAACTGTCGCCGTGATATAACTGAAATAATGTTGAAAGCGGCGTAAAACCCCAATAAATAAATCAATAAATTTGGAAACTAAGGCCTCAATCAAAAATCGGATCTGTCCAGCTTTTCGAAATATCTCGAAGTATCTATAACCGAAGTTTCAGGTCTCCACGTTGAAAACTGTAGGAGGAGATAGATTTTTGGTGAGCGTAGGTCGGAAACGCGTTTTTTTGCTAGCTGCATAGCAACGGGTGGGCCCATAGCAACGAAACTCAAACGCGCAGTCTACGAGCACCTATGGCACCTGTTCACCAAGTTTTATCGAAATCGGCCCGTCGGTTTGGGCTGTGGGAGCGTTGCTCTACAAACAGACAGACAGACGGAAAAGCCTGACAATAAGGGATATCTAGAGCGAATCCCAATAAAGGAAAGAATCAAGTTGAAAACAATGTGGCAAAAGTTGTTTGCTGCAGTAGAGTATGTATTTGGGAAAGGGAAAGCCTTTCCGAGATACAGAAATTCTGCAGCAAATGACTAAATTTGAAAACATCTAGGCAAAGATATGGAAGATCTCTTTTAATGAAAGTATATTTATCAAAATTTAGCGATGAAAACATTGTGTTAAAAGTAGAATGTGCTCATCATAAGCAATTTCTTTCAAAGTTCATGTATCAATATGCTTCTGCAAGTTGAAATGGGTTTAAATCTGATTGATTGGGGTTTAACGCCGTTTTTAACAATTTCTCAGTTATATCACGGTGGCCAGTTCACCTACTCATGCATTTCCTGGTTTTCTCACACCAGTACTCCACACAACCATCTTCCCAAGCAACTGGCTGCTTTTCCACATAGATGATGATGATGATGATGATAGCCCATTGGTGGAAGACGAATGACGCATGTCGCATTGACTTTTGTCAATCGTCGGAAAGAAAGTTGGCCGAGCCGGGATTCAAACTCACAACCCCTGGATTGACAACCCCGCGTCGCTGACTGACTGAGCTAGCAGGTTAAATCTGAAGACTACATTAGACAGGGTTACAGGGTGTTAAAAACCTGATTAACCCTTTCCCACATAAAGATGCTTTCTGATGCCTTATAATGCAGCAGACAGCTTTTGAAAACATTGTAACAAAAGGAGAAATTGCTCAAAACGAGTAATTTCTCCTATTTCCACAATTATTCCTTCATTTATAATAATAAATCCATGTTTTTATAAAGATGTTTTCAAAGTTGTCTGCTGCACAAAAAAATGTTGTAAGTGGGAAAGTGTTAAAACACACATATTATGATACATAAAGGGAGAAAACTTCTTTTTTCTTTAACCCATGTTTGTTGACAAGATGTTTTTTTATTCCTCTGTATTAAAAAATATCTACAGAAACGCAATGGAAATACTAGAGGTTGTTTTTGGGAAAAACGTATGTCTCCCCCAAGGGGTATTTGTCTGGCTGACTGTATTTTGTCTGAGTTAGTGATTTATGTAGCAGTCATCTAGAGGGCGTATTTCAGTTCCATTGACAACTTTATGAAGTTTCATGAAAATCGTCGTAGGAACGTATATAAGTTTCACGGAAAATACCCGTTTCATCAAAATTGTCGAAAGAGTGTATTCCAATTCCATGGAGTAAGCATATTACAGTTACATTGACAACTTTGTGAGGTTAAATAAAAATAGTCCGAGATAATTTTGAAGATAACAAAGCTATCAGCAAAGGGCTTGTTATTAAAACAAGGGAAGTATGTCCTCGAAAAGTGTGTCAAATTAAACGCCCTCGTTATATGCGCAACTAGACGTTGTACCGATGACTCCTGTGAAGTTTCATAGAAATGTGGCAAAGGGGTTGTGAGATGAAGGCCGGACAAGAATGAAATGGCAATTTTAAAAAAGGGCAATAACTCATCCAAAAGTAGGTCAAATTAAACGCCCTCGTAATATGCGCAACAAGACATTGTACCGATGACTCCTGTGAAGTTTCATAGAAATGTGGCCAAGGGGTTGTGAGATAAAGGCCGGACAAGAAATGTGGACGTACAGACGGACACAATTTTAAAAAAGGGCAACAACTCATCCAAAAGTAGCTCAAATTAAACGCCCTCGATAATGCGCAGCTAGACGTTTGTACCGATGACTCCTGTGAAGTTTCATAGAAATGTGGCAAAGGGGTTGTGAGATGAAGGCCGGACAAGAATGAAATGGCAATTTTAAAAAAAGGGCAATAACTCATCCAAAAGTAGGTCAAATTAAACGCCCTCGTAATATGCGCAACTAGACGTTGTACCGATGACTCCTGTGAAGTTTCATAGAAATGTGGCAAAGGGGTTGTGAGATGAAGACCGGACAAGAATGAAATGGCAATTTTAAAAAAAGGGCAATAACTCATCCAAAAGTAGGTCAAATTAAACGCCCTCGTAATATGCGCAACTAGACATTGTACCGATGACTCCTGTGAAGTTTCATAGAAATGTGGCAAAGGGGTTGTGAGATGAAGGCCGGACAAGAATGAAATGGCAATTTTAAAAAAGGGCAATAACTCATCCAAAAGTAGGTCAAATTAAATGCCCTCGTAATATGCGCAACTAGAAGTTGTACCGATGACTCCTGTGAAGTTTCATAGAAATGTGGCCAAGGGGTTGTGAGATAAAGGCCGGACAAGAAATGTGGACGCCCTGACAGACAGACAGACAGACACCGCAGGCAAAAGCAATAATATCTCCTCCGGAGGGAGGGAGACATAATTACCTGTAAAGAGAAATTTTTCATCAGTGTTGCAAACAAAATATTTAATCATGCACGACTTATTTTTACATTTGCTTATTTTTCTTTATAGTACGTGGACTTAAAATCATCGGATTAAATTTTAATATTGGATTAATATTTAGGCTATATCTGAACCAAACCATGTGATTATAAAGTCATTGATGAATATTTTGACAAAATATACTAGAATTGTAGCACCCTTAGTTTTACACCAAGTAACACTTATTTAACCGTTCCCCACCTATAGACGCACTTTGACGCATCTGCAGCAGATGACTTTTGAAAACATCGTGACAAAAGGAGAAATTGCTCAAAACGAGCAATTTCTCCTTTTGCCACAATAATATCAACTTTTTTCAGTAATTATACCTACAATTATAGAGATTTTCCATATTTTTGAGTAGACATTTTCAAAGTCATCTGCTGCAGATTTGCTGTATGTGGGAAAGGGTTAAGACCCAAAATTGCCAGATTTAATCCATAATGTCCCCATGAACAACGTTTTAGATCAATTATTTTGTCAAAAAATGCATAAAAACTTCATAAATCCAGATTTTTCTTAATGCTCCACTTGTTTACAAGTAAAATTGAGCCGTATTTTTCTTCTTAAAATGTTATCTACTTTATCTCAAATCGGTTTTTTAAAACGGACTGTGGCCCTAAAAATATAATATACGGTAAAAGAGTTTAACATATCTGACAGTATCCTAATTCATAGATTGATTGATTGATTTCTCAGATACATCAAGTCTATAGCAGACAACTTTAAAATAATTGACAAAAATCTGAAAAATATCTATCAATGAGACTTTAAATATTAATTAGAGGTGAAAACTTTGTGATAAAAGGACAAATTGCTCATGATGATTACTAAAGGTGAAGTTCACCTTTTGCAAAATGTTTTCAATGTTCATTTAACCTACAAGTGCTTTTAAATTCGTCTGCTGCAGATTTGTTGTATGAAGAAAAGGGTTAAAATACACTCAAAAGATTTAAACAACTCTATCATGAGGGAAAACATATCATCCAAATCAAAATGATATTGCGAAATTTCAAAACATCTAACCATAACAAAAACATGGTGTTACCTCAAATTTTTGTAGGTCAATCATCGTAACAACCAAATTCTATACATCTATATAAAATATCTTTGCCTTGAACATTATTAAAACTAGAACAAAAGACCATCATAAACATTGAACTTTGATACAATAAACAAAAGTAAAACTGGATAAAAAAGATACTTGAAAATAACAAAGACAAAGCATTATTATCAAAGAATAAATAGTATATACCTTTTATACTTGAAAGGCTTATCCCAAAAAATGAGGGAGGCGTCGTGAAGTTAAAATCGTAATAAATATACTTAAGCCTTTTCCACGATTACCACGAATTACACAAAAAAAACTCAAAACACAAACTACATCATCATACATAAACTCCCCCCCAAACCAGCTGCCGTATGTATGTTAAACAAAACAGGAGCGTAAAAACTGGATGAAGGTAAGTATATACCACAGACACCGAGTGACCTAGCTGAATGGTAAAGGAGAGGAAATAACATCATTATGATTAACATTTTTCCCATTTGAAGACAGAATATGATGCAACTGCAGCTCGATGAGCAAATTTCTTCTTAATGGCAATACTGTTTTCAACTCAATTTAACCCTTTCCCTCATACGACAATTCCGTAGCAGACGACTTTGAACATATTTTGTCAAAATATAGAAAATCTCTATAATTGAATGGATAACCTATGGCTAAAGGTGGAAAACATTGTGGCAAAAGGAGAAATTGCTTGTTTTGAGCAATTTCTTCTTTTGTCACTATGTTTTTAAAAAGCCCTCTGCTGCAGAGGCGTCAGAAAGCATCTATATGAGGTAAAGGGTTAATAATAAAACTTTCAATTTGTTTGATGTCCCATATTTTTGCATAGACATTTTGAAAGTTGATTGTATTAGGTGCAGTTTTGATGTATGTGGAAAGGAATAACACTTTCCCTGATACAGACAACTTTCAAATGGTTCCATCGCAGACACCTTTTTAAAACATTGTGTGAAGAGGGGAAAACTCATAATACATGTTCAACTTAAATTTGATTTTAAACCTTTTACCACATACAGATATTTTCTGACGGCTCCAAAGCAGACGCCTTTTAAAAACATTGTGGCCAAAGGTGAAATCGCTCATGATGAGCAATTTCTCCTTTGGCCACAATGTTTTCAACTTTATTTTACAATTAAGCTATCTTTTATGGAGATTTTTCATGTTTTTGTCACTATGTTTTTGAAGTCGTCTGCTGAATATTTGTTGTATGTGGGAAAGGGTTAAGAAGTGATAGTTTGCTCCTGCTGATTCTAATTTTAGAACTTATTACAACTATATCCTCCTAGCTAGAGGAATATTTCATCGGAATCCCACCTACATCGGAACATATCCGGCACAAGCATATCACTTGCTTATCTCACATATGCTTCCTCTTCATGCTAAGTACCTATGAAGGCAGATCATAATACTGCACTTTGTGCAACTAGATGTACTTATGACGTATCCACAAAGAGAGATGGATCCTGGATCTAATTAAGTGACACACCACAGTGACACTTTACAGTGGAGCCAAGATTGAGAGACCGATCTCTCTCAATAAATGCAACCCTGCCTCGTTGGATTGACACATAACTTGCAAACTTCAGGATGGATGGAAGTAGATAAATTCACCCTGATTCGGGGCATAATTCTCAGCAGAACACAAGCAGAACACTCCATCCATACTAATATGGATTCTCTTCCGGCAAACAAGACTCAGAGTCACAGGTCAGACTAAATAATACTGTTTGAATGTGATAACATTTCCACTTTGAAGTTTTAATGCAACAGTTTGCCTAATCTGATATCGAACAATTGAAACACACTGCTCACCCTAAGATTCAGATACCTGCACAGACAATTGTGACAGGAAATACTTCAACTAACTGCTCCACATTTTTACTGATAGGGATCAACACTTTACTTCTTTAGGACAGTCAGGCAATCACTCAGCCATTTTCCCTTTCAAAGTTTTTCTAAAAGTTGACCGTAGTGACCAGTAGTTTTTTAACCCGCCTGACCCAAGGAGATGAATGTTCTGATGAACCTTTATCATCATCTGATAAAAAATGAGGTATCTATCGAGTGTTCACAGGTTTTTTACTAATCATGGCAATTAGTTTTTTAACCTAACCTTAACTACATAATCTAGTTTGGAAGCTTGACGAATATTTCATTGAGACTAGAAATATCGCTGAAGGTGATGGATACCCCCCAGCTGCTGCCTGACAATATGGACATATATGTGAGAAATTCAAGGGGCCATAACTCATTTAAAAATAATTCCAGTGCAACACGCCCACAATATGCACAACTAGGCTTGGTATCAATCATTCTTGTGAAGTAATATTTAATTCTGACAAAGGGTTGCTGAGAAATAGTGTTCACAAGAAATGTCCACCGACCAACAGACCGACAAACCGACCGACAAGCGTGACTCCTATATAGCCCCCATATACTACGTATCTGGGGGTATAATGAATGTTCTAATGAACTTTCATGCAAATTGGATGTTTAATGTAGCCTCTAAAGTGTTCACAAGGTCAATGTGTTACAAATTATGATATCAAGAACATATACAAAATAAGTTCAAAGGGACATAACTTTGCTGTTCCTGAGGCAATCTTAGTTAAACTTGCTGTGTAGCAATTTCCCTGTGGTGTATAATCCCTCATTTACTTCTAATTTGGAAGCTTCTTGACACCTCTTTAACACACAACTGTTGAAAACATTGTGACAAAAGAAGAAAGTGCTCATAATGAGTTATTGCTCATGATTCTATTCAATATTTAACTTTTCATTTTTCGAAACTGTCCATGATTTTAGGTAGATGTCGTCTGCTGTAGATTTGTTGTATGTATTAAACGGATTATTTAGTCAATAGACGAAATAAAAAAATATATAAAAAAAAACACGCCTTTCATTCAAAGAGCAATATCTTCTTCTACTGCAATGTTTTTAAGTCTATTCAATGATAAATTATTCATATATATTCCATTTTTAAGCATTGATGATTTAAAAGTCATCAGCTGCAAATTTTAAGTATGCGAGAAAGGTTCTCAGATACAACAAATCTGCAGCAGACAACTTTGAAAACATTTTGTCAAAAATAAAGTAACTCTCTCATAATGAATGAAAGAACGAACAGCTTTTGAACGCAGTTGAAAACATTCAAAAGTAAAAGTCGTCTGCTGCAGGACTGGTGTCAGAAAGCGTCTGTATATGGGAAAATGTTAATCATGCAAAATGGGTGACTGTGATAATACATGAATCATTTTAATAAAATATAAATAAAAGTGATCACCTGATTCAATTCTGCTTTTACCTCTCCGTCAGTCAAACACAATAAGAACATGTGAAACATAAAAAGTCAGTCATTCAAAACACACCTTTCACTTATCACTTTCTAATATACAATAAATCTGTAGCAGCCAACTTTGAAACAAGAGGGTCATGATGGCCCTAGTTCGCTCACCTGAATTATGCAATGTAATACAATGCAAAACACATCAAGACAATTATTCTGACAAAGATTCAAAATGCAACCTCCAGAGTGTTAACAAGATTTTCTTTCATTTGGCCTAGTGATCTATATTTTTTTTTTATCTGATATGACCCATATTCCAGCATGGACTAGATATCATCAAGACAACATTCTGACAAAGTTTCAACTTGCTCAAAGTAAAAATGCGGCCTCAGGAGTTTGAACAATATTTTGCTTGATTGACCTTGTTTCTGACCCAATATGACCCATATTTGAACTTAACCTAGATATAATTCAGACAAACATTCTGACAAAATTTCAAGCTGCTTTTAAGCAAAAAATGTGGCATCCAAAGTGTTAACAAGAATTTCCTTCAATTTGGCCTAGTGATCTAGTTTTTGACCCTACATGACCCATATTCGAACTTGGCTTAGATATCATTTAGATAAACATTCTCATCAAATGACAAGCTGCTGTAGCAAAAATTGCGGCCTCTGGAGTGTTAACAAGATTTTCCTTCAATTTGACCTAGTGACCTGGTTTCTAACCCAATATGACCCATATTCGAACTTGACTTAGATATTTTTAAGACAAACATTCTGACAAAATTTCAAACTTCTGAAGCAAAAATTGCGGCCTCTGTAGGGTTAACAAGATTTTCCTTCAATTTGACCTAGTGACCTACTTTTTGACCCAACATGACCCATGTTCGAACTTGACTTACATAAATCATCAAGACAAACATTCTGATAACGTTTCAACATGCTCAAGTTGAAAATGTGGCCTCCAGAGAGTTAACAAGATTCCCCTTCAATTTGACCTAGTGACCTAGTTTTTGACCTCATATGGCCCAGTTTCGAACTTGTCCAAGATTTGATGGAGATGAATGTTCTGATAAACTTTCATGAAGATCGGATGCAAAATGTAGCCTGTAGAGTGTTAACAACCTCAAATGTTGACGACGCACGACGCACGAAAAAAAATAATTCCTTGTCTTACTTGAATTATGCAGATCAACTTTTCTAGCCATCTATAATTTTCCAGAGATGTTTTCGAAGTAACTGGTAAACCTTTTTACCTGTATTGTTTTTTGAGACTGCTGCTTTGAAACATTTTGGATAAAAAGTTGTCTTTTATATGAATACGGACCTGAGAGCATTGAGGGCAAAGGAGACATTGCTCAAGAGCAATTTCTCTCATGCTCACAATGTTTTTAAAGGTTAGCCTCACCTATATGGTACAGAGTGAGAAATTGTCTGTATCATTGAAATGGTTTTCCCTTTCCCACATATAGACTATACGTTAAATTATTTCAACTCAACCCATTTGTATTTGATATATATTTATTTATGAACGAAATGGACACTTGTACTTATATAAAGGTGACTAATAGGCCCAAGGGCCGGGTGCTATTTATTATGTTGTATTGTTTGTATTGCTTGTAAAATATGCACATGTCACTATAATAAAATTTACTTACTTACTTACTTATAGAGACATGTTGACGCATCTTCAGCATACAATATTTAACAAGAGGCCCATGAGGGCCTATGCTCTACTGGTATGGTTCTTTGGTCATTTTCAATCCAGAGCATGTATGTATGGTGAAGATCGGATAGTAAATGGAGGCTCTTTTGTGTTCACAAGCTGTATTATAGCAATTTTTATAATTTCATGGGCCATAATCCAGTCTTGCATGGGCGGATCTAGCTGGTTTTCAAAAGGAACCAAGCTCTCATCAATATTTAACTTCTATCTAAGTTTGGTGAAGATCAGATAGTAAATGGAGCCTCTATTGTGTTCACATGCTCAATTATAGCAATTTGGACAATTTCAAGGGCCATAATCCAGTCTTGCATGGGTGGATCTGGCTGGTTTAGGAAAGGAACCGAGCTCTCATGGATATCTTACTACTGTATAAGTTTGGTTGAGATACAATCAAAAGTGAAGACTGTATCGTGTTAAAAAGTTCTTTTATAGCAATTTTGACCATTTCAAGGGCCATAATCCAGTCATGCATGGGCGGATCTGGCTGGTTTTCGAAAGGAACCAAGCTCTCATTGATATCTAACTACTGTATAAGTTTGGTTGAGATACAATCAAACGTGAAGACTGTATCGTGTTAACAAGCTCTTTTATAGCAATTTTGACCATTTCAAGGGCCATAATCCAGTCATGCATGGGCGAATCTGGCTGGTTTTAGAAAGGAACCGAGCTCTCATGAATCTCTAACTACTGTATAAGTTTGGTTGAGATACAATCAAAAGTGAAGACTGTATCATGTTAACAAGCTCTTTTATAGCAATTTTGACCATTTCAAGGGCCATAATCCAGTCATGCATGGGCGGATCTGGCTGGTTTTCGAAAGGAACCGAGCTCTCATGGATATCTAACTACTGTATAAGTTTAGTTGAGATACAATCAAACGTGAAGACTGTATCGTGTTAACAAGCTCTTTTATAGCAATTTTGACCATTTCAAGGGCCATAATCCAGTCATGCATGGGCGAATCTGGCTGGTTTTCGAAAGGAACCGAGCTCTCATGAATCTCTAACTACTGTATAAGTTTGGTTGAGATACAATCAAAAGTGAAGACTGTATCATGTTAACAAGCTCTTTTATAGCAATTTTGACCATTTCAAGGGCCATAATCCAGTCATGCATGGGCGGATCTGGCTGGTTTTCGAAAGGAACCAAGCTCTCATGGATATCTAACTACTGTATAAGTTTGGTTGAGATACAATCAAAATTGAAGACTGTATCGTGTTAACAAGAAATTGTTTACGGACGCACGGACGCACGGACGCACGGACGCACGCACGCACGGACGACGGACACATCGCCACGACATAAGCCCTTCTGGCCTTTGGCCAGTAGAGCTAAAAACAGTGTGGCAAAAGAACAAATTGCACATATGAGCAATTTCTCCTTTTGCAACACTGTTTTTAATTATATTCAATAATTGAAGTTTTATTTCAAGTGATTTCCCACGTTTTTCCCAAGATATTACCCGTCATCTGCTGCACATTTGTTGCATGTGGGAGAGGGTTAAAACATCAGGTAATGTAACACATACTAGGGTGTGGTCCAGTATTTTCTTAACCCTTTCTCACATACATGAAATCTGAAACAGACGAATTTCAAAATATATCAAATATCTACAAATGAAAGTAAAATTATTAAATAGATTTGAAAGCATTAATATAAGACAAAGGAAGAATTTCTGAATTTCTAAAAAATGAAAGACATCTGCTGAAAATGGCTCAGAATAGACTGTTTGTTTTATAACCCTTTCCAACATTCAGCAAATCTGACAGAGATGAGTTTGAAAAAATCTCGGCAAAACATTATGGAACATTTTGGCATTTAAAAGAGTAAGAGGAGAAATTGCTGCAATGTTTCCAAAAGTTGTCTGCTGCACTGGAGTGAAAATACATCTGCATGTCGGAAAGGGTCTATTTATTATAGTTTTCAGATGAATTGTGGTTGAAAATTTTGAGGTTAAAACAGTGAAAAACAGTTAATTCGCCTTTTCTCACAAAATCCTTTCTATCTTAATTAACCCTTTACCTCATATAGACGCTCTCTGACGCCTCTGCAGCAGACGGCTTTTTGAAAACAAAATGTGCAATTTCTCCTTTTGCCACAATGTTTTCCACTTTTTGTCATAGGTTATCCATTCAATTATGGAGATTTGCCGTATGAGGGAAAGGGTTAAACCTTTTTTACTTGGAGATGCATCTACAGCCGATGACTTTTAAAAACACTGTATTATACAAATAAGCCATTTGTCCTATTGCAACAATGTTTTCAAGACTCTTCTGAATAATTATACTTTTATTCACAAAAGATTGTTCTATATTTTTGCCTAGATATTTTCAACTTCGGCTGCTTCAGATTTACTGAATGTTGGAAAGCATTACCTTTTCAATGCTGATTTTCGTAACCCTTTCCCACATACAACAAATCCGCAGCAGAAGACTTTGAAAGCATAGTGACAAAAACCTGAACAATCTCTATAAAAGATAGCTTTAATGTTAAATAAAGTTGAAAACATTGTGGCCAAAAGACAGATTGTTCATCAAAAGAAAGTCGAGCCCTGGTAGCTCAGTCGGTAGCGACGCGGGCTGTCAATCCAGGGGTTGTGAGTTCGAATCCCGGCTCGGCCAACTTTCTTTCCAACGATTGACAAAAGTCAATGCGACATGCGTCATTCGTCTTCCACCAATGGGCTAAGTCTATGTGGAAAAGCAGCCAGTTGCTTGGGAAGATTGTTGTGTGGAATACTGGTGTGAGAAAACCAGGAAAGGCATGAGTAGGTGAACTGGCCGCCGTGATATAACTGAGAAATTGTTTAAAACGGCGTTAAACCCCAATCAATCAATCAATCAATCATCAAAAGAAAGATTGTTCATCATGAGCAATTTCACCTTTGGCCACAATGTTTTCAAAAGTCGTCTGATGCTATTGCGTAAAAATGCGTCAGCAGGTGGGACAGGGTTAAATTGCATGTTTGATGGAATGACACTACTAATTTCATATCAGGTGAACATTTAACCTTTTCCCACATACAGCAATCTGCAGCAAAATACTTTGAAAACAAGTTGATAAAAATATGGAAACATAATTAAAAGTGTGATCACTATTTAACCCTTTCCCTCATATAGACACTTTCTGATTCCTTTGCAGCAGACAGCTTTTTGAAAACAGAGTGACAAAGGAAGAAATTGCTCAAAAGAGCAATTTCTCCTTTTGCCAAAATGTTTTCCACTTTTAGTCATAGGTTATCCATTCATTTATAGAGATTTTCTATTTGTTGACAAAATATGTTCAAAGTCTCTTGCAGAATGAGGGGAAGGGTTAAACAGTTTTTAGAAGTAGTCTGCTGCAGAATGCATCTGCAAGTGGATATATAAGGGTTAAGACAGAATACAAGATTGTGTCAGGGTGTGGTCCCAGTATAGCAAATATATAAATATATCTACAACATAGAGCAAACTCCACAACTTATTTCAGATAAATAATGTAGATATTTGTATGTTAAGACAAGTGAAAGCTGCTATCAATTATCATGCCTGTATAAAAGTGGGTGTGGCCCCTATTTTTAACCCGGCAACAGAGTAATTAGTTCAGAGGGATACAAATCAGTTCTGCTTTATACATAAGTGTCCTAACTACATGTTACAAGATAATGAGTTACAATCATCATGCATGAAACCCCTGGTTATATTCTATTTTCATCAAGTCCTAATTACAGCCATTTTGCATGCAACTTCAGAGTTCATAGGACACTCTGCTTATAACAATGCTGCATGTCAAGCTCTTAACCCTAATACCCAATAAAGACACTTTCTGACACCTCTGTTTTCATTTTTATTCAGTAATTAAACCTTCATTTAAAGGTATTATCTATGTCTTTGCCAAGATGTTTTCAAAGTCGTCTGCTGCAGTTTTGTTTATGTCTTTACCACATAAGACGAATCTGCAGCAGACGACTTGGAAATCAACTAGGCAAACCGATGAACAATTTCTTCAACTGAAGCTATAGTTATTGAATAGCGTTGAACATATTGTTGCAAAAGAAAAACTGCTCATCATGAGCATTTTCTTCTTTTGCCACAATGTTTTCATAAGTCATCTCTGCAGAGGCGTCAGAAAGCGAATGTTTGTGGGCAGGGATAAATATATATATACTGAACTAAAATAAGAAACTTTCTCTAAACTTGAATGGGAATATTTTGTTACTTTTAAGAGTGATTGTTTTGATATCTGTTTGTAATTAATTGTGATACATTTATTATTATCAAATAGTTTAAAACAGTCATATAATTGCGGGAAACTATCAATTTCATTGTTTAATTCGACTTCAACCTAGGTAGGGGTCAGTGATTTGAAATTCTGACATAATGAGCAATTTTTCCTTTAGGTTAATTTTTTTAAACTTTATTCATTGATAATACATGTACTTTCATTGACATAACATTTTCCTACTTTTGCCTCAATGTTTTCAAAGTAGTCTGCTGTGGATTTGTTGTAAGAGGGAAAGTGTTCAAGAAGATGGACCCCAAGACGACCTGTGATATATCATATCAGGTAAAGATTACATCACTGCTTGATATGAACAGTTACATACAGCTTCTATCTAAATCTTATTTGCTATTGTTTCTTTAACCCTTTCCCACATACAACAATTCTGCAGCAGATGACTTTAAAAATCCCTATAAATACATTGTTTTCATAAGTTTGTTGTCTACTTCAGATGCATATAAATGTTGCTAATAATAAAAGGGAAATAAATCTGGCTAAAAACTGCATTTCAAAGAAGGTCACTAGGATTACTTCCCTTCCTAACAAGTTTGCTTTCATCTGAAGAAACAAATATAATTACTGGAAATCTTAAAATACAGATCTGAAAACATTGTGTCAAGATGAAAACTGTTTTCATCTCTATTTCATAATTCATATATTTCTCAGATTATGGAGATATTCCACATTTGAGCCTCATTACAATTACCCTCTGCGGGTTTGCAGTATGTGGGAAAGACTTAAAATGATCTGCTGCTTTGATTTCTACAATTGTCTTGATCAGGAAAAGAATTTATCCAATCTCATTTAAACCAGCCGGCCAATATCATGTTTTACTATTAAGAAATAGTGTTGGACAGATAGACAGACAGTTGGAAAGACACTGACAGACGGACGGACAGACAATGGTGAAGTTATTTCTTGGTCACCCTGCCATTACAGACTACATAAAAAAGGGAAATGGCCAATGCATTCACTTTATGACGTCTTTAACCCTTTCTCACATATAGACGCTTTCTGACGCCTCTGCAGCAGACGACGAGCAATTTCTTCTTTTATCACAATATTTTCAACTCTTTTCAGTAATTATACCAACATTTAAAGAGCTTTTCCATGTTTTTGCTTAGATGTTTTCAAAGTTGTCTGCTGCAGATTTGGTGTAATGTGGGAAATGGTTAACCCTTTCCCAAATACATGTACATCAAATCCGCAGCAGACGACTTTGAAAACATATAGGTAAAATTAGTAACACTTTCCCACTTGTAGTTGCATTTTGACACATCTGCAACAAACAAATTTTGAAAACATTGTGACAAAAGGCCAAATGGCTCATTACGAGAAATTTCGCCTTTTGTCACAATATGTTTTAAATCTATTTTTAAATAATTAAACTCTCATTTGTGGAGATCTTTCTCATATATGGCAAAATGTTTTCAAAGTATTCTGCTGCAGATATGTTTATGTGGGAAAGTTTTAAATGAAATTATATTTATCAAACAGAGTTGAAACCATTATGGCAAAATAAAAAAAAATCTAATTTTGAGAAATTTGTCTACAAACATGCATCACTTTTGTCCTTGTGTGGCTCATATTGGTGATTAATTCACCCTTACCCACATATAGACGCTTTCTGATGTCACTGCAGCAGAACACTTTTAAAAACATTGTGAATAAAGGAGAAATTGCCACAATGTTTTCAACACTTTATACAAATTATACTTTTACTTTTAGAGATTTTACCTTCGTTTAGCCTAGATGTTTTCAAAGTCGTCTGCTGCAATTGTGTTGTATGTGGGAAAGGGTTACCTCACTATACTGTATCATTATATGCCATAACAAGAGGCCCAAGAGGGCCAGTATCGCTCCACGGCCATAAGGCAAAAATCAAATCTCCAAACAGCCCTGCCTCCTGGTGGCCATGTTTTTTACCAACCACCATGGCTTAAAGGAATCTTGTAGAGTGTCACCCAAGGAATGTTTCTGCAAAATTATTTGAAAATCGGCCTGACACTTTCGGAGGTGAGGATATTTTAAGTTTTCACTATAGCCATATAAGGCAAAATAGTCCCACCCCCTGGCGGCCATATTTTTCAACCAATCAACATGGCTTAAAGGAATCTGATAGAGGGTCAGCCTAGAAACATTTCTACAAAGTTATTTGAATATCAGCCAGACACTTTCGGAGGAGAAGATTTTTTAAGTTTTCTCTTTAGCCATATAAGGCAAAATAGCCCCGCCCTCTGGTGGCCATGTTTTTTTACCAATCAACATGGCTTGAAGGAATCTGATAGAGGTTCACCCAAGGACATCTCTACAAAATTATTTGAAAATCTGCTCAACACTTTCGGAGAAGAAGATTTTTTAAGTTTTCACTATGGTCATATAAGGCAAAATAGCCCCGCCCTCTGGCGGCCATGTTTTTCGACCAATCAACATGGCTTGAAGGAATCTGATAGAGGGTCACCAAATGAACATTTCTACAAAATTATTTGAAAATAGGCTGAACACTTTCGGAGAAGAAGATTTTTTAAGTTTTCACTATAGCTATATAAGGCAAAATAGCCCCGCCCCCCCCTGGCGGCCATGTTTTTCGCCCAATCAACATTTCTTGAAGGAATCTAATAAAGGGTCACCCAAGGAACATTTCTACAAAATTATTTGAAAATCGGCTGAACACTTTCGGAGAAGAAGATTTTTTAAGTTTTCACTATAGCTATATAAGGCAAAATAGCCCCGCCCCCCTGGCGGCCATGTTTTTCGCCCAATCAACATTTCTTGAAGGAATCTAATAAAGGGTCACCCAAGGACCATTTCTACAAAATTATTTGAAAATCAGCCCGACACTTTCGGAGAAGAAGATTTTTTAAGTTTTCACTATAGCTATATAAGGCAAAATAGCCCCCGCCCCCCTGGCGGCCATGTTTTTCGCCCAATCAACATTTCTTGAAGGAATCTAATAAAGGGTCACCCAAGGAACATTTCTACAAAATTATTTGAAAATCGGCCCGACACTTTCGGAGAAGAAGATTTTTTAAGTTTTCACTATTTTTTTCTTTTGGTTGCTATGGAAACCAGAATTATGGATGGATCCAAAAAATTTGAAGGAATTTAAGAGAGGACATTGAGAGGATGCTTCCTATGAAGTTTCAACCAAATTGGCCAAGTGGTTAGGGAGAAGAAGTCGTTTAAAGGGAAAAGTTAACGCACGCACGCACGCACGCACGCACGCACGACGGACAATTCGCCATGACATAAGCTCACCTGGCTTTCAGCCAGTGGAGCTAAAAACCAAGAGTTTATGACAGCTCGTAAAACATCCTTACACCATCTTCCCATTAGTAACACATAGCCTCAACAGCAGAATATAGACTCACATCTTTTCGTCTTATTACAAATCTGCAGCAAAAGACTTTGATCACATTGAGGCAAAAGTATGGATAAACTTAACCCTTACATGCATTTTGACACATCTGCAGCAGATGACTTTTTAAAACATTGTGACAAAAGGGGAAATTACTCAAAACAAGCTTTTTTTGTAGAAAATAATTGAAAATATTGTCAAAAATTAGATTAGTTCTATGACAAAAAAGAAAACAATTTGGGGAAAAGAACATTTGCTCAAAATGAGCAATTTTCTCTTTTTCCTAAATTGTTTTTTAAAAAATGGGCTGCATAGGAGGTGTTAAAGAGCACCTCTATTCTGTTAACAGTCCAACCCAACCTATTTTCTATGAAAAACATTGTGGGAAATAAAGCAATTGGTTATAATGAGCAATTTCTCTTTTTCCTACAATCTTTTAAACAAGAGGCCCAAGAGAGCCGGTATCGCTCCACTGCCATTAGGCAAAAATTAAATCTCCAAACAGCCCTGCCCCTTGGCGGCCATAGTTTTCGACCAATCACCATGGCTTGAAGGAATCTTGTAGAGTGTCACCCAAGGAACATTTCTGCAAAATTATTTGAAAATCGGGCCTGATACTTTCAGAAAAGAAGATTTTTGAAGTTTTCACTATAGCCATATAAGCCTGCCTAAACAGCCCTGCCCCCTGGTAGCCATGTTTTTCAACCAATCAACATGGCTTGAAGGAATCTGATAGAGTCACCCAAGGAACATTTCTACAATATTATTTGAAAATCGGCCTGACACTTTCGTAGGAGAAGATTTTTTAAGTTTTCACTATAGCCATATAAAGCAAAACAGCCCCGCGTCCGGTCAGCCATGTTTTTCGATCAATCAACATGGCTTGAAGGAATCTGATAGAAGGTCACCCAAGGAACACTTCTACAAAATTATTTGAAAATTGGCCAGACGCTTTCGGAGGAGAAGATTGTTTAAATTTTTACTATTTTTTTCTTTCGGTTGCCATGAAAACTAGAATTGTGCATGGATCCGAAAAATTTGAAGAAATTTAGGAGAGGACATTGAGAGGATGCTTCCTATGCAGTTTGGAGGTGTTAAAGAGCACCTATATTCAGTTAAGAGATCAACCCCACCCTCCCTTGACCTGCCTAGCAACAGGTTTATTCTGTGAACGCTTCATCACAGATTTAGACACAAACATGGTCACTAATCTCTTCTTTAAGGCCATATAAAGTTAGCTACTGAATCAACCCTTTGTATCTGACAACAGACAACTTTTAATGCTTCTGCAGCAGAATTAAGACTTGCAAAAAACTAAATAGAAACATGGAGAAATTACTCTTTAACCCTGACCCACATACAGCATATCTGCAGCAGATTATTTGAAAAAAAATTGGCAAAACACCCTAAATCTCTATAAATGAAGGTTAAATTAATGAAAAAACTTGAAAACATTGTGGCAAATGGAGAAATTGCTTGTTTTCAGCAATTTCTCCTTATGTCAGAAAGTTTTCAAAAGTCGTCTGCTGCAGAGGCGTCAGAAAGCGTCTATATGTGGGAAAGGGTTAAATGAACTCAAAATTGTGATTCCAATATTTGAGAAGTTACTTTTGTCCTCAGCATAAGACTCTTAACCCAATAAATGGTTAAACGCCATTTCCACTTGCAAATACATTCTGACGCACATTGAAAACATCAGTGGTAATGGAAAATTGGCACATGATGAGCAATAGTGTAAGTCCATTAGTCCAAGCCATTTCCCACCTACAACAATATGCTGTAAAAAAACCCATCTTAGTAAAATTGTGGAAACTATCTGTCTATGAAAGTATAATCAGTGGTAAACATTGTGGCATAAGAATAGATTGATTGATTGTTTGGTGTTTTACGCCGCTTTCACCAATCTTTCAGTTATATCACGGTGTTCCCTGAGTAAGCTACCAGTACTACTGGTCCATTTATCTTGACACCAGTAAGTCAGTTGTAATGCTAACCCTACAACCCTGAGCACCAAGGAAGGCAGCCAGCCATTACTACCATTTTTAAAGTATCAAGAGCAACTTCTCCATCTGCTTTTGTCACAATGTTGTCAAGTCATCTGACTACTGACGCATCAAAAGGTGTCTGCAGGTGGGAAAGGATTAAAATAGTTAACCCTTTCCCCCATGCAGACAATGGTAGAAAACAGTGTGGCAAAAAAATAAAAATTGCTGATAATTCTAATTAACCCTTTCCTTCATATAGACGCTTTCTGACGCCTCTGCAGCAGACGGCTTTTTGAAAACATAATGACAAAAGAAGAAATTGCTCAGAACGAGCAATTTCTCCTTTTACCACAATGTTTTCCACTTTTAGTCATAGGTTATCCATTCAATTATAGAGATTTTCTATTTTTGACAAAATATGTTCAATGTCGTCTGCTGCAAAATTGTTGTATGAGGGAAAGGGTTAAGAAATTTTCCACATTTTTGCAAAGATGTACACCTTCAACATCATCTGCAGTACATTTGTTGTATTTATAACTAAGGCAAGGGTTAAAAAATTGTTCAGAAATATGTAGATTAACCTAACAGATTAGACTGTGTTGGCCTTTCCAAAAGCAGACTGTTTACCCTTTCCCACTTACAACAAATCCACAGCAGACGACTTTGAAAACATCTAGAAAAAACTATGGAAAATCTCTATAAATGAAAGTATTATTACTGAAAAAACTGAAAACATAGTGGCAATAGGTGAAATTGCTCGTTTTGAGCAATTTCTCCTTTTGTCACTATGTTTTCAAAAGTCGCCTGCTGCATATGCATCAAAATGCATCTGTAGGTGGGAAAGGGTTATAGATAGAAGCATCTTTAGGTAATCAAGCAAACATCGGAAGCTGGGTTCGTAACTATCACTGGTACGAGATTTTAATGACAAAACAAACAACCACTGTGACGTATTTCGAGATAACCTTAAATTTTACCTACCCCGCCCCTTTTGTGCCTCTACAACATCAAATAGCAGACCTGGTTTGATCAATTACCTGATGTGCTATTTTTATCGCGGTCAATAGTGAAACTGTTTAACCCTTTCCCACTTACAACAGAATAAAAAAAAAAAGTATAAACAAGAGGGCCATGATGGCCCTAGTTCGCTAAACTAAATTACGCAATTAATGTAATGCAATGCAAAACACATCAAGACAATTATTCGGACAAAATTTCAAAATGCAACATCCAGAGTGTTATAAAGATTTTCCTTCCTTTGGCCTAATGATCTATATTTTTTTACCTGATATGACCCATATTCCAACATAGACTAGATATCATCAAAATAAACATTCTGACAAAGTTTCAACTTGCTCAAAGTAATAATGTGACCTTTAAACAATATTTTCCTTCATTGGCCTAGTGTTTGAGCCAATATGACCTATATTTGAGTTTGACCTATATATAATTCAGACAAACATTCTGACAATATTTTAAGCTGCCGAAGCCAAAGATGCGGCGTCCAGAGTGTTAACAAGATTTTCCATCAATTTGGCCTTGTGACCTACTTTTTGACCGGGCATAATCCGTATTCAAGCTGGCCTAGATATCATTAAGATAAACATTCTGACCAAATTTAAAGCTGCTGAAGCAAAAAATGCAGCTTCTACATTGTTAACAAGATTTTCCTTCAATTTGGCCTAGTGACCTAGTTTTTGAACAAATATGACCAATATTTGAACTTGGCCTACATATCATCAAGACAAACATTCTGATTAAGTTTTAAAATGCTTAAGTTAAAAATGCAGCATCCAGAGTGTTAACAAGTTTTCTCTTCAATTTGACAGTGACCTTGTTTCTGACCCAATATGACCCATATTCAAATTTGACCCTAGATATAATTCAGACAATCATTCTGTCAAAATTTCAAGCTGCTGAAGTAAAAAATGCGGCCTCCAGATTGTTAACAAGATTTTAAATCAATTTGGCCTAGTGACCTACTTTTTGACCGGGCATAACCCGTATTTAAGCTTGGCCTAGGTATCATTAAGATAAACTTCTGACCAAATTTTAAGCTAATGATAAAATCTACAGTGTTAACAAGATTTCCCTTCAATTTGGCCAAGTGACCTAGTTTCTAAACCAATATGACCAGTATTCAAACTTGATCTAGATATTATTAAGACAAACATTCTGACTAAATTTCAAACTGCTGAATATAAAATTGCGGCCTTTTGAGTTTAACAAGATTTTCCTTCAATTTGACCTTGTGACCTACTTTTTGACCCAACATGACCCATGTTCGAACTTGACCTATATATCATCAAGATAACCATTCTGATCAAGTTTCAACATGCTCAAGTTAAAAATGCAGTATCCAAAGTGTTAACAAGATGTCCCTTCAATTTGGCCTTGTGACCTAGTTTTTGACCTAATATTACCCATATACGAACTTGACCTAGATATCATTTAGACAAACATTCTGAAAAAAGTTCAAACTGCTGAAACAAAAAATGTGGCCTTCAAAGTTTTAACAAGATTTTCCTTCAATTTTGCCTAGTGACCTAGTTTTTGACCCGGCATGACCCTTATACAAACTTGGCCTAGATATTATTTAGATAAACATTCTGACCAAATGTCAAGCTGCTGTAGCATAACATGTGGCAGTGATAACAAGATTTTCCTTCCATTTGGCATAGTGACCTAGTTTCTGACCCAATATGACCCATATTCAAACTTGACCTAGATATCTTTAAGACAAACATTCTGACAAAATTTCAAACTGCTGAAGCAAAGAGAGTTAACAAGATTTTCCTTCAATTTGACCTAGTGACCCGACATTCTGATTAAGTTTCAACAAGTCATGCTCAAGTTGAAAATGTGGCCTCTAGAGTGGTAAAAAGATTTCCCCTTAATTTGACCTAGTGACCTAGTTTTTGACCTCGTATGGTCCGGTTTCGAACTTGTCCAAGATTTGATGGAGATGAATGTTCTGATAGACTTTCATGAAGATCGGATGCAAAATGTAGCCTGTAGAGTGCTAACAAGGCAATTGTTGACGACGGAAGACGGACGAACGGACGGACCCTGGACAAAATGTGATCACAATAGCTCACCTTGCACTTCGTGCACAGGTGAGCTAAAAATGAAATATCTAAAGTTTATAGTCCCGTAATTATTTAATAGAGTTGAGCACATTGTGGCAAAAGGAATAAATAGCTCATAAAGAGAACTTTCTCCTTTTGCTACAATGTTTTCAAAAGTTGTCTGATGCAGATGCATCAAAATCAGAACAGAATCTAACATCAGCTTCAAAAGCTTAATGCATTCCATTAAGTTTTTGACAGTGCTCATCTTTTGAAATACCTACAAGTGAGATGAAAACATCACAGAAATGAGAAGTTATCTGTAATGAACAAATTCTTGTTTTAATTACCCACAATATTTTCCAATATGCTTTAACAATTTGTATCTACATGTTCCTCTCTTTCCTTCAAAAGCTTTCAACTTTGAGCAGTATTAACCTATTTCCACTTGCAGAAGCATTTTGAAGCATCTGCAGCAGACAACTTTTGAAAACATTTTCTAAAGGAGAAATTTCTCATGAGAAGCAATTTCTCTTCTAGTCACAACGTTTTCAACTCTATTCAAAACATCTTCTTCCATTTATGGAGAATTTTCCATAATCATTTTTATATAGTTTCAAATTTGTCTGCTGCAGACTTGCTGTATGCAGTAAAGGGTTAATTGCTTTCCTGATATGACATGTTTAGTGTAATCTGCTTTTAATACAAAGTGTTATACAGTAGTTTGAAAATTAGATGCATGATTGCCTTATAGAATTGAAATCAAACTGGGAAAAACAAGAGGACCATGAAGGCCATACATTCTTCCTCTGAGTATTATTACACTTAACATTGTTCAAAGAAGATGCCTGGAACATGTATGCCAAATTATATTAAAACCGGGCAGTTCTTTAAAGCCAGGTTTTTCAAAATAATTTGAACACGTTTGGTAGAGGATCACCTAAGGAACATATATGTCAAGCTTTTTTGAAATCATGAACATGTTTTGGGATAAGCAGATCAAAAGTTTAACATGCGCGCCATCCGGTTGCCATGTTTTAAAAGGATCTAATTAATTTCTACAATTTTTTGTAGAGTGTCACATGACTCCAGGGTCTAATTATTTTCAAATCAGGCCAGTACTTTTGGACAAGAAGATTCTTTAAGTTTTCAAATACAATATCTATTTTTAGCTTATTGTGACCTAGTTATGCAAAGGACCACCCTAGGATCATTCCTGCCAAGTATGATAAAATCCAAACAATGTTTCAGGCGATGTTATTTTATGAAAATGTTGACAACGCAAGGAAGAACGACAAACATCAGGCCATCACAATAGCTCACCATGGACATATTGTGTAGAGTGAACAAAAATGGCAAATTGCTTGCATTGAGCAATTTCTTTTTTGCTGAGATACTTTAAAAAGTTACTTGCAGTAAAGGCATCAAAAGATTTTTATTTATTGAAAAAAAAAAAAAAGGCCAATGAGAGTTCAAGATAAGAAGGAGCATTCTGGTCCTTGCTCCACAATATCTGTCTTATTACCTATTAAACCCTTTCAAATATACAGACACTTTCTGATGTCTCTGAAGCAGCCGAGTTCTTATGAAAAAGAAAAAATTGCTCATGTTGAGTAATGTATCCTTTTGTCACAATGTTTTAAAACGCTATTAAATAATGATACATGTATTTTCATATCTTCCCCTAGATGTGTTCAAAGTCCGCTGCAGATTTAATATATATTTGGTAATTTAGGGTTAAACTATATGTTGTGGTTACTAAAAATGATATCCTCGTCAAGGTATCCCCACAACATCGGGTGAGGAGCTCAAATAAGGAATTTAAAACATGACATACATGCCCCTGCCCTTACATTGAACCCCAGCCTGGCAAACAAAATTACCGGTAATAAACGGAGCAAAAGCATACCTGGTTTCCTCTTCTTGGGTTCTTGAGTTTTCTGCTGCGTGTTCTGTTTGTCCTATAACAAAACAACACAGTAGCAGAACAATGACAAAGTGTCCATGAAAATGAAAGAGGAGAAGTTCACAAAAAAATGATGGTCAACTCCACCCTGTTCTCACAACATTACACCTGAATAAAAGTTTGACACACTCAACAGATAAAAGATGACCCTTGCCTTGATTAATCCTCCCTTTCCCACATACATAGAATCTGCATTAGACGACTACGGTGGAAAAATCTTGGCAAAAAATATTTTAACTCACTACATGTATAAATATAAGTATGAACATTGTAAAATGTAGAAAACATTGTTGCAAAAGGAGAAACTGCTCATTATGAGCAGCTTCTCACTTTTTAAAAACATTTTTTGCAAAAGGAGAAACTGCTCATTATGAGCAGCTTCTCACTTTTAAAAACATTTTTAAACGTCGTCTGCTGTACAGGTATCAGATAGCGTTTGTATGTGGGAAAGGGTTAAATTTCACTCAGTATTGTTTCAGAGTCACTTGTTTGAAAACAATGAAGGAAAAACATTGTTGAAAAGTTCCTCCTTTTCCCACATCGTTTTCAAAAGTCATCTGCTGTCAATCAATTCCTTATTGATCCGATTAAGGATTCTAAAGAAGAATTTGGATACATCTGCAGCAAATGACTTTTGACAAAACTCATAATGTACAATTTCCTTGATCCCTCAATGCTTTCTAAAGAAGTTCTGTCTATAAGTTATATATCTAACTTCATCTGTTTAAACAATGACAGTGATTAGAATAGGTCTAGCCCGACAAAACTAAATCAATGACCTAAATACCTCTGACAGAAACACATTCAGGTGCATCTCAAGCAGGCATCAGTTGAAAAACTATGTGAGAAAAAGACAATAATGTTCCATGGGACACATTCGTCATTGTGAAGAAGTAATAAAATGTGAGAAATTGCACACTGGGATAACTCCAAAAGAAAGCATGCTAGAGTTATAGTTCTTAAGCACTGGTATTTACCTCCAAATTATCTCCCTTTATACCCAGAGTTGTGAAACTGAAAAAAGAATTGTCTCTTTTGAGTGCCAACAAAATTGGGCTTTGAGGGTAAAAAAGCATTTAAATAAGAATATGAAATATGTGGCAACCTTTAGCCAGAGCTCTGCAGGTGTTTCAGGCCAATAGAAAATATCAAATTTTAAAAACTACTAACCTTATTTGCTGGCCTTCATTTTCTGTTGGAAGATCATCTGAAAATAAAGATCAAAATCATGTTTAACCCTTTCCCACAAAATAAATCTACAGTACAGCAGATAACTTTTTAAAAATCTGGTTGAAATTTTGGACAATCTCTACTATAAATTACACTACAGCACAGTCATGTATAATTATTTTATATTGTTGAAAACATTTTGAAACAAGAGGCCCATGAGGGCCTATGCTCTACTGGTATGGTTCTTTGGTCATTTTCAATCCAGAGCATGTATGTATGGTGAAGATCGGATAGTAAATGGAGGCTCTTTTGTGTTCACAAGCTGTATTATAGCAATTTTTACAATTTCATGGGCCATAATCCAATCTTGCATGGGCGGATCTAGCTGGTTTTCAAAAGGAACCAAGCTCTCATCAATATTTAACTACTATCTAAGTTTGGTGAAGATCAGATAGTAAATGGAGCCTCTATTGTGTTCACATGCTCGATTATAGCAATTTGGACAATTTCAAGGGCCATAATCCAGTCTTGCATGGGCGGATCTGGCTGGTTTAGGAAAGGAACCGAGCTCTCATGGATATCTTACTACTGTATAAGTTTGGTTGAGATACAATCAAAAGTGAAGACTGTATCGTGTTAAAAAGTTCTTTTATAGCAATTTTGACCATTTCAAGGGCCATAATCCAGTCTTGCATAGGCGGATCTGACTGGTTTTCAAAAGGAACCGAGCTCTCATAGATATCTAACTACTGTATAAGTTTAGTTGAGATACAATCAAAAGTGAAGACTGTATCGTGTTAACAAGCTCTTTTATAGCAATTTTGACCATTTCAAGGGCCATAATCCAGTCTTGCATGGGCGGATCTGGCTGGTTTTCGAAAGGAACCGAGCTCTCATGAATATCTAACTACTGTATAAGTTTGGTTGAGATACAATTAAAAGTGAAGACTGTATCGTGTTAACAATTTCTTTTATAGCAATTTTGACCATTTCAAGGGCCATAATCCAGTCATGCATGGGCGGATCTGGCTGGTTTTCGAAAGGAACCGAGCTCTCATGGATATCTAACTACTGTATAAGTTTGGTTGAGATACAATCAAACGTGAAGACTGTATCGTGTTAACAAGCTCTTTTATAGCAATTTTGACCATTTCAAGGGCCATAATCCAGTCATGCATGGGCGGATCTGGCTGGTTTTCGAAAGGAACCGAGCTCTCATGGATATCTAACTACTGTATAAGTTTGGTTGAGATACAATCAAAAGTGAAGACTGTATCGTGTTAACAAGAAATTGTTTACGGACGCACGGACGCACGCACGCACGCACGGACGACGGACACATCGCCACGACATAAGCCCTTCTGGCCTTTGGCCAGTAGAGCTAAAAAGAGAAATTGCTCATTATGTGCACATTGTCAGGGTTCAAATTTAGCACTTGCTAACTCGCTAAATGCGAGTCAAATTCAGAAAATGCGAGTAGAATTTCATGCCCACTCGATATTTTTAGCGAGTCACTTTTTTTCCACTTTGTAACTTGCTTTTCTGACAAAATCAAAAACAATCTCGGCCCGTCGCTGTTTTTTGCATTTTAAAACAAATCGCAACATTTCTCTGTGCCGTATATCCATTCAGGTGTCGCAATTATTTAACCAAAACAAATATTTAACGAAATAATTATATTTCTTATTCATACAATAAGTATTAGGAGTTGGGTGATATTTCGTTTATTTATTTTTTTACCTATTTCGTCTTGTCGATTTAACCACTTGTTTTTAAGAAAAAACATGGCGTCCGACGACATTTTTCTAGGATGTGAATTTGATTTTCATGTATTTAAATGGTAAGCTGCATATTTTTTAGACTCAATTTAATGTTAAATATGATTTATTTAATCGTTGCACTAGCAGGGCTGGCTCTGGCCTAGACAAAATAATACGTGTGAAAGCTCGAGCCGAAGGCTCGAGCGAAGCACGCCTATAGGTTACACGTACGAACACATCATACAAGATCAAAACAACGAGAATTCAGTACAATCTTACTGTTTTTCGTATATCAAATCTCAACCCCATAGCACTTTTTTTCGGCCATCTTGCTTCCGGTGTTACTGGATGGACAAATTACCGTAACCTATTAATTTCGTGACCGGTAAAACCCGCAAACACAATATTCGTATGTTTTGACATATCAAAAACAACTTGGAACAAGAGGGAAAAATTAAATTAAATTCCTTCTCGATAAAGGAATGATAATAAGGAATCTGACACGTGATAATATCCGTGTAATTGCACTAGTTTTTTATTTTAAAATGAGATTTTCTCAACCGGAAGTAAACACATCAAATGAGACGTCATTGCAACGCAAGTGAATTCAATGTAATGCAAGTAATGAATAAATAACAAAAGGAAAACGACAGAAATCGTAGGAAAGGATAGCTTGACTCGTCACAAATGGATTTCGTTCACTGGAAGGACTTAATGAAGGGTAAGTCGACTATTCTTTTGTACCCGTCATCATTATTTCATGGAGTTTATATCTTGGCAATATAGAGAAGCAATAAACACTTGAAAATAATAGTAAATATTTCAACGGAAGTTATCGTTCGTTACACGGACCTCAGATTTTATTTTAACAGAAAAGGACGAATAATTTTGTTTCTGTATTGACATAGTCATTTCAAGGTAAGATATTTATTATATCAATAATTTGCTTAAAAATATTAGTTCATATCTAAATGTTTTGTTAATATGTTAATAGGCAAAGCCTAGGTCGTGTGAAAGCAATAACAATTAATTAAGCAGTGTCAGTCCCCCAACAAGAAACAAATTAATAGGCAAATTGTAGAAAGTTACAAAAAGGAATTTGAAAAAGATATTGAAAAACCCCAATCTTATCATGCATTTAAGATAAATTTGTACATACATCTGTTTTATTTTTTTTATTAGGTCATGGGCCTAACAGATTACATTTCCAAGGATGTTGATGGAAAACAACATTAGAAGGCATTGAAGAATGTTCTGATTTATTTGTACAAATGCCAGTTATTTGTAAACTATAGTAATACATATAATTTGAAACTGACTCTTACCATGGTTGATTGAATGACTTGAGCTTAACATTATTTTCATTGGTACTTCAGTTTATCTAACATTTTCCCCTGGCTTTTTAGAATACCAAAATACTCCACACAACAATCTTCCAGGCCAAGCCTAAGAAGAATATTAAGAAAGAATCAAACGATGAGACGTAAATACATCTTTTGATTTCTCACCTCTAGATGAATGGCAAATGGCTACCTTTGCATGATCTGGCTGAATGTATACTCTTGAGACATTTAAAGATGAAAATACTATGCATACAGACCGATAAAATATTTTCAAAAGTCCCAATTATAATGATGTATGTTGAAAAGGGTAAAGTTTAGCCGCTTGCCTGATGTAAATTACTTGATGTCTGTGACTAATCTGAATACATTGTCGGAATGGTGTAATTGATCCAAAATGAACAATATCTTCCTATTAAACAACATTTTCACTTTCACATTCTTTAAAACAATGGACTCATTTGAGTTTGATCAATAAACAAATTTTGGTTAAAAAAAAGATGAATCTACTAGAAATGTAGCCTGTTGAAAAAAAAGTAATGTGTTTTACTGATAGCCCACATATGACATCATTTCTTTAAAACAATTGACTCATTTGAGTTTGATCAATAAACAAATTTATGTTAAAAAAAAGATGAATCTACTAGAAATTCAGCCTGTTGAAAAAAAAAGTAATTATGTGTTTTACTGATAGCCCACATATGAAATCATTTCTTTAAAACAATGGACTCATTTGAGTTTGATCAATAAACAAACTTTCCAACCAGAAATTAAGCCTGTTGAAAGAAAAGTAATGTGTTTTACTGATAGCCCATGCACATACATGACATCATTCCTTTAAAACAATGGACTCATTTGAGTTTGATCAATAAACAAAAATTGAATAAAAAAAAGATGAAACTACTAGAAATTCAGCCTGTTTAAAGAAAAGTTATGTGTTTTACTGATAGCCCACTTATGACTTCATTTCTTTAAAACAATGGACTCATTTGAAGGCATGAAAGTGTTTTCCTCCCTATCATGTTGGAGGATATATGGCTTAAGACATTTACTAGCCTATGTATACCCCAAAACCAGGGTGAACTGATTCTGGTCATACTTTCATGATTTGATAAAGACTAGGTCATAGACTGTTAAATTGTACAATGTAAAACAAAAATGTAAATTGGAGGCAAATAATTTGAAATTGACTAGTTTTGTTTGTTTGCTACATTTACTGCAATATATAGATAAAATGTGTTTAAGTCAATACAACAAAACAGTCGAAGATATGATAGTTTAGCTATTTTTTTGAGTGGGGTCAACAATTTGACAAGACGGCTTCGTCTTCAAATGACAAATACAGACAAAAACAATACACACGATGTGACAAAAGCATCGTGGAACACAGATGCAGACAAAAACAATACACACTATGTGACGTCACGCGATGTGACGTAAACATCGTGGAACGGTTCTCAACAGATAATAACAAAACATTTAGATATGAACTAATATTTTTAAGCAAATTATTGATATAATAAATATCTTACCTTAAAATGAAGCTATGTCAATACAGAAACAAAATTATTCGTCCTTTTCTGTTAAAATAAAATCTGAGGTCCGTGTAACGAACGATAACTTCCGTTGAAATATTTACTATTATTTTCAAGTGTTTATTGCTTCTCTATATTGCCAAGATATAACATCCATGAAATAATGATGACAGGTACAAAAGAATAGTCGACTTACCCTTCATAAAGTCCTTCCAGTGAACGAAATCTATTTGTGACGAGTCAAGCTATCCTTTCCTACGATTTCTGTCGTTTTCCTTTTGTTATTTATTCACTACTTGCATTACAATGAATTCACTTGCGTTGCAATGACGTCTCATTTGATGTATTTACTTCCGGTTGGGAAAATCTCATTTGAAACTAAAAAACTAGTGCAATTACACGGATATTATCACGTGTCAGATTCCTTATTATCATTCCTTTATCGAGGAGGAATTTAATTTAATTTTTCCCTCTTGTTCCAAGTTGTTTTTGATATGTCAAAACATACGAATATTGTGTTTGCATGTTTTACCGGTCACGAAATTAATAGGTTACGGTAATTTGTCAGTCCAGTAACACCGGAAGCAAGATGGCCGAAAAAAAGTGCTATGGGGTTGAGATTTGATATACGAAAAACAGTAAGATTGTACTGAATTCTCGTTGTTTTGATCTTGTATGATGTGTTCGTACGTGTAACCTATAGGCGTGCTTCGGCTCGAGCTTTCACACGTATTATCTGTTGAGAACCGTTCCACAATGTTTACGTCACATCGCGTGACGTCACATAGTGTGTATTGTTTTTGTCTGTATCTGTCATTTGAAGACGAAGCCGTCTTGTCAAATTGTTGACTCCACTCAAAAAAATAGCTAAACTATCATATCTTCGACTGTTTTGTTGTATTGACTTTAACACATTTTATCTATATATTGCAGTAAATGTAGCAAACAAACAAAACTAGTCAATTTCAAATTATTTGCCTCCAATTTACATTTTTGTTTTACATTGTATCAACAATTTAACAGTCTATGACCTAGTCTTTATCAAATCATGAAAGTATGACCAGAATCAGTTCACCCTGGTTTTGGGGTATACATAGGCTAGTAAATGGCTTAAGCAATATATCCTCCAACCTGATGGAGAGGAAAACACTTTCATGCCTTCAAATGAGTCCATTGTTTTAAAGAAATGATTTCATAAGTGGGCTATCAGTAAAACACATAACTTTTCTTTAAACAGGCTGAATTTCTAGTAGTTTCATCTGTTTATTATTTATCCTAAATTTGTTTATTGATCAAACTCAAATGAGTCCATTGTTTTAAAGGAATGATGTCATGTATGTGCATGGGCTATCAGTAAAACACATTACTTTTCTTTCAACAGGCTTAATTTCTAGTAGATTCATCCATTTTTTATCCAAAGTTTGTTTATTGATCAAACTCAAATGAGTCCATTGTTTTAAAGAAATGATTTCATATGTGGGCTATCAGTAAAACACATTACTTTTCTTTCAACAGGCTGAATTTCTAGTAGATTCATCTTTTTTTTTAACCAAAATGTGTTCATTGATCAAACTCAAATGAGTCAATTGTTTTAAAGAAATGATGTCATATGTGGGCTATCAGTAAAACACATTACTTTTCTTTCAACAGGCTGAATTTCTAGTAGTTTCATCTTTTTTTTATCCAAAATATGTTTATTGATCAGATTGGACAAACTTGGTACTAAGAATTTCAACATTATTTTCACTAGGTTTTTTTAAATACTCTGCATGTATGTATTCAAACCACATTTATTCATAATTAAATAATGTCAGTTATAAGTCACCCAGTGACCTCACATAAGTGTTCTGTCCTCTGATATAACTAGAATACCACAGAAATGTATCTGTTTTCGGTTTTCTATGTAATTTATTGTGAATTCCATTTTTCTGTGTGAAATTGTTTAATACAATAGAAATGGTAAAATTTAAACTGACCGGTATACATTCATTGTAACAAATTTTTTTTATACTTTACTGGTAATAAAATTACACATGATATTTTCAAACTGCTGCTCAAAGTAAAAACCTATACTGTAGTTTAATGGTAACACACCTGGTATAACAAGAGTTCTGAGTTCAAATCTTTGCAGGTACATGTTTTGAAAGAAGCAGCTAAACTTAACAAATTATACATGAAACAATTATGTTGTTACAGGGAGTTGTCTTACTTAAACACTTATTACATTTTTATCGAGGCTTCTAGTGAAAGTATTTTACTCCATGTACCCTTTTCAAAAGCTTTTATAATTGAGCAATAACAATTAAAAAAAGGAACAGTAACTGTTATCAACATTGATAACTCTGAGAATCTGTACATGTTCCAGGTCTGATCAGATCTTTCACTATCCTTCTTTTTTCAAACGACATATTTCATATACATGTATACATAATCAGTTGTTGACACTAAGTTTGGTACTTATTAACTGTGCAAATAACCTGATGTGGTTTCATGTTTTACAAATTAAAAACCAGAAAAGGAGATAGGGGTTCAAAGTGAAAATGTTGTTGAATAGGAAGATATTGTTCATTTTGGATCAATTACACCATTCCGACAATGTATTCAGATTAGTCACAGACATCAAGTAATTTACATCAGACAAGGGGCTGAACTTTACCCTTTTCAGCATACATCATTATAATTGGGACTATTGAAAATATTTTCTCAGTCTGTATGCATAGTGTTCTCATTTTAAAATGTCTCAAGAATATACATTCAGCCAGATCATGCAAAGGTTTGATTGATTGATTGATTGGGGTTTAACGCCGTTTTTAACAATTTCTCAGTTATATCACGGCGGCCAGTTCACCTACTCATGCATTTCCTGGTTTTCTCACACCAGTATTCCACACAACTATCTTCCCACGCAACTGGCTGCTTTTCCACATAGACTTAGCACATTGCATGGTGGAAGACGAATGACGCATGTCGCAATGACTTTTGTCAATCGTCGGAAAGAAAGTTGGCCGAGCCGGGATTCAAACTCACAACCCCTGGATTGACAGCCCGCGTCGCTACAGACTGAGCTACCGGGGCTCGGCTCATGCAAAGGTAGCCATTTGCCATTCATCTAGAGGTGAGAAATCAAAAGATGTATTTACGTCTCATCGTTTGATTCTTTCTTAATTCTTCTTAGGCTTGGCCTGGAAGATTGTTGTGTGGAGTATTTTAGTATTCTAAAAAGCCAGGGGAAAATGTTAGATAAACTGAAGTACCATTGAAAATAATGTTAAGCTCAAGTCATTCAATCAACCATGGTAAGAGTCAGTTTCCAATTATATTTATTCATAGTTTACAAATAACTGGCATTTGTAAAAAATAAATCAGAACATTCTCCAATGCCTTCTAGTGTTGTTTTCCATCAACATCCTTGGAAATTTACAGTCTGTTAGGCCGGGGCCTGACCTAATAAAAAATAAAACAGATATGTACACATTAAACTTAAATGCATGATAAGTTTGTTTTTTTCAAATTCCTTTTTGTAACTTTCTACAATTTGCCTATTAATTTGTTTCTTGTTGCAGGACTGACACTGCTTAATTAATTGTTATTGCTTTCACACGACCTAGGCTTTGCCTATTAACATATTAGCCATTATTTTTTCATGAACAAAATTAATAGCCAAAGCCAAAGCTAACGTGTGAAGCGCGTGAATGTGGTACAATAAAATAAACACATGACAATGCTTTGTCAGCATTTTTATTTCATATTCATTTATTACCCCTGTATACAAACTTTTCATATGACATTATCAGTTGGTCAAAATAGCAATAAGGTACATACACTTGTATAATTGCTTAGTTAAATCTAACTGGCACACACCTTCCAAAATGTTTAGTCATTAGTGAATCCTGTTCAGATTTAGCGAAAGTTAAAGGAAAAAATGTCAGACAATTGGTTCTGACAAAACATAAAGATCTGTCAGACCGAAACATATGAAACAAGAAAAAAGTAAAAACAATTTTTTTATAAATATGATTCAGAGGGATACTTTTAATCTCAACTTTACAGTATAAGGCTATTGAAATTCATAAGTTCATCTTGGAAATCTAAACACTCCCTATCATGATCACTGCCTTTGTCCAAGTCAATTTATTTCTGTTATGAAACGTTAAGGGTACGAAACGGAAAGGGTACGAAACATTCTGGTACGAAACAGTCTGCATATAATTACCAAAGTGAAAGTTAATTTCCGGAAAACCCTTCCAGCTAAACAAAAACAAAGTGTGTGTTTAACTAGTCCAAATCATTTAGACAAGTTTTTGCTCGTATTTGTTTTGCAACGGACGTCTAAAAACCACTTCAATAACACATGAAAATCGAATCCACATCTGGCGATAAATTTTAATCGTCCGCCATTTTGATTGTAATGTAAACAAATCTAAAAGATTTAATAAACATGTCGGTCTTTTTTAAAAATTGGATGCATCAAAAATTATATCGGCATTGAATTAATTAAAGCTGTTATCATTCTAAATTGGGGCAATTAAAATATACAATGAAAGGTGATAAGTTAAGCGGCATAAAAACAAAATTGCACAGTCATCGAAGTGTATTACACACACTCCAGGATTAACTGATAAGGCGATGACCCGCGGCCAATCAAGCTTGTTATCAACACCGTGGTATGACACTTGAGATAAACAAGGTCGTTCACGCTTCATTGACATGTGTTTTCAAGCTCTCATACGCGATTAGCAGACGATTTTTTTTTATCCAGTTGCAAAATAAAATAATCGCCATTTTTCGTCGCCAAATTAACAAAATAATCGCCGTCTTCATTAAATAATCGCCATTTGGCGACAATGGCGACCTACAGCGCGAGCCCTGCACTAGCTGTCAATGATGTTAACATGATGATAACGTTAATCGCGCCGGTGGATAAATGAGAACAAAATTACTTATTGAAGACGCATGCATAACTAAAGCGTCTAGATGATTACGATAAAAAACGATTTGACGATGTCGAGAAATAGTAAATATTATCAGAACTACCATCAGCGCTATTATAATATGCAAAGCGATTTGATGATTTTTTTTTTTAAAAAAGCAAGTAGTTTTGACAATTTAGCGAGTAAGTTTTTAGGCCACTTGCTTTTTTTAGCAAAATTGATTGTCATCAGATAGCTTTGTTAACATTTTAGTCAAAAATATGAAAACTCAAAATAAATGAAAGAACAATTATTGTATAAAGTTGAAAACATTGAGACAAAAAGAGAAAATGCTTAGAATGAGCAATTTCTCCACTTGTCACAATGTTTTCAAAAGTTGTCTGCTGCAAAGTCGTCTGCTGCAAAGCGTCTGCATGTGGGAAAGGGTTAAAAAAGTCTTCTGCAGCATAAAGTATTGAAAGTCAATAGACCTTATCAAAGTAATTGTTTTAGAAAATGTAATAGACAGTCAAAAAAGACTCAAGTATACATAAGGGAAATTTTTCATATTCAAAAATCCTTATTTGACACTGAAACCCTATGTTGTGGGCATCAAAAGAATTGTCTCAGTGTGTCGTTTGTTTTGACTAGCCTTCTGTAGATCAGATATTGTATATGTGCCGCCTCTAGTGCCTTTGAGTCTTAACCCTTTCCCTCATACAACATATCTGCAGCAGACGACTTTGAACATATTTTGTCAAAAAATAGAAAATCTCTATAATTGAATGGATAACCTATGACTAAAAGTGGAAAACATTGTGGCAAAAGGAGAAATTACTCGTTTTGAGCAATTTCTTCTTTTGTCACAATGTTTTCAAAAAGCTGTCTGCTGCAGAGGTGTCAGAAAGCGTCTATATGAGGGAAAGGGTTAACGCATCTGCATACAGTGAAGACTCTGGTCAACCTGTGCATCTCACCAGAGTCTTCACTATTTGCCTTAGTATCATGAAGACCTAATCACATCTTCAGACAAAATGAAAATTGAAGTGCAACCGAACCCAACAAGTTTTACGATTATAGAACTTAAAATGATGCCACTGGAGTCTGGAGAGTCAATAAAACACCAAATCGCCAGCTTTAGCATTACCAATATGTGACCTTAACCCTTTTCCACATATAGACGCATTTTGATGCATCTTCAGCAGACGGTGTTTGAAAACATTGAGGCAAAAGGAGAAATTGCTCATGATGAGCAATTTCTCCTTTTGCAACAACATTTTCAACTCACTTTGATAATTGTAACAGAGATTTTCCATATTTTTCCCTGGATGTGTTCGAAGTTGTATGCTGCAGATTTGTTGCACGTGGGAAAGGGTTAAGTGGTTCATAATTTAATTCTTAGAATGCCATAATTGTATTACCTTTATTTAAATAATTATGGAAAAGTGAGATAATGCTCACACTTGGGTATTATTGACGCCGCGAGGAAGCGCGGCGTCAGTATGGGATAGGTTTTAATTTTGTACCATGGGGTGACGTAATCGAAACGGGAGAAACCAATAAATATTATTGTAAAGAAAAACTCTGTTATATGTTTGAAAACACAACCTTTATAAATGAATATGTTTGAAAAAACAACCTTTATGAATGAATAAATTGTATTAACTGATTTAAGAAACAACAAGATACAAAATATGTACATTTTCTACCGTTATTACAAAACTTTAGACATATTTAATTTGTATTTAATAACTGTTTCCCAACTTTCTAGGCTACGCTTTTTTTATAAGTTGGTTTACGGAGTTCACTAGGCTACGCTTGTTTAATTGTTTGGTTTACTGTTATGACGACTAGATTCATCAACGCTCGGAAAAAAGTTTCGGTGGATGTTTTTTCCTATTTATTTCTGTTGTATTTCAAAACTGCTATATTTCAGGGTAATAATCAGAGAGTGTGAGAGAGAGAGAGAGAGAGAGAGAGAGAGAGAGAGGGGGGCGAGAGAGAGAGAGAGAGGGCGAGAGAGAGACAGACCAACGGACAGAGAGAGAGAGAGAGAGAGAGAGAGAGAGAGAGAGAGAGAGAGAGAGAGAGAGAGGGCGAGAGAGAGACAGACCAACGGACAGAGAGAGAGAGACAGACCAACGGGCAGAGAGAGAGAGAGGAACAGAGACAGACCAATGGACAGAGAGAGTGTGAGAGAGAGAGAGAGAGAGAGAGAGAGAGTATAGAGATAGAGAGAGAAAGAGATAGAGAGAGAGAGAGAGAGAGAGAGAAAGAAAGAGAGAGAGAGAGAGAGAGAGAGAGAGAGAGAGAGAGAGAGAGAGAGAGAGAGAGAGAGAGAGAGAGAGAGAGATATGTAGAGAGAGATAGATAGGTAGGATAGATAGATAGAGAGAGCGAGAGCGAGAGCGAGAGCGAGAGAGAGAGAAAAGAAAATTCTATATAGTTGCAGATTTTTACCGAAATTAAACGTAAAAATCTGTTCCTGATATCATTGACGCCGCTTGGAAACGTTATTACAAATCTTTAGAAACATTTAATTTGTATTTAATAACTTTTCCCCAACTTCCTAGGCTACGCTTTTTTTGATAGTTGGATTTACGGCCCTGACGACACGGTTCATCAAAATTAAGAAAGAAAGTTCTCTTTTCCTCAACTTCCTAGGCTCCACTTTTGTAAGTGTTTGGTTTACGGCCTCAAAATTCGGGGCATGTTTTTGCCTATTTATAAAATTCTGTTGTATTTCTAAACCTAAAACGTTCCTCCCCATACAGTTTGTTCATTCAGACCATTGTATTCTTGCTATATGTTGACAATACATGTGAACCTTTTCTTTTAATGTCATAAATGCTCAATTTTGATCATATCTTTTAACTTTTTAAAATTACTTTTAGTTTATATGCTCCCGCTTTTGTTATTATTATAGTTGCTGTCAATGTTAAGCAAACTGTAAAAAGAATGGTTTCAGGACTTAACTTGTCATTTTCACGACTAAACTTCACATGCTGAATATTACATAGATCGCAGCATATAAAACGTGTAACCCTACGTCAAAAATGACCCTTTCTGCACTTGGTAACCTTTTATTGTAGGCTATGGTAGCCAGGTGAGCAATATAGGCACATGTTGGCCTTCTTGTTTAAAATAAAGGGACATTTGATCTTCTTGTTCGATATATTTACATCCTGTCTGTTTTCACACGTTATTTAAATGTAACTGAACTGCATCTGCTTCCTTTAAGTCATGCTTCAAAATAATGCGCGGCGTCCTTTGATGCTTCGCATCAAAATTCATCTTGTTCTTATTTTGATAACATTATTAATTATACATATATCACAACTGGGACTTTTAAATTTAGAGAGAGAGAGAGAGAGAGAGAGAGAGAGAGAGAGAGAGAGAGAGAGAGAGAGAGAGAGAGAGGAGAGAGAGAGAGAGCGATAGAGAGAGAGGGGTAGAGAGGAGTGAAAGAGCGATGGGTATATAGAGAGAGACAGAGAGAGAGAGAGACAGACAGACAGACAGACAGACGGAGAGAGACCTTTCATTCTCAATTTAGATGATATCGAAATGTAAACAACTGCAGTCCTGCTGGAAAAGATCGATTGGTCAAGCTAAGCATAGAAAAGGATCTTGCTATCAAAATGAATTCGTAATATTGAAACTGGAGATAAGCACTTGCAACAAATATATTTTGTTTTCATCCCCCACCCACTTTCATTTTGACAGGATGCTCAGCACTTGGTTGATGTCACGCTCGATTAACTGCCCCTCAATCAGGTGTAAACAAAACACACGCTTTACACTATCAGAGTAACAAGTATTCGAGATTGTTTTGATAAATAGGAACGGTAATTTACCTTCGACGATGGAAAAATGGCACGAAATTAGCTTTTCAGTTTCTAGGCCAGCCTCTCCATCCTGGCCGTCAGCCATTTTGTTCCACCTCAGACACACCCACTTTCATCCGGGCAAGTCTATAGTGACACACCCACCTCCGCCCGTCTAGGACCTGGATAAAACTGTCAATCAAAGTGACTTGGCATAAATTAATTAATTAAATTATCACGATGACAAAGAAATCATATGTTGCATGTATATTCTTTTTGAGTTTGAAGTTTGATCACGCATATTTTCACTATGTCTATACAAACAAATAGATCATTATCTAGATAAGTTAAATTGGTCTCCATACAACAATAAGTTTTCAAACAAATACTAGAAATTAGTCCTTGCAATTTAACATATTAAAACATAAAACTTTCACTGATTCTAGAACAGTATAAAATGAGTAGATGTAGATCTGTGTTCCTAAGGTGTCAATAGATATAATTGTTCCAACGTGATTAGTGATTAGGCCTATACATCAAGGTCCTCACCTGCTACCCCAGCTGTACCCTAGCTGTTCCAGAAATCTATTATTATAATAACAACGATTTTGTTAACTGTTCAGCCGACGTGTTTTTTAACTATGAACAAAAATCAATGTTAAACAATGCTTTCCTTGTAAATTATTTAAAGTGTGCCATGGTCCTTGAAAACGTATCATATATGAATGAGCCCGTAGGCCTACTATGGAAACGTTACTAATTGGCTTCTGAGAACGGTGTACATCCAGAGCAGTATGTGCATCCATGATACCGTCTGACCCGAAATTATTTGACGCGGATCAATTAACCCTTTCCCAGATATAGACACTTTCTGACGCATCTGCAGCAGACGATTTTGAAATCATTGTGGCAAAAGGAGAACATTTATAAAGATTTTCTATGATTTGGACTTGATAAATTCAAAAACGTCTGCTGCAGATTTATTGTATGTGGGAAAGGGTTAAAATATTGGATGGTCCTTCGAATTATACCGAGGTCCATATCCCTTATCCTGCTACAATGCGAGATGTAATTGGTACTCATCGGACGCAGTTCTAATATAGATATCTTTCTATTTTAACCCTTTCCCTCATACGACAATTATGCAGCAGACGACTTTGAACGTATTTTGTCAAAACATAGAAAATCTCCATAATTGAATGGATAACCTATGACAAAAAGTGGAAAACATTCTGGCAAAAGGAGAAATTGCACGTTTTGTGCAATTTCTTCTTTTGTCACTATGTTTTCAAAAAGCCGTCTGCTTTAAGCCTTTTCCACATACAAACAATCTGCAGCAGACGACTGTGAAAACATCTAGCCATAGAACTATTGAATAAAGTTGAAAACTATGTGAACATAGGATAAATTGCTCATCCTGAGTAATTCATACTTATGCCACATTGTTTTCAAAAGTAGTGCACTGCAGCGCCGTCTATATGCGGAAAAGGGTTAAACCATGTAATTGAGTGCCAACATTTACAAGCCGAATTGTTCACCCTTTCTCCTACACAGTCGCATTTAGACAAAGACCTCATAGTGTTATTAGGTCTTTGATTTAGAGAAACACCTGAAGCAGACGACTTTTGAAAACACTGGAAAACAGGGGCGTAGCTTTGCAATAATCAATTGTGTAGGCCGTCTCGTGAGAAAATCAACATTGTGGACTCTGCGTAAAGTATCGATTCGGATCAGCCTAAGCATGCCACACATGGCTACCCGGAGAGACACATTTCGCCTCCTGTGGATTTTCTGTTTCAGGAATCACTACTCTATACATCTATCCCCTAAGACGGAATGTGTCGGCCGGATCAGTCTGCGCGGACAGCGCAGGCTGATCTGGTCGATACATTACGCAGATGTCTATCGCCGCCGCTGCATTTTAAGAAAGAAGGTGTAGGCACGTGCCTATAGTGCCTAAAGGGAGCTACGCCCCTGGAAAAGACAGAATTGGACAGAGCATTTTCTTCTTTTGCAATGTTGTTTCCAACACAATTCAATAAAAAAGACTTATTTAAAAGAGATTTTCCATAGTTGTGCCTAGATGTTTTCCAAGTCACGTGCTCCAGGTTTGGTGTATGTGGGAAAGGGGCCAGTATAAAAAGACTACCCAGCTCGGCTTTCTGAGTTCACGATTTCATTCTCTATTTCTTTTGTAGGATTTTGCTCTATTATGATGGGTTTATTTGCCAGATATGTAGGCTAAACATTTAACATGCTATATATAGATTCGTCAACATTTGGTAAAAGGTATAAGTTTTAATCATTTTTCAGAAGTTGTCTGTTGCAAAAACCTAAAAATGCTTATTTTTCATTTAAAAATGAGAAGTGAATAAAGTAGAAACACTAATGAGAGAACATGTGCAGCCCAGTCTATAACGTTCCCAAAAGAAATATTTATGAGTTATGCAGAATAAGGGTTAATTCAAATGTATCACCTTTCATACATTTGACAGTAATTTATTTTTGAAAACATTGTGGGAAAAAGAAAAAAAATTCAAAACGAGAACTTTTCAGCGTTTTTTCAGCTATTGGTTTCAAAACTTATTTTCCAACGTTTCTTTTAGCTTTGTATCTGCAATATACTTAGCTCTTTTTCCCAACTGCATATATATAACTCCTTCTACCTAGGAGACTTTCCAAAACACCTTATATATACAGCAAACACATTTGAAAACATCTAGGCAAAACTATTGAACATTTATTGGAATAAAAGTTTTCTTTATTGGAAAGAGTTGAAAACAGTGTGAACTGTGGGGTGTCAAACCGTGTCTGAGACATGATCCAGTTGAACAGCATGTGTAGTTACAGAAAAAGAAAACCTTGAACAATCAATGTATATTCCCCAACATAGTTTGCATGAAATATAGATGTCAAACATTGTGAGAAAGGGAGCAAATTGCTCTCATGAACTAGGCGATTTTATTTCCAAAAGTATTTTAATTCGTCTGCTGCGACAAATGCCTTTCGTATTAAATCAAAGATTAATCAGCATTGTCTTTTCTTAAAGAAGAACTGATAAGCTATATGAACACTGACTGCTCTTCAACAACTAGATCAGGTAAATTAAGGAAAATGTGCACTGCAAAAACTACCCGTACTGCATTTGCGACCACTGTAGGACCAAATATGTCTGCTGATCTGGCTCTGCACTGTTCGTCAATAAGTTACAGAAAGTTTGAAGACATTTATGTAAAGCATTACATGTTGGATCCTTAGCATCAAAACACGGACAGGTCTTTTTCCACAGTGACACGTTAAATACATATATATACTTAAACCTTTCCCACATACAACAGATAGGCATCAGGCGACTTTGAAAAACATTTATTCAAAACTACAAATGAACGAATATTAATTGAAAACAATTGTGAAAAATATCAAAAATCGTAAGGAGCAATTCATCCTTTTGCCACAATGATTTCAAAAGTCGTCTGCTGCAGAGGCCTCAGAAAGCGTATGTATGGAGGAAAGTTTAATGTGGGTTTTTCCTGTAGCACCGCTCACTTGTTTTGTTTGCGTTTTCTGGCGTTGTTTACCCTCGCACTCGGCTAGATAGCCATTTGGCGAACAGACTCACGTGTTCCTGACTGCTAGAAATATTGATAAGAACACGATGGGATCAAAGTGAGTGACCACGGTTCGATACCCACTAATGTCATATAAAACAATTTAAAACAAGTTTAACCCTTACCACATATATACGCATTCCGACGCCTTTGTAGCAGTATACTTTTTGAAAACAAATTGTGGCCAAAGTAGTAATAAGTGAACAGTGTTGATGTGGAACGGGATCTATAGTATTCACAAAAACTTACCTGTACCTTTTTGCATGCACTAGTTCGTATGGCATACATGTAAGACTTTTGAAAATTGTGTCAACTGTAAGCTATGCGATGTTTTTAAATATAATTAATTAATTAAAACATATGCATATGGCGTAACGATGCACCGACGTCAGGATGAACGTACAACACAAAATGTTAATGTACCTTTGACATTGTCCAAATGAGAACTAGAACTGTGAGTGAACTCACAAAAGGATACCCCCCTACGAGACCTGTCGCCGCCACATATTGCAATATTGGACTAAGTGATGGCAATTATCTCCCTCGAAATATTTCCGACCGGGATAATCTTACTTACTTCATGCACATCCTAAGGTTGTGTACTGCAACCGTAAAGTTTCATCAGAATCGGTCCAGCCGTTAAGGAGGAGTTGCGCTAACAAGACATATGGACAGACAGACGGACGAACGGACGGACAGGGTGATTCCTATATAACCCCCCCCCCCCCCCCCCCCCCCCCCCTTACACACAAAACTTTGTTTGCGGGGGAGGGGGTATAACAACAGTCTACATAATGAAGTGGTTTGATTGATTCATTGTTTGGTGTTTCACGCCGCTTTCAACCATGTTTCAGTTATATAACGGCGTTTCCATGGTAACTAACCAGTACCAGGAGTGTGAGGTACATATTCCTGCCAGTACTAACGGTCCATTTATCCTGACACCAGCCCGTCAGTCGTAACCCACAATCCTGAGCGCCAAGGAGGACAGCAATTAGTACCGTTTTCAAAGTCGTTGATATGACCGAGCAGGGGATCGAACCCTCGACCTCCCACAACCAACGCGGATGCTCGAGTAGAGTAGTTGTTAGAATTTCCGCCTCGGAATTGATTAATCGACTTGGGTGACGGAATGTGTCGGCCCAGATTAGCCTGCGCGGATTTTGGTCGATGCATTACGCAGAGTCCATAAGGTTGGTTTCCTCTTGGAACGGCTCAGATATCGAGTATATATATATAGTAGGGATGGCAGCGATTAATCGGTTACCCGGTTAACCGTATATTATTCGATGAATCGGTTAGTAATTCAAGTAACCGAGTACTCGGAAAAATAGATAAAATATATACACAGTTGTATTTCACCTTTTGTTCTTTTCAATTTGTCACACGTATCTGACCAGAAGTTAATTATTTACATCTCGATGGGAATGTTTACATAACTATGAAAACGGCCACACTCGATTGTATTGATGACCGTTTATTATCGATAATTGTGGCTGATCAAAGGATTAATTACAGGACAGTTTGTTTCTTTTAAAAAAACCTTTGATGTCTAATACAAGGCTAGAAATATATGATAAGGACGTATTAATGTTATTGGAATGAATTTGATAAATTCGAATTGTTGTATTTGTAAATAATTTACCAATCGGATTAGAAGATTTAAAGAGTAGTTTAAAAAATAAATTTAACCCCGAGTTGGTATTTCAAAATATGCAGCTATGCATCTCTTTCATTCAACATATTATAAATCGTATAACGGGCACTTCGTTAAAAAATCCAATTATTTTCTCAACTATAAATTAAAAAAATAAAATTTAAAAAGTTGGTTGACACGAACGAAAACGTTCCGATAACGTTCCGATAACAACGTTCTAGTCTGATTGATCCATGACCGGGAAATGTGAGTTAAAAGAACAACATTAACAAAACTCTGATTTATTGTCTATGAATCTATACGGTTAACCGAGTAACCGGTTACTAAATTATACGAGTAACCGGTTAGTAATATCGGTAACCGTTGCCATCCCTAATATATATGGTGGGAATACTGTGATCCTGGGTCCATTATTAACCGTTCAAATATTCGGCAGTGAGAGTCGTGCAGTACGTGCAGTACGTTTCAATGTAGCTGTAAACGCTTTCTGATGTCTCTGCAGCAGACAACTTTTAAAACATTCTTAACGAGCAATTTCTCCTTTTTCATAATGTTTACAACTCCATTCTATCATTAGGTTTTCATTCATAGACATTTTCCATATTTTCCTGACATAATTTTAAAGTCGTCTGCTGCAGTTTGGCTGTTTGTGGGAAAGGCGGGTTAACAACGTTAAAATGGGCAATTAGCATTTTTAACAGAGACTGCTGTAGCAGCCTTTAGCAAGATATTTCCAGAGCACTTTAACCCTTTAGCTCATACAGACGCATTTAAACGCCTCTTTTTCATTGGCGTAGCTACATATAAGCCTTGTAAGCTGCCATTTTATGCTCGCCAAATAGTTAATTCTGCATGGCGAGGGTAAATAAAACCAAAATCAATCAATTTACATGTTTTTATCAGAACTATCAGTACTGTACTTTATATCATAATACAAATAAAAAAAAATTAAAAAAAATATTTCATCATATTAGACCGTGGATAAACCCAGAAGGTCCAGATCAGGAGGAATATACAATTATTTCCCCCACAATATCACTCTTATTACTTATTATACAACCAAAGCCTATTCTGTGGGTACTCAACAAATTGCTCATTGGGAAGATTCATTTGAGTACCAACAACAGAGTTATAGGGTCAAATAAGGATTTCAGAACATGCAAAATGCCGTTTATCTGTAATTTGATAAACCCCTTTCCTACTGCAGACACATTTGTAGCATTTTTCCAGCAGACTGGACACAGTCATTTCATTCAAATGATTCTGAGATACATGCTCAGATACAAGTAAGAGACAGCCAGAACCTCGTAAAATAGACCAGTCATAAAGTCGAATAAAACAAGAAACGCTTTTATTACACTAAATCTATTTACAGACAACTGTATGATGATACATTTGCTGCTTTTCCCAAACACAAAATACCTAACCGTAATTAATCTTGTTCACTTTTCTACAATGATTCCAAATTAAAAGTATAATTTAAGGATCTAAATTAAAATACCATTATTCAAGCTTAGGTTTTTGATGTCAAATACATTAGTTGTTTAACCCTTTCCCTCATTCGACAATTCTGCAGCAGACGACTTTGAACATATTTTGTCAAAACATAGAAAATCTCTATAATTGAATGGATAACCTATGACTAAAAGTGGAAAACATTGTGTCAAAAGGAGAAATTGCTCGTTTTAAGCAATTTCTTCTTTTGTCACTATGTTTTCAAAAAGCCTGCTACAGAGGCGTCAGGAAGCATCTATATGAGGGAAAGGGTTAAAATATCCTAAAGGAAATTATGCAAAAATATGAAAAGTTTGAAATAAATATCATAAATACAAACTAATCAAAGAGAAATCATACACTGCACATGATTTTAGATTTGAATTTACTTTTCCAAAAAGATCTATGCCAAATGAAATGTGAAATTTTTTAGGTTAAAATGATGAAATAATGAATTAATTATTAATTAATTTAGAACAATTTGACACGTTAACATAAAAATGTCTTCAAAATGAAAATTTCTATTTTTTCAGCATCTTTTATACATCAGATTACATGATTTTAATTGATTGATTAGAAATGATAAAGGGACACTTTGATTGGACAAGTCCTCGAAAAGGTCAGTGGTCATCTTCAGGAACCCTATGATCCTAGTTAAGCTATGACCCTTTTTTTACAATTATTAATACAAACAAGAACAATCTTTAAAAAAGATAAACGGCAATCAATATGAGAAAACACTAAGAAATGGAACAGAAAGGTTTTGTTAATAATCAAAACAATTAGTAATTTGCCATGAATTATAAAATGTGCGCAATAATGTTGTATATTATCTAAGAATTCGACAGCTCCTTGAATTGGTAATGCATTATACATACTCGTGAACCAGTTGGAACATTGTTCGATTAGAACATTGTTCTTTAAAAGATATAGAATCGGTAATCGAGTGTAGCTTGCCGAGAATATTACGCGAGGCTCGCATAAGGTGTATAAGTTTCAATTGACGATGAATAACTGAAAACTTGTCTTGTTTCAAAAGTAATTAATATTTTGCTCTTGAATATTATATTTCTTAGGTTTTCACTATTTTTTTTCACTGAAATTTATTTCTTAAGGAAAACAATTAAAGGTTAGTATGCAGAACATTTTATTTTTAATATTTCACCTTATTAGTACCTCTCGTTTCCTTTATTTCTTCGACATTATTTATTAAATACAACATTAGATTGGTCTACAATCTAGATCATTTGTTTAACATCTAGGTCAAAACTGAGGTTAAGCGTCTACGCCGAAAAATACAAACAATCCACATGTTGAATCTACCATTGTGTTAAATTAAACTTTTCTCACATAAGGCAAATTATAAAGCAGACGACTATAAAAACATCAAGGCAAAAGTATGGAAAATCTATAAAAATAAAAGTATTATTATCGAAGCATTGATATCATTATGGTAAAATGATAAATTGAGCATTATGATTAAAATTTCCTTTTGTCACAATGATTTCAAAAGTTGTCTGCTGTAGATGCGACAGAAAGTGTTTATATGAGAGAAAGGATTAAATGACAAGTGCAAGAAAGAGCAGCCAAGCTAGCTTTTAACCCTTTTCCACATATATACCTTTTCTGACACCTTTGGAGCAGACGACTTTTTAAAAACATTGTGGCAAAAGAAGAAATTGATCAAAACAAGCAATTCCTCCTTCTGCCACAATATTTTCCACTCTATTCAATTTTTAAACTTTCATTTCATGAAAGAATTATGGAAAATCTCTGAAAATGAAGGTATAGTTACTGAAAAGGGTTGAAAACTCTGTGGCAAAAGGAGAAATTGCTCCTTTTGTCACAATGTTTTACCGCAATACCCCAAGTTTTTTCTTCAAAAGACAGACAAACTAAAAATGGTCCCTCCTTGGTGTTCAGAGTTGTGGGTTTAACATAACTATGGACTCGCCTGTGTCAAAATAAAAGCACCAGAAGCATTGGTAACTGACAGAAAATTGATTATGACTTCTATAATAACAAGTGATTTAAGCAAGGTTTGAGAGTGTGTAGGTAAAGACAGCTTTCGTTTCTCCTTACCCAAACACAAAACATCTAGATGAATGATACAGAGTCAGTTTGGCAAAACATCTAGCCATAAAATATACCGGTATATACATGTTTCTCATTACACAACACTATAATCTAATAATTATTACAATAAATCAACAGTAGATTTTGCTGTTTAAAAATATTAAATACATAGGGAATAGTATGTAGCAGTAGCAATATATAGTTTTGAAGCTTTTTGTGATGCGCTTGGACAAATTGATTATGATATCTCGTTAGATTGACAGTCAGGAGATGTCATTTTCCCACTCACAGAGTAGACACTACAAAGCCATGTATAGCTACTGCAACATACTTTTTCCTATAGATGTGTTGATTCAATTTCCTATCAGCCTTTTGCAAGGGATAACAAAGGTTAGAATGTTTTGATCAAGTCTGATTATAGACAGTAATCTCTGTACAGCAATAGCCCCTAATTAAATTCATACAGAACAAATGTTAACCATTTCTATACAGGTAAATGAGAAAGCTACAAGGGTGTGAACAGTGTATGTGACAATATGATCACACCTCCTTATCAACAGCACGGAGCATGGGGCTCATTTCATTTATGTATTTTCCTCACTGATCAATCTGTAACTGGTAGAGGTGTGACCCAGAGTCAGTCTGATTATCTGTTATAACAAGATAATTCATACTGCAAGATATAACCAGGGGGACAGAACAATGTGTTGGCGAGAAGATTTTCATAAGTATGCCATCATTGGTGATCAAATGGACATTCTTGGATGTCATCCCGCAAACAAACACGTTCTTGGCCATGTCAAATGCAATGCCACCTGGTCCAAGGAGTTGGTCATGCTTGTACTGAAAACGAGGGGTCCCATTTTCCAAATCAAACTTGTACAGTTGGTCGGTATCCCCACAGGATTGGTAAATACTGTTGTCATCCACTGCAAAGTACCAAAGTGATTTAAATACTCTTCCTTTGGCATCTTTGTTCAATGTTTGCTTAATCTTGCCTTGGAAGTCCATTCTCAATAAAGACCATTCATCTAAATCTTTGCAAAGGCTAACAACAATATCGCCATTGCAATTAGCCAGTCCATAACATTCATATTTTGTTTTAATTTCATGTGAACAATTGTAAGTTTCTTCTATTTTGTAAATACTGATTCTTTTGTCATTTGGATGTGACATAGTCAGCAATTTCTCCTTCTGAAAGATTGCCATTCCCCACGGCTGATACCTTAGTCTGACCTGTGTCTTGTTGTCTTCATCTGCAATATCTATAATATGAAACAGCTTTGCTGAGTCTGCTATAGCAAGGTGAGCATCATCCAAAAATTGGCAATTAATTGCTTTATGGTTCTTTTTTGTTCTAATACTTTGTCTCAGAGTTTTCACATGGACGATACTACAATCTTCGAAACTTGTATATTCATTTGGCAAAACAGGGACATCACTCATGACTCTAACACTTTCTTGTAACTTGCCCAAGTTGATATCAAACTTTAGAAACTCTGTAAATTCCTTATTCACTTCAAATTTCAATTGCTTGAATTCATTTGGCAGGCACTCATTTCCTTCCACATACAGGTCAGATCTGATTAGTTTATGCTCAGTTTTCAGTGCTCTGGTTAAGATAAAATGTCTTGGAGAAGATGTATTTAGATGCCGAAGGCTATCTGCAATTTTCAAATGGGTATCTAATCTATGGACAATTCCTTCACTTTTTCTTCTCTTTTGTTGGATTTCCTTCTCAAGAGCTGCATGCCTTCTCCTTCCATCCTGCATCACATTTGCTTCAAATTTGTCCATTTTCTTGTTGACCATTTCACGAAGTTGCTTAAGCTTAACAGGTAGTTCAGTCATATCCTTTTGCAACACATTTTCATATTGCCTTTGAATGTTAATTATTCCATTCACATGATTCTTGAGGCATTTTGTATTTTCAAATGTGAAAAAAGAAGACAAAGAACTTGAAGTAAGCTGTTCGTTAGTCTCCAGCTCAACAATATCACTACAGTGCCTATGATCCAGAAAGGCACATGTTGAACAAACAAGCTCCTCATGGTCGTTACAATAAAACTCAAACTCCTTATCTCTATGTTGAGCACAGTGTAGGAGATTTTTCAACTCGGTTATCTCCAGCGTGGCTTCTTTTCCAGCGCCAATCTGAAGAATGGAGTGTCCCCGGGTTATCTTCAGTTTCTTGTGACTTGAGTGACACTCCAAACACAGATGTTCCTGGCAATCGGAACAGAAACGCTTGGCCCTTATCGTTTTATTAGTCGACATGCATGGATCACATCCGACTGTACTCTTTGTTTCTGGCGTGCCGTTTTCGTCTTCAGGATTTTCATTTCCGTGTTCACTGCAAGGAAGTAGACTCGCCCAATTATCGGAATATGTTCCCTGGCTTGGTGGTTCTGTAACCTGTCTACACACCGGACAATCAATTCCATTTCTACTTGATGGGGTTTTCTTTCGCGGTGAATTCACGATCCATTTTCCAATACAGTCCTTGCAGAACTCATGGCCACATTTCAGCAACCTGCCGTCATTGAATGGCAACTGACATATCGTGCATTCGTTTGTCTAAAAATTCGTGCTGGCCCCCTTTGTGTAAAGCACTCTTTTTTCAAAACATCAGCATACGCCATACTTGTTGGGAATTACCCGAAAAATTGAAAGTGAAAGTAGATTTGATTCAGGGGAGAGTACTCCTAAAGAATCGATCAATTAGTAATAGCTTCAGAGTTAACTCCCTTAATCATCTCCTTGAATGCATTGTGACGAGAAAAATAGAAACTTCTTCTTTTCCCTTAATGCTCTCCCAAATGCACTAAAATAATGCTTCCAATTCGATAAATTTGATGACAATAAAAAATACGATTATAAAAAATGTTATATCAACAAAATGGTTAACAGTCTACATTTTGAAAAATATTGTTAGAAAAGGAGAGAATTGCACACCATTTGAAGTTTCAAACAAAATATTTATTTAAAAAACAAATTGATCACTTAAATTAACATAACAGGTTTAGTGAGATTTTTGGGCTAGGGGTCGCATCAGCGAAAAGCAAAAGCATCCACGAATCGAAAAACCTAACTATTGGGATCGCGACTTTGATTTTTATTTTCGGTTTTCAACCTAAGCACATCGGATATGCTAATCTAAGAATACATCACAAGCCTAGGTGGAATTACCCGACGATTCTCAGACAGAAGTAACTAAATGTCAATTCTACAACAGACGACTAACGAAAACAATGCCAGAAAAAGAGACTTGACTCCTAATGAAGCTCTCTCACGAATGTAGCAATAATGTACTATCAACTTCTTTTTCTAATTCGGAAAAAATAAACTTCCTAGTTCACTAGATTTGCGGCGTATTTCATGTTCTAAAATCCGTATTTAACAAATAAACCCTAAGTTGTGAGTACCAACAAAAAACCCTAGTTTAACATGCTATTGGTATGGTGGCTTGATAAGAGAGATATTGAGATAAAATACCTAAATCGTCCCCTTATCTGAATGTCTTGTTTGTCTGTATGTATGGTGTTTTACATCGCTTTCAACAAACATTTTATAAGTTACATCAATGCCTTTCTAGGGTATAACTGGTCCATTTACCAGAGGGTCAGTCGTAGACCCACAGTCCTGATCGCTAATATCTTACATTCATTTTATAAAATCTTTTGAATGGGATAAAATCTGCGACCTACCGCACTCGAGGCGGACGCTCTAACACTAAACCACCGAGGCGATGTGATGTGTTCCGCGCCAGTCGGAAAGCGAACTAGTTGACTCTCTATTTTGGCCAAGCTTTTGAAATAATTGGTAGTTACGATAAGTTACATCAATTACTTATTGTTAAGCAACATTGGCTTTGTCAGTAACGATAAGGGCTGTCGCACATCGTGAGTTCGAATCAGAAATTTTGTTTTCGGGCATTCATATCCTTTAAACTACTTCGAAACTAATATTAAATGTAAATAATGGCATCAGAGATTTTCGTATGAAGTCTTAAGATAATTTGCATTTCTTTAGACCATAAACAGTAACTTGTTTGTTTGTTTATTTGCATGGTACTTCCCGCCGCTTTCAACATATTTTCAGTTATATCACGGTTTTTCCTGGGTAAGTTACCAGTAATACTTGTCCTTTTATCCTGACAACAGCGAGTCAGTCGTAATGCTAACCACCAAATCTGAGCGCTAAGGAGGGAATGCCATTACTATGAGCCAATCGAGGATCGAATCCACGACATACGGCACTCGAGACGGACACCCTTCCACTAGACAACCGAAGCTGTATCCGTAATTCGTAATTGAGCACTAGTATTTGAGCCGCATCTTGCAATTTGGTGTATTATAGCTTCTGCGCACAGTGAAGGGGTGCAGTGGTAGACTGTCAACCTCTCTTACCAAAGGTCCCGGGACAAATTACGTGATAGTGCTTTGGCAGAGCATCAGTCTCTCTTTCCAGAGGGGTCCTGGATCGAATCCCGTGATGATACATTGTAGAGCGCCAGTGTCTCGTACCAAAGGTCCCGGGTCGAATCCCGTAATGGTGCATTGGTAGAGCGTCAGTGTCTCGTACCAAAGGTCCCGGTTTCGAATCCCGTGATGAACTGGTTCTGATTTTGGGATGTTTGCACATAAAAAGGCTCGAGTACTGATTACCTCTCCAGGAACCAGGAAGCAGAAATCTAGCGTGATAACTATTTAGATGAAAGCTCGTTTTGCAATCAATGTAGAATTAATAAGTTTAAACTAAACTACAGTGAAAACTAAGGTGGCCCTGTGCATCCAAATCGGACTTATATAGCATTTACTGTCCGTTTACATGTTATGCAAGCCAAGATGTGTCTTTTGACGCAAAAACTAAATCTGTAGCTACATTAGTCCCGCTATGAAGAGTCATTAAGACCCACACTCGCTGGTTTTTGTTTGTTTTATATGGGGCTGTATGCAGTTTTCAACATTATTTCAGTTATGTCTCGGCGAAAGTTCACTTATTCATGAGTTTGTGGTAAACAAATCAGTACTAGCCCAGGACATGTGCTCTGCCCAAGGACACTCCACAATGACCGATGTGCCGGGACGGCCGGTTCCAAAAACTCGGTGACCACTCGGCTACGGCGGATTCTAAAATAGCAGGACCTGGCTCATTAATATGCTGAATTGCTACCACTTGTATCACGACCAATGCTTATTGAGAAACTCTTGAATATTCATGAAATGTTAATGAAAAAAATCTCTTTGCTAAGCACTAATGAGTGAATAGTAAACAGAAACAGACCAATATAAGATCATGGGTTACAGTTTACGCAAATGTTAATTAAAAGCGTGCATAAAACGCTTTAGATGTTTTCCTGGTTCATTCAACTGAGTTTGACACACCCCTTTTGCTTGAAATCTTTAACTGCTAAGAGCGCCCGCCTTTGTTGCGGGAGGTCGCAGGTTCGATCCCCGGTCAGGTCATACCAAATTCTTTGAATATGGTAGTAATGGCTATCCTCCTTGGCGCCTAGGGTTGCGGGGTTAGTATTATGACTGTCTGGCTGGTGTAAGAATAAAGGGACCAGTAGTACTGGAAGCTTACCCAGGAAACGCCGTGATATAACTGAACAATTGGAGAAAACGGCTTAAAACGCAAACAATTCATTCAATTGAACTGGTAGGTATACAATGTTCCTACGGTAAGCGACCTGATTTCTATTTTGTTTTCTACACGAATGCGAGAGACCTGGTTATAAAAACACATGAGCTGAGTCGGACGATAAAGGTATATTAACTAGGGATGGCAACGGTTACCGATATTACTAACCGGTTACTCGTATAATTTAGTAACCGGTTACTCGGTTAACCGTATAGATTCATAGACAATAAATCAGAGTTTTGTTAATGTTGTTCTTTTAACTCACATTTCCCGGTCATGGATCAATCAGACTAGAACGTTGTTATCGGAACGTTATCGGAACGTTTTCGTTCGTGTCAACCAACTTTTTAAATTTTATTTTTTTAATTTATAGTTGAGAAAATAATTGGATTTTTTAACGAAGTGCCCGTTATACGATTTATAATATGTTGAATGAAAGAGATGCATAGCTGCATATTTTGAAATACCAACTCGGGGTTAAATTTATTTTTTAAACTACTCTTTAAATCTTCTAATCCGATTGGTAAATTATTTACAAATACAACAATTCGAATTTATCAAATTCATTCCAATAACATTAATACGTCCTTATCATATATTTCTAGCCTTGTATTAGACATCAAAGGTTTTTTTAAAAGAAACAAACTGTCCTGTAATTAATCCTTTGATCAGCCACAATTATCGATAATAAACGGTCATCAATACAATCGAGTGTGGCCGTTTTCATAGTTATGTAAACATTCCCATCGAGATGTAAATAATTAACTTCTGGTCAGATACGTGTGACAAATTGAAAAGAACAAAAGGTGAAATACAACTGTGTATATATTTTATCTATTTTTCCGAGTACTCGGTTACTTGAATTACTAACCGATTCATCGAATAATATACGGTTAACCGGGTAACCGATTAATCGCTGCCATCCCTAATATTAACCCTTTCCCACATAGAACAAACCTGCAGCAGACGTTTTCGAAAATATCTTGGCAAAAACTATGGAAAATCTCTGTAATTTAAAAAGTATAATGATTTCATAAGAATACTCGTTCATAATGAATCAAGTGATGAAGAATGTAAAGTAAAGATTATAAGAAGAATCGACTCAAATACGGTTTGATCGAAATTAATATTACTTTCAAGCAGCCACGGGTAGGTTAACCTGCGAGCAGATTCCATTTTGATCCGTAGTCAATGAAAACGAGACACAAAGTTTACATTCTATTTCATTTGTGGTTGATGACAATATTACGTCTTCAAAACCTATGTTGTTGTCGAGAGGCTTTTAAAATTTATTTGTGCTTGCGTCATTACACTTTAATGTTAAGGATAAGTAACGGGAACTCAGTGTCTCTTTGTCGCTCACCGTAACAATAACAACTATCTTAATAACAAAACGCTATTTAAATTAGTGTCAATTTATACATCAATGCTTGCTCCTTGCTCCATGACTATTATTTCATAATGGTTATTATTATTTCGGATAGATACGCTCATGCCACTAATTAAATTAGTGTTAACTTATGCGTCAATGCTTGGTCCTTGATAGGAGCAAGCACTCATGCCACTAATTAAATTAGTGTTAACTTATGCATCAATGCTTGCTCCTGCTCCTTGTTAGGAGCACCCCCAATTATATACTACTAACGATATCGTAGTAGGACCCCATTTACAGATATGAGCCGTCCCGCGAGAAAACCAACAGTACCAGATCAGCCTGCGCAGTCCGTGCAGACTGATCCGGGGCGACGTATTCCGTGTCAGGGGGATAAAGGTATAGAGTAATGATTCCTGAAACAGAAAATCCACAGCAGGCGAAAAGTGTTTATCCGGGTAAGCCTGCGCGGCATGCTTAGGATGATCCGGTCGATACTTTACGCAGAGTCCACTGTTGGTTTTCTCACGGGACGGCTCATAAAATCTAGAATATTCACAGGGAACCATAATGCTTTATAAATGGTTAGTTAAAGAAAGTTCTGGTGAGATTATAAAAATGCACTGCTCGACAAGACTAGGCTGAGACTAGGTTGTTCGTATAGGTTGCAAGTACCCTTGGAATCTGACGCGACCCCCTTTTGTTTGTTTAGCCATACGTACACATATAGCCAACACACTAATTAATTGTTACCGACCGGAGAGGGCAACGCATTTGTTCTACCTCCTACGAAAACGGTCTTTCGGGACTTTGCGAACAGCTCAGATCCAGATCAACCGCGCAGTCGGATCTGGTTCTTTCGTGTTGGTCACCTGACCAAATAATTAAAATATGTGGAGAAGAACCATGACAAAAAACCCGTCGGTACAAATATGATATTTGATTGTAACTTCATATCGTATGTGTTCAACTCAATATTGAAATAAACTATTTATCTTAATAAAAAATCCGTTGTTATATTGTAAAAAGGTGGTAGCTTTTGTTTTCAAACCAATATTAAAATACAATTCTTCTTTCTAAATAAAGTAATTAATTATATTGTACAAAGATGGTAACTTATGTTTTCAAACCAATATAGAAATAAACAAGAGGCCTATAAGGGCCTATGCTCTACTGGTATGGTTCTTTGGTCATGTATGTATGGTGAAGATCGGATAGTAAATGGAGGCTCTATTGTGTTCACAAGCTGTTTTATAGCAATTTTGACTATTTCAAGGGCCATAATGCAGTCTTGCATGGGCGGATTTGGCTGGTTTGCGAAAGGAACCGAGCTCTCATCAATATTTAACTACTATCTAATTTTGGTGAAGATCGGATAGTAATTGGAGGCTTTATTGTGCTCACAAGCTGTATTATAGCAATTTTGACAATTTCAAGGGCCATAATCCAGTCATGCATAAGCGGATCTAGCTGGTTTTCGAAACGAATCGAGCTCTCATCAATATCTAACAACTATCTAAGTTTGGTGAAGGTCAAATAAGAAATGGAAGGTCTATTGTGTTCACAAGCTGTATTATAGCAATTTTAACAATTTCAAGGGCCATAATCCAGTCATGCATGTGCGGATATGGCTGGTTTTCGAAACGAACCGAGCTCTCATACATATTCAACTACTATCTAAGTTTGGTGAAGATCGGATAGTAAATGGAGGCTCTATTGTGTTCACAAGCTGTATTATAGCAATTTTGACAATTTCAAGGGCCATAATCCAGTCATGCAAGGGCACATCTGGCTGGTTTTCGAAAGGAACCGAGCTCTCTTCAATATTTAACTACTATCTGAGTTTAGTGAAGATCAAATAGTAAATGGAGCCTCTATTGTGTTCACAAGCTCTATTATAGCAATTTTGACAATTTCAAGGGCCATAATCCAGTCTTGCATTAGCCAGTAGAGCTAAAAATGTCTTCTTGAATAACAAGTCTTTACATGTTAACATATTGTAAAAATATCGTAAATTATCCTTCAAATCAGAATTGAATTAAAATTCTTCTTCTTAAAATAATGAGTAATTGTTTATATTGTACAAAGGTGGTAAATTATGCTTTCAAACCAATATTGAAATAAAATTCTTCTTCTTCTTAAAAAAAAGTAATTGTTTATAATGTACAAAGGTGGTAACATATGTTTTTTCAAACAAATATTGAAATAAGATTGTTCTTCTTATTTATATGAAAAAGGCAAAGCCTCATCACGAGCACAGCGTCTATAATGGGTCTAAGCTGTAGGTATGTGACTACCTGTAACCATGATAAAGGAATCTGTTTCAAGCTGTCGGAACTGAGACCGTTGTTGTACACTATTCCTACTTTATCTTTTTGTGCAAAGTCAAATTTTCAACAATTTTAACCATCACATGAACATACACATATTCAATACAGGTAAACAATAACAATAGTGAAAATCAAAGCACTATAGTGCTGACGGCCTGGGGGCTGCAGGAAGAAAGGAGAAGAAGGGGAAATGTGAAAGGAAATAACAATTGCAGCTTATATCTATGTAGTTATTGTTAAGAAAAATAACAGATCATATCAAACATAGTAAATATTATGAAACTGGCATTCGCAAAGTAGGAGCCCTATAACGCTCACATGAGTGCAAGAGCTCACAAGTACAAATTAACATGTTTCGTCGCACGTACCCTACGGACCCCCAGGTGAATCCGCCACTGCATTTTCACTTCTTTGTTCTTCTCCGTTCCACTTCGCGAATGTTAATAAGCTTCCATATTTGACCTCTCGGCGCATTAATTGTTAAAGCATTTGTTAAACTTATATTGCAGTACTCACGCCTTAAGTTTTTCACTGATGTTCCAACAACCTTATAATGATATTTTTTGGGGAGATTTTAACCTTTTAAATGCAGATTTGTTGAATCAATGATGAACTATTTTTCTCGCGCAGTCTCACCCTGCGTTAATCGGTGCTAACAGCAATTGGCAGGCTGCCAACTACGAACAAATGGTTATATTACTATGACCAGGGGCTAAAGCCCCAGGCCAACACGTTTTTCCCCACAATTAGGCTTAGTGACATAGTTTCTTGGTTAAAAGCAATGTTCAAAACATCCATTCTGCCAAAGTTTCAACATGCTAACATTAGACGAACAGCTGTCAGGGTGTTAACACGATTTTCCTTTAATTTGGTATAGTGACCTTATGTTTGACCTGACTCGACCAATATTTGAACTTGGCCTAGATATCAATAATCACCAGGACAAACATTCTGACAAAGTTTCATGATGCTGAAGCAAACCTTGAGGTCAAGCGTGTTTACAAGATTTTTCTCAAATGTTTTCTTTTGACCTCATTGTTTTTTATCCAACATGACCTATATTTTAGTCTAGATTTCACAAATTCTGACAAAATTTCAACATGTTAAAATTAAAAATGCAGCATTCAAAGTTTCTGAGTGTTAACAAAATGTTCCTTCAGTTTGGTCTAGTGACCTAGTTTTTGACCCTGACCCTTATTCTTATTGGGCTTCTGAAATGTGTGTTTGTTTGTTTTGGAAGTTCAACTGATTCGGTTTCGATAACGAATTCTTGGTTTCCTTTGAGTCACGCAGCACAGAAGCCGACATTCATATATTTTATTGCACTAACATAACTAAGAGATTATGGATTTACAGAAGAGAATTACATAAGCATTTAACCCAAACACTTGTCCCTTTTAACCCCCTATGTCACACGCGAAAAGTGCAGGCCAAGATCAGCCCGTATATCTATACAGACCGATTTTCATCTGCACTTTGCTCTTAATACTTTACACTCTTCTTCAAAATATTCGTACAATGTATTTTTTGTTTATAAAATTAGAATCATAAGATGGAAGCGTCAGATTTAGAAATACGGCGACGAAAGAGTTAATTACTTTATCACCTATGCTCACAATGTTCTCAAAAGTGTGTAAGAATTAAGACTTAAAAAGCATTGAAATGTACAAACCCACAAACCTCAAATTCCGGTTTTTTTTAAACAATGAAGACTAACATCCGTCTGCACCTCTATGCAGTATCATCAGGAGCTACCATGATCGACATATAGTCGTACGCTTTTGAAGAAGAATGATTACGACGGATTATGGACTGTGCATACTATTTCGAGCCAGATCAGACTGCGCAGTCTGCACAGGCTGAATCGGTCCGACATATTCTGTCTCAAGGGGATAGAGGTATAGAGTAATGACTCCTGAAACAGAAAATCCACAGGTGGCGAAAAGTGTCTGTACGGGTTAACCTGCGCGGCATGCTTAGGCTAATCCGGGTCGATACTTTACGCAGTCTCCACAATATTGGTTTTTCTCGCGGAACGGCTCATATACGTATGAAATTTGATGGTCTATGGTCTTTGCCCCTTCACACTTGCAGACGCATTTTGACACATTTGCATCCGAGACGGATTTTGAAAAAGTTGTGAAAAAAAAGAGAAGAGAAATTTCACATTTTGCCACAATTTTTTCAACACAATAATTATACTTTAATATTTGAGCTGTCCCGCGAGAAAACCAACATTATGGACTCTGCGTAATGTATCGACCAAGATCAGCATACGCATTCCGCACAGGCTGATCCGGGTCGACTTATTCCGTATCAGGGGGAATAGAGGTATAGAGTAATGATTCCTGAAACAGAAAATCAACAGTAGGCGAATCGTGTCTGTCCGGGTAAGCCTGCGCGATATGCTTAGGCTGATCCGGGTTGGTTTTCTCGCGGAATGTCTTTGGTCTTTGCCCCTTCATACTTGCAGACGCATTTTGAAAACACTGTGAGCAATTACACATTTTGCCACAATGTTTTCAAGTCAATAATCATACTTTAATATATCGAGACTAGTTTACTTATACAGTCAAACCTGATCTAAAGACCACATTTGTTAAGCAATATACTTACTATAGGAACTGCACTTCTATTTTCCCAATTACTCATTTTCTGGGAAAAATGACCCTGCAATCAAAGACTACCTGTGAACAAAGACCAGATTGTTCTCTTCCCATAGGTGGTCTTTAAACACAGGTTGAACTGTATTTCCATGCTTGAGGATCGAAATGTATATTATGCTTCAGAAAATGGCTCGTTACCTTCTATGACTAATCGGCAGTAAAGACCCCGATAAAGCAAATGCTTAACAGAACATACACTGTTGCCAAATACTTTTTTTTTTCAACGTAAAAAACGGGTATCTCCGTTTGTTAATACAACCTTTCAAAGCGTGTGATACGAGACATGGCTAGCTCTTGGTGAGAAATACGCACGTTTCACAAACCGTGTACTGTGCGTTCATTAAAAAGTTTGTTAGCTCACGCTTGCCAATCATCCAATCAAATTACAACTACTTTATAAAATCCGTAATTTGATTGGTAGACATTAAGGACACGTAATGCTGTGGTTTATACATATTAAATAAATGTCTTGAACGATGCGGACTTAATATGACGCTTTTGTAAAAATGGATTGTGCGTGTAAATAAGGGGAAATTGCTTGAACCTTTTCGCTGCCAACGTAAAGCTAATACTACTTTCATGATGATTATTTTCTGTTTTCAAGTTCGTTTTATTTCATTCCTTCTCAGCCGCAGTCATTGCCCGTTCCCGTTTCACATTTGCCCTTTATGCAATTATTTATATGCATATTTAAGTATAAACTATATAGGTAATGTAACATGGATATATGGATATATGTTACATACTGCAAGGGCATTGTGAAAGGCATTTTTAGTAGTTGTTCCACATTCCTGAACGTTCTTTTCAAATAAAAGATATTTCTTGATGTGTGTAGTTAGCATAAAACGTTATTGCATAACTCTCTTAAATAGTAAAATGTATGGACTGTTTCTTGTCTACTAATAAAAAAAGGGTGTGGTAGCAGCATGCTCTCTGATTGGCCATGTTTCAAGATATTTAAGATATTTATTAGTCCAGAGCTGACCTCTGTCGGCTTGTTATCATTAGGGAAAAGTGATAATCTAAACATGCTCTGAATGGTATATCGTAACAGTTTACATAGCATTCCTTTATTTTGATTTACTTGGGAAGACTTTTGATTCACCACAAAGACTTATTATTCACATGAAAGATGATATAGAATGTTTTTTTCTCGAATGCAGTGGAATAAAACATGAGCTAGAACCTTGCCTGATTTTTTATAAAATTTCTTCGATGTCACGACGACTCGATCTTGACACGAAAGATACTCAAACACCTAATTTTGCACGCTAAAATTTTTAAATATAGAAGATATAAAATGTTTATTTAGCTTGAACAAAATTAAGAAAAGTTCAAACTCTGATAAACAATAATTATAGAAATAAAGAAAATCGGTTCTTTCGCCCCCAATTAATATTTCATACTTGCCACCTTTTAAATTGTCATGGGACTCGCAACTGGCCTTTTTTTTGCGCCATACGTATATTGTATGCATCAATGATTTAAATAAACAATTTAGCTTATATGGTATTTAAAGTGTGGTCTACTTTTTAAACATATGAGGATAATACGCCGCTTTCAACATTATTTCAGTTATATCACGTCGACAGCTCACTTATTCATGACTTCTGGGTAAACAAACCAATACTAGGCTAGAAAACCAAGGGCACTCCACAATGACAGTCGTGCCGCGACTAGGGATCGAACCCGGGAAACCCGGTTTCAAATCCCCGACGCTAATCACTCGACCACGGCGGATTCCTAATTATGATTAAAAAGGAGAAAGTTCATGTCTTCTGCAATTTAACCGTTTTCTCAATGTTTTAAATGTTTATAGATTTTCAATGTTGCTTTCAACATTGAAAGGGTTAAATTGCTTTTTATTGCATTTAGATCTTAATTCCAAACTGTATTTGTTGTGGTTTTATTGACAAATACAGACTTTCCAAAATTATTATAAAAAAAAAAAAAAATCTAGACTAATGAAAGTCAAGAATGTATGTGGGGTAAAAATTAAGGAAATGCAGTCTTTTCCGGCGACATTGATGCCTTGCATCAACTTTCTCTTGTTTCTAATAGTAAAGAAAACTTTTCTTTTTGGTCATATAATTGCCACCAAAAAATGATTTCTACAGTCTATAAAGCTATAAAGAAAATCCTAAATAATGGATATTGAAAGACACGTGCCAGAGAGAGCAAGATTGCGAACACATTGCTTAAGCACGGGTATAACACATTATCATTGCGGATTGATTCCTGGCTCAACCATAAGCATTCATTTCAGTTATATTTGAATATGATGACGTTGACAGATTGACACATTCTATAAGCCTGGTTATATTTGGCATGCATACAATGTATGCGTTTATAACATTTGAAGACAAATCATTTCATTACATCTTTGATCTCATTTAATTTTAGGTTTTTGATTTTAGATTTAACATTTATCTATCGTTAAACTAACCTAGTTAGTGCCATCTTTTCTCAAGTCACTGGAACGCAGTGTATGATATGTGGTGCTGATTAATATTATGATCTGCATCGCCGCCATTTGCAATTATACCTCAATGCCTTCTCACAAAGCATCTTCCATGTTAAAAGAACCATTACAACTACTGTCAAGGAAAATAGTTTGAGCCAGTGCATGTAAAGATAGCTGTCTGACAAGCCGGTTCATATTTGACATGCCTCTAATTAATTCGTTTATCTTTATTTTTCATTTGATGACGACCGCCACGGGTGTGGGAGGTCGCTGATTCGAATCCGGCCGGATAAATCAATCTAAAATGGTTAAATGGCTTTCCCTCTTCGGCGCTCAGGATTTTGGGGTTAGTATTCGATAAGTGTCAATATAAATGGACAATAGTACTGGTAACTTATCCCGTGATATAACTGAATAATTGATGAAAGTGACGTAAAACACCATGCAGACAAAACAATCATAAATGACAAATCGCTTCTTTACAAAGGCATCATGATGTATGTGATGAACTTTAAGATAAATATTAACTTACGTAAACGACCACGAATACCGAAACATTCCAACGCAAATCGAAATTCCGGTCAAATGGGCTGCCTAATCGATAGGATAACAATAATATCAAGTACATGTATAGATTTCACTACATGTAAATGTTTGACATGTTACCCTTTCAAGTCTTTCACAATTACAATATTTTCAGCGGACGGCTTTGAACGCATCTAGGCAAAACCCATGGAAAACCTCTATATATCAAAGCATAATTATTGTATTAATGACGAAATCATTGTGGGAAAAGGAGGGGGGGGGGGGGGGGAGTAAGACTTAAAACCGTCCACAAGTCGTCTTGACCAATTGGGTCACGACAACCGAAGACCTACTTTGCGACCGGTGAATATCCAGGTCATGATCTTGCCTGTTAACCGTCTAGCCGTACATGTATCACGGAAACAGCTCGGTTACGGTTATGGAAGAAGGTGCTACACTGGTAGAGTATCTCGTACTTAATGTCCCGGGTTTGAAAAAACAATGATGAGCGGGTTTTGCCTTTGGAATTTTTCACTACAAGCAAACGACGCGAATACTGGTTATGTTTCAAGGAAGCAGACAACGAGCCCGATTTATATAAACCGAAAGTTTGTTTCGCGATTGATGAAACATAAGTAAGTATTAACCTTGTACATGAACTCCGGTTGCAGACCTCGAACCCGAAGTTTTTTTGGTGATTGTTGTAAAATAATAGGTAAGTATAAACTAACTAACGTTTATGACAAAATTAGACTATTCCAGAATGATAGTTAACCCTTTCCCACATATAACACATCTGCAGTAGACGACTTTGAAAACATTTTGGCAAAAAAAATCCCCATAAATAAAAAAATAAATAATAATAATATAATAATAATAATACTTTTTTTTAAAAAGGTGACTCATTTCGTGAGTTAACACTAATCTCCCATGAGGCCTCCTACTTATGAAGATACACTTAATGAAAAAAAAAATGAAAACATTGTGGTTAAAGGAGAAATTGCTCGTTTTGAGCAATTTCTTCTTTTGTCACAATGTTTTCAAAATTCTGTTGTTGCAAAGGCGTCTATATGAGGGAACGGGTTAATCGTAATAACCATACATTACCATACGCCCGAGTTACATCAGGGTCCATTTCATACATGTAGTCACACTTGGCGGGTCTTGTACATGAACTCCGTGGCACAAGTTAAAGGTGCTGAACTCAAGATGGAGATCAAAATTTTGAAATATTGAAACTTATGCAAATATTGCTAAAACTGAAAACAAAGCAAGTACTAAATAGTTCAAAGCCATTTTGGCAATAAATGTTGAAAAACAGTCAGTTGAAAGTCCAGAAAATGTACACATTTTGACTTACTGGGTATGACTACCCAGTAACAAATGAAGCATAAACGATCAATATTTAGATGTCTATTGTACTTGAAAGTGAAATTATTACACTAATTTTATCCCAGAATGATAATAATATTTCAAGACAACTTTTGAACAGTTTTATAACTTTGACTATAATATCTACTTCTGGAGTTCAGCACCAGGTCAATCATATTTGATGATAATGTAGGGATATAATTCTATCTTTTCTGTCATAAGATGAAACAGTAAATACTCAGGTGAGACTACATGTATACCCTTTCACAGACGCACTTGCGGCTTTACAATTGGCAGGTACAACGTTTTGAGAAACGTTTTGCATTGACACGACCAATGTCGTCATAAACCATCTCAAACAAAGAGAAGAAAGAGACTCTTAACCTTTTCCAACATAAAGACGATTTCTGACACCTCTGTAGCAGACGACTTTTGAAAATGAGTAATTGCTCATAATGACCATTTTTTCATTTTGCCGCAATCTTTTTAACTATATTAAAACAGTGTTCTTTAATTTAAATAAAGTTTGAATAATCTTGCAGCTTAACTGTTTGCGGTAAAGAGTTCCGAATTACACATTCGAGCAACTATTTAAGTCACCTCATGCGAAAACCGACCTTCGGAGGCATTCACGCTCGAACAGCGCAGTCCTGATCGTTCTCTTCAGTCTTCCTTGATGAGTGAAGAACTAGATGTGGGTGGTGAACAGGGAAGATCATGATCCGTCTGCGTGGAAGTGCATGCTGATCTGGATCCTTTAGGGCAGGATGAAAACCCCAAAGTTTTGTTTTTGTGTGCCATGACACACGAAAACGGACCCTCGGAAATTGTAAAGTTAAGCGAATTTCGATCAAATTGCATATTTGTATGAACTGGTTTATAGCGGTAATCTTACTACATATGCTTCCACGACGATTGATTTAACGATATCATGGCGACCATGGAAACGCCTGGTCAGACTGCGCAAAATCGCCATGTACAACTGACATTACCTGATCGCAAAGTCCCCAGAGGGAAAAATAAATGTAGGTCAGCAAAACTCACTCAAGCCCGAAGTCCGAACTATTTAAAAACGGCATATGCCCAAGACGAAGTCAGTAGATGACAAAACTTCGAAGCAAAACGATGAATCTGAAAATGAAATTATTCGTATTCGTGCTTTTGCTATGTGTATTTAGTTTAGTCAACGCCAAGCCTGAAGGTAAGACAATGTTTTTTTTAAAACTCCAACACTAGATAAATCCGCTGTAGCTGAATTTGAAATCATGTAGGCATAATAATAGAAAGCTTCTTTACGTGAGAGTATACTTATTGGATAGAATTGAAAACATTGGGACAAAAGGAGAAGATGTTCATTATGAGCATGTTTGCCTTTTGTCATATTGTTTTCAAAAGTTCTACACGTGGGAAAGGGCTAACTGCTTTCCGCTTTATGAATCAGTCTTCTCTGAAAACATATTTAAAAGTATGATTTTGATTCTTAATAGAAAACATTTTTGGAAAAGGAGAAAGCGCTCTTTGAGCATTCTTCTTGTGCACAAGTTTATAGTGTCTCATACGTTAACCTACCCAATACTATATGTTTTGAAATCACCTTGAAAACTGTTAGAATAGTTTAAATGAGAACTTAAAACATTCTGGCACGTTTATTATTTGTTCTTCTTATCGGATAATGTTTAAAAGCCATCACCTGCAAAGGCTTCAACAAACTTCTTTTACGGGGAATAGTTTTAGTACGCATTACTTATATACATACGCAAGCATATTGCACACAAGATGTATATATTTAAGCGAGTTTCATTTACTCTTAAGTACAAGAAAACATGCATTTTTCTTTTTGAATTAAACTATTTTCTGCAATATTTTTCATTCCCTGATCCCTACCAAACGTTGTGAGCAATGCTTTTTTCTTATATCTCTTATTTGGTTACAATAATGCATATACATATACAGCCAAACGTATGATTTAATCAATCTTTTGTCTTTTACTGTAATCGAAATGATATTATGTTTAATCAAACAGCCTTTGTACATTTGAATTGTTTTTGTTTGTTTACTATTTTTTAAAACACATTAAAATAATGCCGTCCTCAAAAATAAAATGAAGCTCAAAGAATTTTGAGAAATATCTGAATGTTTTTTCTTATGATTTTCTTCTAATTGATAAACGTATTCTTAATTCTATAGACAAACTAAATAAACCAAAAATACACTATGCACACTTCCAACAAACAACACATCCGAAGCAGACGACTTTGAAAATACCTCGGCCAAAATAGTAAAATTGTAGATTAGAACAAATTACAATGTAGGAAAATCCAAACTCCATTACTCCGTTTTCGATGTTTTCAAAAATAATCTTTATGGAGGAACCGCGCTTCTGAAATAAAAACGGACCGAGTATTTTGAATAAATAGTTTAAATTTATAAATCGAAGGTATTGTCGATTTTTGTGTGACGTGGCGTACTACAGTTCACCTCAAATTGTAACAATTGACCGTATGATAATATATTCTCTTACGCGTTTAATTTGAAACAATAATAAATCGATCTTATCAAAACCCTACAGGGTTGTATATGCTTTCTAGCCGTGCGTATACATATGCATATTTAGTTGCAATGAATTTCAAAACCCTGCGAAGATCGATTTAAATAACGTGCTGCGTTGCCCAAAGTAGTGTGTTTATATTGATAATATGTTTTTAAACTTGTTATAGCTGGAAATAAACCTGATAAAAGAAAACAGACAAAAACCAACCGTGTCGCGGATAAAGTCCAGACATCTCGAACAGCTTCCGGGGAGTTCGTTTTTCCGGATGAATTGGAGTTCGATTTCAGCGTAGCCGGCGAATATGAAGTCCATTCAATGTCTAGAAAAATGGCCCACCATAAAGACATGCCGACATATGACAGCGCCGGCAGAAAGCAGGAACGTTCAAGAAAGGTGACATTATACTGTATTTAGAGATGTATTTTTGGTTAGTGCGCATGTGCGAACACTGAAGTCTTACTCTCCGAGTACATATGTTAGTTGTACATTCAATCCTTAAATGTAACGTCTGACACCATTCTTAAAGCGTAGCCACAAGGGTTAAACATAAAAACAATTGAAAATGAATTTAAACCCTTTGTCCACTTACAACAAATCTACAGTAGACGACTTTGAAAACATTTAGCCACACAAAAAGTGTTATTTCATAAAAAAAGTATTGGAAACAAAAACCTTGAATACAGTTTTAACAATTTCTTCTTTTTCCACTTTGTTTTCAATAGCCGTTTGCTACAATAAACTGAGTCGGATGAAAGCGTCTAGGGTTAAAACGAGTTGCAACAAATACCACGTTCGTTTGACGAGGCGTTTTCTCGTGTTAGAGACGAAACAGTACATATTCTGTTTTAAGTTCATTTCATAAGTGATTTATGACGTTTTCAACAGTATTTCAGTAATATAAAGCAAACAGTGCATTTATCTTTGGTCTATGAGTGGCTAGAACAGATAGGAAGATTATGATAGTGCTACAGTCCATTTCATTATATTTTCTGCAAAAGCACCACTGGGAAAGCGAAATATGTCTTCTGTTTACAATATTATTGTAGCTCTATCTGAACGATAATTTCAGAGAAATTAGATACATTTATATGTGTCTTATCTGTTAGCCTTACACATCGTTCATACATGTATTCATGTTCGCGTTCACGTTGATTGATAGCAATTTATTAGAAAAGGGAAATCTTTTGAAAAAGCATATATCTCCTTATTTAAGAGGGATACCTCGTTTTTTAAGATGGATAACTCCTTATTTAAGAGAACTCCTTTTTTAAGAGAGCTCATTATTTTAGAGGTTTTCCTTCTCAATTTTGATATATATATATTCACGTTAATCAAGGATATTTCACTACAAGTAATGATATCGAATTATCTCTGAGTCAGAAAGATATCTGTACAAGTAATACCGAATTCTCTCCGAGTCAGAAGTATATCTCTACACGTCATACCGAATTCTCTCCGAGTCTGAAGGATATCTGTACAAGTAATACCGAATTCTCTCCGAGTCAGAAGGATATCTGTACAAGTAATACCGAATTCTCTCCGAGTCTGAAGGATATCTGTACAAGTAATACCGAATTCTCTCCGAGTCAGAAGGATATCTGTACAAGTAATACCGAATTCTCTCCGAGTCAGAAGGATATCTGTACAAGTAATACCGAATTCTCTCCGAGTCAGAAGGATATCTGTACAAGTAATACCGAATTCTCTCCGAGTCAGAAGGATATCTGTACACGTAATACCGAATTCTCTCCGATTCAGAAGGATATCTGTACAAGTAATACCGAATTCTCTCTGAGTCAGAAGGATATCTGTACAAGTTATATCGAACTCTCTCCGAGTCAGAAGGATATCTCTACAAGTAATACCGAATTCTCTCCGAGTCAGAAGGATATCTGTACAAGTAATACCGAATTCTCTCCGAGTCTGAAGGATATCTGTACAAGTAATACCGAATTCTCTCCGAGTCAGAAGGATATCTGTACAAGTAATACCGAATTCTCTCCGAGTCAGAAGGATATCTGTACACGTAATACCGAATTCTCTCCGATTCAGAAGGATATCTGTACAAGTAATACCGAATTCTCTCTGAGTCAGAAGGATATCTGTACAAGTAATATCGAATTCTCTCCGAGTCAGAAGGATATCTGTACAAGTAATACCGAATTCTCTCCGAGTCTGAAGGATATCTGTACAAGTAATACCGAATTCTCTCCGAGTCTGAAGGATATCTGTACAAGTAATACCGAATTCTCTCCGAGTCTGAAGGATATCTGTACAAGTAATACCGAATTCTCTCCGAGTCAGAAGGATATCTGTACAAGTAATACCGAATTCTCTCCGAGTCTGAAGGATATCTGTACAAGTAATACCGAATTCTCTCCGAGTCAGAAGGATATCTGTACAAGTAATACCGAATTCTCTCTGAGTCAGAAGGATATCTGTACAAGTAATACCGAATTCTCTCCGAGTCTGAAGGATATCTGTACAAGTAATACCGAATTCTCTCCGAGTCAGAAGGATATCTGTACAAGTAATACCGAATTCTCTCCGAGTCAGAAGGATATCTGTACACGTAATACCGAATTCTCTCCGATTCAGAAGGATATCTGTACAAGTAATACCGAATTCTCTCTGAGTCAGAAGGATATCTGTACAAGTAATATCGAACTCTCTCCGAGTCAGAAGGATATCTGTACAAGTAATACCGAATTCTCTCCGAGTCAGAAGGATATCTGTACAAGTAATACCGAATTCTCTCCGAGTCAGAAGGATATCTGTACAAGTAATACCGAATTCTCTCCGAGTCAGAAGGATATCTGTACACGTAATACCGAATTCTCTCCGATTCAGAAGGATATCTGTACAAGTAATACCGAATTCTCTCTGAGTCAGAAGGATATCTGTACAAGTTATATCGAACTCTCTCCGAGTCAGAAGGATATCTCTACAAGTAATACCGAATTCTCTCCGAGTCAGAAGGATATCTGTACAAGTAATACCGAATTCTCTCCGAGTCAGAAGGATATCTGTACAAGTAATACCGAATTCTCTCCGAGTCAGAAGGATATCTGTACAAGTAATACCGAATTCTCTCCGAGTCAGAAGGATATCTGTACACGTAATACCGAATTCTCTCCGATTCAGAAGGATATCTGTACAAGTAATACCGAATTCTCTCTGAGTCAGAAGGATATCTGTACAAGTAATATCGAACTCTCTCCGAGTCAGAAGGATATCTCTACAAGTAATACCGAATTCATGCCTCCGAGTCAGAAGCATATCTCTACAAGTAATACCGAATTCTCGCCTCCGAGTCAGAAGGATATCTCTACAAGTAATACCGAATTCTCTCTGAGTTATCTCTTTCACTACCGAATTTCACAAAGTCGACTCGTCCATGTTCCATTTTTCGTCCAACAGAATATTTGGTAAAATGTAATGTCTAAGAATCAAGCAATGAAGATTTCATGAGACACAGCAACACAGCTCGTTACGTTTTGCAAAAGCCTTTTTAATTGCTTTTGTCAGCGAAACGGTTAGAGAGGTATCTACACGTGTAAATATATATAGACAACGGTTTGTAATATATAGGGTAAATATTAGTAGTTAATAGGACATGTATTTTATTGGCAGAATCAAGAGTTATACACGGACGACAATGGTGCTTATCAAGTGTCAGCTTCTAAAAAAGACGACGGCTCCGTAGAAACCGATGTGGTAGGTTTAAAGGATTAACACTTTCTTTATTACTAACACGATATTTGAGGATATTTGAAGCACATATTCCGAAGCAGAAGACGTTTCCTAACACTGTGGGAAAAGAAGAAATTGCTTAAAATCTATACAATTTCTTCTTTTCCTACAATGCTTTTACTCAAACGTTTTCAAATCAGACGACTCTGAAATGTGCATACTGGCCAAGCATCCCTCTGATTTACGATGTCCGGTACATATACGGATAGTCCTAGCTCACCGAGCACTCGACCATGCATTTACCGAATCAAACAATCAAATTACAGCCGATACTCGCTGGTGTAGTGGTAAAGCGTCCGGTTTCGGTGCGGGAGCTCATAGGTTCGATCCCCGGCCGAGTCATGCCAAATACTTTAAAAGTAGCAATGCCATGCACTCCGTGTGTTAGGACAATCAAAATATTACTCTTCGTTGAAGGAAAAACGGACAATTGCCATTTTTTTCTCAGGGCCAAACGAGGCAAGCTCTACGAAAACATGTCACGTGCGAAAGAATAGCATTTTCGATTAGATAATTACTATTATTATTATTGATTTTGTTTTACTATTGATACTATCATTAGTATTATTATAGGCGCGGCTTATTTGTTTTTATTGCAGAAAGCCTTATACAGAAATGGCAAAGGGGAGAAATGTTTCTACGCCCGACAGGAGAGTCACTGTTGGAATATAGAGAGCAAAGGAGAATACAAATCTATAACGTATGAGGGAGATATGCGAGGTAGTTGTCCTGTATATTACTTATTCACATTCCAGACGTTGGTATTTCTGTCTCTTTGCCTTCCAATCATCTGCCCATTTACCCTTCCGTCCGTCGGTCCGTTTGTCTGTCACAATGTGCTTTGATTGGTCATAACTGTGTTTCTATTTGACATGCTCTCTGTAAAGTTGCAATACTGATACTATACTATGAAATACTTTATATCCTTGGCGGCTCAGCATTGTGGTGAAGGCATTACAACTGACTCGTTGGTGTCAGGGTTGAACTACCTGTATCCGGTTGCTAATGCATGGTAATATTTACATTTGAGCCTGTTGATATCCTCTCACGTAAGGCGTTATACTTTTTTTCAGAAGTGCCGCCCGAGATTTCAGACAAACGCAAGAAGAGGAATGTCAGCCCTCTCGTATTCAGCGACTTTAACCCTAGCCGTATTTTAAAAGTGGTTTACGTAGTGGATCAAGCCTTCATGACCTGGTATAACAACAAACACGACCTTATGTAGCTGATAAATACTTAGAACAATATAATCTATTCGGGGAAAGGGTCAACTGAGCCCGTACAAGTTTGTTTTTCTCAAAATTATAGATACAGATCAGCATGTAAATCCACAAAGGCTGATCAGGGTCTACGTTCACAAATTACGTACACACGCTGGTTAGAAGACTTGTGTAGAAACTGATGAAACTGAGCAGGTGGACGAGATGAACTGAACGTGTTATTATTATTGTTGTTGTTGTTATTATTATTTTTTATCTTTATTATTATTATTATTATTTTTATTATTATTATTATTATTATTATTATTTTTATCATTGTCTGTATTAGTATTAGTAGAATGTGTAGCATCATACTCATGACTATTATTATTAGTGTTATTTATTATTATTATTTATTATTGTTATTTATTATTATTATTTATTATTATTATTATTATTTATTATTATTATTTATTATTATTATTTATTATTTGTTATTTATTATTATTATTTATTATTATTATTATTATTATTATTATTATTATTATTATTATTATTAATTATTATTATTATTATTATTTATTATTATTATTATTATTATTGTTACTATTATCACTATTCTCATTCATATTATTATTATCATTATCTGTATTAGTATTAGTATTTATTTATTTATTTATTTAATCATGACTTTTATTATTAGTGTTAATACCACTAAGGTACTACTTTTATAAATATCATTACCATGTGTCATCATAAAACAAATCATCTTTGTTATTATCACACGTAAAATTAAGACGGCACTTCAAATACTATTTTGTATTGTTACTGTTTTATATAACTGTCTAATCAATGTCCCCGTAGGTTTAGAGACCTGAATAACGGTGATGAAGCACAGACCATCCAGGATGCCGAAGACTACATCTACATGTTGAATAACGAGGCAAGTATATGTTTTAAACCTTTTCCCACACACAACACATGTGCAGCAGACGACTTTGAACACGCCCAGTAAACTATATAGGAACTATCCAATAGTTAAAGTATGATACATGAGTAGAGTTGAAATCATTTTGACAAAAGAAGACATTACTCGCAATTTCTGCCTTTTGTCACAATTATTTGAATGATAAACTACTACAAAGTTATCAGAAAGCGTCTATATGCATGAATGGGTCAACTTACTTACGATATACGGTGAAACCACTTCAAAGAGGTATTGCATGAGGAAAGGTACAAGTTGGCATTTCTGAACAGTGAAGGTTAAGATCATGCTGTACATCTGCTCAGAATCTACTCAAGTTGGAAGGATCTTCTAATAAGCTTGTGTTACTAGTATGAGCCGTCCGCGAGAAAACCAACATTATGGACTCTGCGTAATGTATCGACCAGATCAGCCTGCGCTGTCCGCGCAGACTGATCCGGGCCGACACATTCCGTCTCAGGGGGATAGACGTATAGAGTAATGATTCCTGAAACAGAAAATCCACAGGAGGCAAAAAGTGTCTGTCCGGGTTAGTCTGCGCGGCATGTTTCGGCTGATCAGGGTCAACATTATGGACTCTGCGTAAAGTATCGACCCGGATAGTGAAAATAGGGCATGTTGAAATTCAGTTTTGACCCAGCCCGATTGTCGGCAAAATGACGGGGATCATATTCGTGGAGTGATTTTTTCCCTTGCATAATACATGACCCCCTGTTTCTTTTTATCTGTTTTGTAACTGCGAGTTTACTCTTTTCAATGATATATATATATATCTATAAAATCCGAGCCCCGGTAGCTCAGTCGGTAGCGACACGGGTTGTTATTCCAGGGGTTGGGAGTTTGAACCCAACCAACATGCTTTCTGACGTTTGACAAAAGTCATTGTGACTAGCGTCATTCGTCTTTCACCAAAGAGCTAACAGTCTATGTGGAAAAGCAGCCAGTTGCTTGGAGAGTATGTTGTGTGGGATATTGGTGTGAGAAAAACCAGGAAACATATTAGTAGGAGAACTGACCGCCGTGATATGACTGAAGAATGGTTGAAAATGGCGTTAAACCCCAATCAATCAATCAAAACCTATCTGTAAAGGTAGAAGAATCAAGGGTTGAAACTAACTTGTTGATTTTCATGGAAACTAAAAAGATATTAATTTATTTATTTTAGCCTAAAATAAACCAACGTTGATATATCTAAAACAGACCATGTTTGAAAATATTGTAAGAAAATAGAGATATACATGTAGCTCTTAACGAACAATTTCTCCTTTGCCCAAAATGGTTTCACTCAATCACGTGATTTTCCGTTCTTTAGTCTAGATTGTCCATTTATTAATGAGGGAAACATTTAAGTTCATGTTTCGCTCAGAAGATGGGGATTGGGAGGGGCGGGGGATATGGGGGAATAAAAGATCTAATCTAATTATGTAATAGAATTATGATTGTATTGATGTGTTTTATTTCTCCACCATTCCAGCTCACCTACAAGTATCGAGGTATTAAGGAAGTGTCAGAGGCTAGCGACTCGATCCCCGATATGGATATTGTGGTATACGCACAAGGGTTTTACTACCCAACTGTAAGTTCTCTGTTATAATATTAAACCTTTTCTCACATACAAACGTTTTCTGTTGCCTCTGCAACAGACGACGTTTTAAAACAATATGCAAAAGCAGATATTGCTCATAATGAGCAATTTCTCCTTTTTCTACAATGTTTTAATATATATATTCAATAATTTTGCTTTCATTTATAGATATCTACCAGCTTAGTACTGGTTTATTTACCATGGGATCATGAATAAGTGAACAGTTATATCACTCAATTAATGTTGAAACAAATTATCTCACTGTATAGCGTCATCCATAATTATAACAATGTTTAATTATGTTACGAACTGATCATTATTTTATGAGCCGTTCTACGAGAAAACCAACATTGTGGACTATGCGTAATGTATCGACCCAGATCAGCCTGCGCAGTCCACGCAGGCTAATCCGAGAAAGACACATTCCGTCTCAGGGGGATAGAGGTATAGTGTAATGATTCCTAAAACAGAAAATCAAAAGGAAACGAAAAGTGTCGTTCCGGGTTAGCCTGCGCGGAACGCTTAGGCTGATCCGATTCGATACTTTACGCAGATACCACAATGTTGGTTTTCTCACGGCTCATATAGTCACACATATATATTTTTCAAATGAGTAGAGTACGAGTAATGTAGACAAAGATAAGAGCATTACATAAGACGCACATATTGAGGGCTGTTAATCCAGGTGTCATGAGTTCGAATCCCAGCTCGACCAACATTCTTTCTGACGTTTGACAAAAGTCAATGTGACAAGCGTCACTCGTCTTCCATTAATTGGCTAACAGTCTATGTTTTAAAACAGCCAGTTGCTTTGAAAAACTGTTGTGTGGATTACTGGTGCAAGAAAGTCAGGAAATACATGAGAAGGTGATCTGATCGCCGTGATATGGCTGAAAAAATGTGGAAAACTGCTTAAAGTACCAAGCAATCAATCAATAGGGAGAAAAAGGTGAATATCGGTATTGTCTATCGATCCTTTCCCACATGCAGACGTATCTGCAACAGGCAACCTTTGAAATGATTGTGACGAACAGAGAAAATGAGCAAATAAACAGCTTTGTATTTTGTCAAAATATTTACACTTCTTTTAAATAATTATACCTTTATTTTAATGTTTAACAAATTGCCAGTTGCAGATTTTATTGTATGTGTTCCATCCTCTTCAATGCCATTGAAAAGATCTGAAACTCATAAATACAACATAGGAACACAACAATAATTATTTTGAGAGAAGGCAGAACATCTTGGGCAATATCGGCCCTTACAACAATGTACTTATATGATCTTTCTTTTTGCTACAATGCTTTCAAAAGTCGTCTGCTGCAGAGCGTCGGAAAACGTCTGTATGAGGGAAAGGGGTAATTAACATTGGTTTTTGTCTTCATAGGTCAGTACAGAATGGATCTGGCTACCACCATATATAAGCAATAAAACCATCGACGTAGATAAGTGTCTGTATGCCTTTGGTGAGTGGGTCGGTAACGGCAGTGTTGATGCGACAGGCCCATTCGATACGGCGATGTTCTTTACTACGTAAGTATAATCAATTGTTTTGGGTTTTACGTCACTTTCAATAGCTATTATTATACCTCACTTTTGTCTACAATGGTAAAATCCCATTACCCGAAAAAGAGATAGTTTGACTATCAGAAACATTTTTAACCTTTTTGACACGTGACCAAGCAAAAATTGACTGTCAGGTCATGTGACCGCAGTGATATTTTGAATGTCATATAAGGGCAAATAACTGCTTCAATATTTTAGCTAAATCATGACGTGATTATCTCCCTTATACACATACAGCAGTGACGTCACTTAATTTTGTTCGGTATAATAAAATAAATATCATATGGCAGCATGTGTGACATTGATATTGTCAACCCTCGAAACAGAATGTCACCCTCGGCTTACGCCTCGGGTGACATTCTGCTCTCGGGTTGACAATATCAATGTCACACATGCTGCCATATGATATTTATATAATGTCATATCGTGGTGGACAGGACAGATGATATTGGTCCCACACCTTATATTTAAATCAAGATAAACATATGCAAGGTATGAAACTAATATCACCCAACCTGCTAGGGCTCAAGAGTTGCATTGCCTTCACTCGTTCAGACCCATTGAGCCGGCTCTTACGGTTCAATCGAGGTTCAGACTGTGACTGTCGTTCTTATTGAGTGTCCCCCAGCCGCAGGGGCAGTATGCTAAAAGAACTCACACGTTTCCGTCTCCATGGTGTAGTGGTAAAAGTGCCGCCTTGGGAGCGGGAGACAAGTGTTCGATCCACAGCATGGCTTCCCAATTTGGCGTTCAGGGCTCTGCGGGAATAGTGTTACGACTGAAGCGACGATGTCAGGATAAATAGTATCGGTAGTTATACATTGAATATGAAACTGAGCGTATGCACACGCTCGCGCGGGTTACTTTAAATAAGACAGGCGTTAAGCCCAAATTCTCCCAAAACACAGCTCGTTGTCTTAATAATTCCCAGATACAACAAATCTGTAATAGACGACTTTGAAAACATTAGGTCAAAACATGTAAACTCTTTACTCCTCCGAAATACCAACTATTGATAAAAGTTGAATAAACATTGTGCCAAAAGGCTAAATTGTTCACCATGAGCAACTTCTCCTTTTGCCACACTGTTTAAAAAAGTCGTCTGCTGCAGAGGCGTCATAAAGCGTCTGTATGTGGGAAAGGATTAAAAGCACCTAGACCATTGAAGTGCCAGAGACATGTGGGGGAAAAGAACAGGACACTCCTCCCTATCTCCACAATTGGGTTACGCGAAACATTGAAAGCTAAAACAAAATCTAGAATGTATGGTACTGAAATGTATCACTAAGAAGCAAAGATGTTTGGGGGGAGACATTGTTCATTTCTATCAATGTCTCGATCTTCCCACAATGTTTGCATATGTCTCCTGTTGTTGAGACGTCTCGAGCCGTTTATATTGGTAAGGTATTTACCAAACAACGGACTGATAGGAACCTACAAGTGAATCAATGCGCAGCCCTTGACATTTGGACTGCAAGCCGAGTGAATGAATGCGTATCCCTTGACATTTGGACTGCAAGCCGAGTGAATCAATGCGTAGTCCTTGACCTTTCGACTGCAAGCCGAGTGAATCAATGCGTATCCATTGACCTTTTCACTGCAAGCCGAGTAAATCAATGTGTATCCCTTGACATTTGGACTGCAAACTGAGTGAATCAATGCGTAGTCCTTGACCTTTGGACTGCAAACCGAGTGAATCAATGCGTATTTCTTGACATTTGGACTGCAAACCGAGTGATTCAATGCGTAACCCTTGACATTTGCACTGCAAGCCGAGTGAATCAATGTGTATCCCGTGACATTTGGACTGCAAACTGAGTGAATCAATGCGTAGTCCTTGACCTTTGGACTGCAAGCCGAGTGAATCAATGCGTATCCATTGACCTTTGCACTGCAAGCCGAGTGAATCAATGTGTATCCCTTCACATTTGGACTGCAAACTGAGTGAATCAATGCGTAGTCCTTGACCTTTGGACTGCAAACCGAGTGAATCAATGCGTATTTCTTGACATTTGGACTGCAAACCGAGTGATTCAATGCGTAACCCTTGACCTTTGCACTACAAGCCGAGTGAATCAATGTGTATCCCTTGACATTTGGACTGCAAACTGAGTGAATCAATGCGTAGTCCTTGACCTTTGGACTGCAAACCGAGTGAATCAATGCGTATTTCTTGACATTTGGACTGCAAACCGAGTGATTCAATGCGTAACCCTTGACCTTGGGACTGCACACTGAGTGAATCAATACTTAGCCCTTGACATTTGGACTGCAAACCGAGTGAAGAAATGCATAACCCTTGACATTTGGACTGCAAACCAAGTGAATCAATGAGAAGCCCTTGACCTTTGGACTGCAAACAGAGTAAATCAATGTGTATCCCTTGACCTTTGGACAGCAAACCGAGTAAATCAATGTGTATCCATTGACCTTTGGACAGCAAACCGAGTAAATCAATGGGTAGCCCTTGACCTTTGGACAGCAAACAGAGTGAATCAATGTGTATCCCTTGACCCTTGGACTGCAAACCAAGTGAATCAATGTGAACCCATTGACCTTTGGACAGCAAACCAAGTGAATCCATAGGTAGCCCTTGACCTTTGGACTGCAAACCGATTTTATGAAGTCTGTGCAATCAGAATAGAGCCAGGCGTGGTAAGCCGGCCTATCTCTGCCGTCTGACCAGGTTCTTTACAGTTGGATGCTCGACTTAGCATTGTTAACATGATTATCCTTAAAATTGGTTATGAATCCTTCCAAATGCAAGGCAATGCCTTTTCAGATTCAAAAGGGGGTTAGTCTTTGATCGCAGGAAAACGACCGCTTACATTTTACATTTTTTCTTTTCAGACGCTATTTGTTATCTGATCAATATGCTGAATATTTGGGTGAGATTATTTTACAACTTTGATATACAAATGGTGATGACACAAACGTATTATTTGCCTGTGCATGCATGCTCCCTGATCCAAATATGTGTACTGTTTGTCCAATGCAGTCTCTGAGACTCATTCGCAAAATTAAAAGGTTTAGATCAGACTGCGAAGATGCGCAGGTTGATCGTTATGTACGCAAATGCCATAAGGTTGGTTTTATATATCGTTTAATTCGAATCATTTTTGTGGCGATTGGGTTGACAATCGCCACAATGCCAACAGAAACATCAACAACGAAAACATTTACATAGTCAGTTTTTAACAGCCCGTTGACTTGTTGTGCATTACTGCAAACCAATTAACCTACATCCGTTAAACCGCCAAATATATAGTTCCATCATTGATGAAAAGACACGATTAATAATAATCATGTCAGTGCTACTGAGGTACTGATACTTAGATTTGAGATTCATCGAGATAATATCTACATAGATTTAAAATATGTAAATATTATCTTTCTTCATGTTTGGGCAGATAATAAATATCATTGCGCGTTTTATCTGTCATGCAAAGTACTCTAATAAAACCTCGCCAAAAATGGAAATTCCAAAAGGTTCTATAAATAGCTCGCGAGACTGGTTATCGATTGTTCTTAAATCTCAATATTATAAACGCTTTATTGTGTAGTTTTTGCAATATATGAAAGCGTCTAGATGACAAGACTGGTTTATAAAAGTTTAAAGGACACGATGTCATGCAGTGTACAATTTAGACACGTCTGTACGTTCTAGCGTCAATTAGCAATCAATGCTGAAAGTGTAGCCGAATTGAGTTTGAGATCGAGCATTATCGTATATGCCTATATATATTGAAAATCTCAAGGCCTATACCGAGATACTGCATGTTACTTCGCAGGATTTTCTACACGATCACCACTACTGTGCCATCGTCGCTTTGATTCCGAAACGAATCTGTCTTTTGAAAAAAAGTGTAAATGCATTTCTGATTCCTTATACGAACAATCAGAACTGACGCGGCGCTGTTGTATTGATATGAGCTGTCCCGCGAGAAAACCAACAGTATGGACTCTGCGTAATGTATCGACCCAGATCAGCCTGCGCAGTCCTCGCAGGCTAATCCGGGCCGACATATTCCGTCTAAGGTGGATAGAGGCATAGAGTAATGATTCCTGAAACAGAAAATCCAAGGGAGGCGAAACGTGTCTGTCTCCGGGTTCGCCTGCGTGGCATGCTTAGGCTGATCCGGGTCGATACTTTACGCAGAGACCACAATGTTGGTTTTCAAACGGGACGGCTCAATTATCATTTTATCACAGTCTTGCGATTTATAATAAACACTTAAATATAAATGCATTACAAAGCTCCCATTAAATTAATTGATTTCTCATAAATACACCGATTTCTCGAACACGTTGATAACTCAAAGTCATTTATTGATCTCCTTCGACATCTAGTTATCACGAGTCCAGTTGTATGATGTTAACAATTTACCGTAGTTCACAGGACATTTGAAACATTTGTAATACAGATATAATTATTATAAATTTAATAATGAACATTTAATTTACTTTAATTCTTCACACAATTAATTGCATATACTTTTCTAAATGTACCTCTTTTGAAAGCATGTGATTTTATAAAAAGAGTGTTTGGTTCATTCGAGTATTACCTCCATTTCAACACAGTTTCAGTGATATCACGTCGATAGTTAACTTATTCATAAACAAACCAATTTTCCTGATTTGGAAAAGTGTAATTACTTTTAGATTAAACGTTTATTAATAAAATTATTTATATTCTCGTTCACAAGGATCTTATAATCCGCATGCTGTAGAGGTATACACGTCTTCTGTACGATCGTTATAATATCATCTCAGATGTAACTGCTTGAAAAACAATGGAAATCAAACCTTATTGGATGTGCGCCTTTATACCTGTTTATGTTTTGACAATTGTTCATTTGAGCCGTCCCACGAGAAAACCAAAAGTGTGGACTCTGCGATAAGTATAGACCCAGTTCAGCCTAAGCATGCCACGCTGGCTAATCCGGACGGACACATTTCGGCTCCTATGGATTTAATGTTTCAGGAATCATAGCTCTATATCTCTATCCCCCCTGAGGCGGAATGTGTCTGCCCGGATTAGCCTGGGCGGACTGCGCAGGCTGAAAAGGATCGATACAGTATGCAGAGTCCTTAATGTTGGTTATTTCGTGGGACGTCTCATTTGTTTTTAAACGAGTTTTACGCCGTTTTCAACAGTATTTCAAATGTATCACGCCAACAGAACACGCCTTTTCCATTTGCAATTGGAAAATAATCAGTAATAGTGGTGCGAATGCTAGTCCCTCAACGGTACACCAGCCAGTATTACTATTATACTACGCTTTCGGCATTAAGACAGGTATATCGGTTACTGCCGAAGATCTTTACGATCATTGATCTTTCAAGAAGGTAAAGTGTCTACCTATTTTCGAGTACAGTATTTCTTAAATTAGTTGTTTACGTTCGATGTATTACCACACTACACGAATCTAAATCCTCTGACAACTTGGTCTGTTTCTAATTTATATAGCTGGTCTTGCTTTCCTTGGCTCTGTCTGTGACCCTGGTAGTAGAGATTCGAGAGTCTCGATGAACTGGAACGGATTTGCAGACGTCGCTTCTACTGCAGCTCATGAATTGGGCCATTCGTACGTATTTCGTTTCATTAACCCCGTCTACATGCAGACGCTTTCTGATATTTCGAGCAATTTCTCCTTTTCGTACCACGTTTTGAACAATATACCAAAGATATACTTTATGTTTGTTTCAAATGCTTACACCTTCTCTGGTATATATTTTAAAAGTAGACGATTCGAACGGTCAATTTCAAACAACCCAAACGAAACAAATTATATTTTATTATTTGAGCTCAAATTGTCTTTTGTAAACGTGAACATGAGCGAACATTAACCATACCAGCATACCAGCCCTGTATACAGGCAGGCAATCTATTTATTTCCAAATATTCTTACTACGTTAGGCATATTTATTATATGAATCCTTCATCACATTCAGACTCATTGTTACGCATCTGCAGCAGACTTCTTTAGATCACATTTAATCGAAACGATATATTGTTTCTAGTTTTTTCTCCTTCTGTCATAATGTTTTCAACTCTTTTTAATAATTATATACTTTTCTTTGCCTAGTTATTTCGAAATGGTCTGGTTCAGTTTCGCTGTTCGTTAGAAATGTTAGATTACACATTGTGTGACATTCCCTTTCATGTTGACAGGTTAAATTCGTACCATGATAGCGAAGGTGCCGGTAGTACCTGTGCAAATGATAGAAACATTATGACAATCTCTACTTTCCGAATAGATAACACAACACAGGACACATGGAACCGATGGTCTACCTGCAGCGTTTCACAGATCATCAATCATGTCAAGTAAGAACTGTTAGCTTCGGACACAGATCTAGAAGGAATCAGCCAGTGGGCGTCCCGGGTTCAATCCCTAGTCGTGGCGGTCAATGTGCAGTGACCTTGGGCACGGCACATTTCCTAGCCTAGTACTGGTGTCTTTACCCATGGATCAAGAATAAGTGAACTATCGTCGTGATATAACTAAAATAAGTTTTGAAAACGGCCCAAGCGAACAAATGGACATAGATTTATATACGGAGGATTAAGCTTGTCTTAAATATACCATTTATCTCTCTTTAGCAAACTTAGTATATGGTCTTCAAAAAGATAGTCTAGGTAAAGTCATTATTTGAAGTGCCAACAGCATATTTAGGGTTTGCAGACAAATTGATGAGTTTATAACTCAACCTACAATGCCCATGTAAATATATCAAGGTTGGCTGCAATACCACTTACCCCCATACAACAAATCTGCAGCCGACTTCAAAAACATTTAGTCAAAATATTAAAATTATCTATAAATGAAATAACAATTATTGAATAAAAAAGAAAATAATATGGCAAAAGGAGAAATTCCTCTTTATGAGCTATTCATCCTTTTATCCCCTTGTTTTCTAAAGTCGTCTACTGCAGAGGCTTAAGAAAGCGCCTGAAAGGGTTAATCTTGTGTTATCTACGATTATACTAGCAATCACTAATTGAGCCGTCCCGCGAGAAAACCAACAGTATGGCCTCTGCGTAATGTATCGACCCAGATCAGCCTGCGTAGTTCTTGTAGACTGATCCGGGCCTACACATTCCATCTCAGGGGGATAGAGGTATAGAGTAATGATTCCTGAATCAGAAAACTCACAGGAGTCGAAAACAGTCTGTCCGGGTTAGCCTGCGCGGCATGCGTATGCTGGTCCGGTCCATTACTTTACACAGAGTCAACAATGTTGGTTTTCTCGCGGGACGGCTCAATTGTATTCATTTTGATAGTACATACCCTGGCTGCCTGCTCGATGGAAACATCTCAGATGACGACTTTTACGACCAGCTGTGTAGAGGTGCGAGGGGTACCAACCAGTTCGACGTTGATTATCAATGCAAATCAGCAACGAAAGTACAGTCTTCAATAGCTTGCTCGGTACGTATAGTGTACACAGTGCAATAACGCCAATCGAGTCTATAGCTTATGGTGAAGCAATTTCACAAGATCGGATTTCTCTTGCATGCTTGATATTTTTAGATTGTATACATTGTTCAATGAAATTAAACCATCTAAGTTTGCGGTCCTTGTGCCAGTGGTTTACGCCTCCTTATATAGCCTTTCCTCACATACAATAAATCTGCAGTAGACTTCATTGAATACATGAAGAGAGATTAATAATGAATAAGAATTGAAATTATTGTTCCAAAATAAGTAACTTCTCCTTCTGCAACAATACTTTCAAAAGTCGTCTTCTGCAACTGCGTCCAACACAAGGGCAAACGCTTTTGACTGTTAACTACTAAGTCTCATAAGGAAACAGTGCAATTTCTTAACACTGTTCACTACTAAGTCTCATAAAGAAATGGAGCAATATCTCTGCACAGTTCACTACTAAGTCTCATAAGGAAATAGTGCAACATCTTAACACTGTTCACTTATAAGTCCCAGAAAGAAATGGAGCAATAGCTCTCACGGTTAACTACTAAGTCTCGTAAGGAAATAGTGCAACATCTTAACACTGTTCACTTATAAGTCCCAGAAAGAAATGGAGCAATAGCTCTCACGGTTAACTACTAAGTCTCGTAAGGAAATAGTGCAACATCTTAACACTGTTCACTTATAAGTCCCAGAAAGAAATGGAGCAATAGCTCTCACGGTTAACTACTAAATCTCGTAAGGAAATAGTGCAACATCTTAACACTGTTCACTTATAAGTCCCATAAAGAAATGGAGCAAATAGCTCTCACGGTTCACTACTAAGCCTCATAAGGAAATAGTGCAACATCTTAACACTGTTCACTTATTAGTCCCATAAAGAAATGGAGCAAAAAGCTCTCACGGTTCACTACTAAGCCTCATAAGGAAATAGTGCAACATCTTAACACTGTTCACTTATTAATCCCATAAAGAAATGGAGCAAATAGCTCTCACGGTTCACTACTAAGCCTCATAAGGAAATAGTGCAACATCTTAACACTGTTCACTTATTATTCCTATAAAGAAATGGAGCAAATAGCTCTCATGGTTCACTACTAAGCCTCATAAGAAAATAGTGCAACATCTTAACACTGTTCACTTATTATTCCCATAAAGAAATGGAGCAATAGCTCTCACGGTTCACTACTAAGCCTCAAAAGGAAATAGTGCAAACGCACTGTAGTGTTCACCAATTAATAACGCAAGAAAAACGGGCAATAGCTCTACGCTGTTCACGAATTAATTTCAGTAGGTTGGAATACATTTCAGCATTGTCCTTTTTAAAGCACATAAGAGCCGTCTCGCGTGGAGTATTGACCCGGATCAGCCTAGGCATGCCGCACAGCCGAACACAGACAGACACTTTTCGCCTGTTTCAGGGATCATTACTCTATACCTATAAGCCTTTGAGACGGAACAAATCGGCCCGAATCAGTCTACACGAGCTGCGCAGGCTGATCTGGAACGATACATTACGCAGAGGCCATAATGTTGGTTTTCTCGCGGGACGGCTTATAACATGAACGCAAGAGTAGAGTTTTATCTTCACCTGGCATATTTACCTAGCGGATAGTTTTTCCTCAGCACCGCTTACTTTAACTACAGCACATGAAGTTCGACATTCGGGCCTTTAAGACCACCGAATACTCAAACCATGCTACACCTTCGCACAGTCTGATCAAGCGTTTCCGTACTTGTTATGCAGAGTGCTATTGATCCAAACATTGGAGGTCCGCATTAATTAATCTCCAATAAACTTTTATTTCAAATCAGTATGACTTGGCTCATTTGTACTTTCAATTCTAGCCTAGCAGCACCGTTAGTACAGGAAAGGTTTCCGCACAAGCATGCTGGGACGATTTCCAGGTACAGTGTACCAATGCTACGGGCATATGTGGTAGGACTATATTTACCATATACGACGGGACCCCATGCGATAGGAATGATTCAAGTAGGGATTACGTAAGTAATGGGAGGAATTATGGTGCTCCTCGAGAATCCTGGGAGAGCATATGACCCGTTTCCACGGGAAAACAAACATTATGGACTCTGCGTAATGTATCGACCAAGATCAGCCAGCGCAGTCCACGCAGGCTTATCCGGGCCGACACATTACGTCTCAGAGGAACACAGGTATAGAGTAATGATTCCTGAAACAGGAAATCTACAGCAGGCGAATAGTATCTACCCGGATTAGCCTGCGTGGCATGCTTAGGCTGATTCGGGTTGATATTTTACTCCACAATGGTGGTTTTCTCGCTGAACGGATTATATGTAGTCGACATTTAATATGTGCATATGTTGCTCCATCCGTGCGTTCATCGGTCGTTCCCTATCGGCTTCGTGATAGGCTTGAACTCATTTATTTACATTCATTATTTATATTTATGATGCAGAGGGGTTGCGCTTAGTACCAACTATTTTAGCTTCGATTTTACAAAAGTAGACTCTTCAATGTTCTAAATTGGGCGACTCCATTTTTCATCAACAAAATTCTTGGAATATTTTGATAACTTAAATTGAAACAATGCTGATTTCAGGTGAGACAGCTCGTTGCGAACTGACCCAGTGAATCTGTATTCTTTTGCAATATTGCAATTGGCGCTTAAAAAAATCGACAGTTTCATTTATATTTGACAACCCGTTTTTCAAAATGTGTTTATTCAATGTAATTGCACGGTTACCATCAACATGGCAAAAGGCAAAGATTCTCATAGGTAGGAATTACTCCCTTTCACAAAAGTTGCTCAAGTTTGAAACTATTATTTCATTAAGAATACATACGTGTGTCCAGAATTGTAACCGGACGTTATAAATGACAACGATTCTTTAATTAGCTGTCATGTGCTAATCCTTTATTGAATGTCATATATAATATACGTTTGTCCAGAATTGTAACCGGACGTTATAAATGATAACGATTCTTTAATTAACTGTCATGTACTAATCCTTTATTGAATGTCATATATGATATTTTCTTTTAGCGACTGGCTCGTGTTGAGGTTCCTTAAATTGAATGCCACGTGCTGTGTTTGCTTTTATTGAATATCTTCTGATATGTGTTCTTTAATGGAAAGTCATATGCTGTATTTTCTTTAATTGAATGTCATATGTTGTGTTGTCCTTTATCTAATGTTAGGGCTTTGATTTTAGTGAATTGAATCCCATGCGTTATGTGTTCCTTTATTGAATTTCACGTGTCG
>JASEVX010000296.1:0-209679 GCA_031761405.1 Serripes groenlandicus
TTGGTAGGTCATTAATATATAGTATGAAGAGGATAGAACCTAGCACTGAGCCTTGTGGTACACCTGATGTAATTGGAAGAGATGATGACAGTTTGCCAGCAACTGACACTTTCTGGGATCTTTCGTCAAAATAGGATTTAAACCATTCCAGGGCTTTGTTTCTTATGTTGTATTCAAACATTTTGTTAAAAAGGAGTGGATGATTTATTAAATCAAATGCTTTGGTTAAATCAAGAAATACAGTTCCTATTACTTTTGTGTTATTAATTGCGTCAATCCATGTGTCAATTATTGCTGTAAGTGCTGTCTCACAAGAATGATTTGATCTGAATCCAGATTGAGTGTTATGAATGAGAGAGTTTTTTTCAAGATATGTCTTCAAGTGATCACTCACATGTCTTTCTAGAATTTTTGATAATACAGGTAATATTGAAATCGGGCGGTAGTTACTGGTGTCAGATTTAGTTCCCTTCTTAAAGATCGGAATAACCCTTGCTTGTTTAAATAATGAAGGGAATTCACAGTTTGATATACTTTGGTTGAAAATGTATGTAATAGGTTTGATATGACCTTAGCACTTAATTTTAGAAATTTGGGACCTAGGCCGTCAAGTCCTGTTGATTTAGTTGCATCTAGTGTCTGAAGTTGTTTTAGTACAACATTTTCTTTTATTGGGGGAATATGAAATTGTGTTGGAAATGGCATGCGATCTTGTACAAATGTTTGTAATTTTGATTTATTAATTGGAGATAGTGCAGAAGACGGAGTATTTGGTGCATCTTTGAATACATTAGTAAAATAAGTATTGAAAATTTCTGCTGTTAACTCAGCATCCTCCACAGGATTTCCAGACTTGTCTGTAATGATGTTTGACTGGTGGTTTTTTGTCTTTCCCGAAATATCTTTTAGGTTTTTCCAAAGTTTTTTGGGATTTTGTTTATTTTGGTTTATTGATTTTGTATAGAAAGACTTTTTTGCTTCGGATATCAGAGTTTTTGTTTTGTTGCGCCAGTATTTGAATTCACTGATATTATTTTGTGTTTTTGCCTTATCACGTTGTCTTGATGCACATCCAATTTCTGCATTATACCAGTCTGGGAGGTTATTGTGTTTGACACACTTTTGTTTGAGAGGTGCATGTGTGTTAAGAACATCTGTAAACATAGAGATAAAACAGTCTAGAGAATCGTCAACATCATCATAAATTTCAATAATGGACCAAATCTGGTTGTTGAGACAAGTATTAAATTTGTTTTCATTCAAAGATTTAATATTTCTGTAATTTATAATATTGTGAAGAGGTCCCGAAGTATTACTGCAACTCAACTTCCGAATGAAACAGACTGGATTATGGTCGCTGAGAGATTTTTGGTACTTTAACATTTATAATATTACAAGGTGTATTTGTATATAAATGATCTATTATTGTTGAGGTGTGATTTGTTACTCGTGTTGGAATTTGCACAAGTTGTTTTAAATTAAATGCATCTGTAACAGCATTCCAAGATGAATTTGAACATTTTGAGTTTGAAAAGTTGAAGTTGAAATCTCCAACTAATATAATTTCTTTATTTTCAGTGTGACAGTTTCTAGTAATATTTCCATTTCATTTATCCAGTCATTGTTTGCAGATGGAGGTCTATATTTATTACCAAGTATGAAAAGTTTTTGTTTGGTGTTTTTGATTTCTAGCCAAATTGCCAAATTGCCTCTAAGCATCTGCATCTGTTAGCACGTGAGAATATGCCAAATTCTATTTTTCCTGATACTGTATGATATCAGAGTTGGATTGAAAGGGTATTCTGAAATACAAACCTCTAATGATACTTTCATTTGAAGAGATTATTCATATTTTTTCAAAGCTGTCTGCTGCAGATTTGTTGTATTTGGGAAAAAGGTAAAAATTAATGCTATATATCATTAGTAAAAAATCATTGGAATTTGAGATCCCACAAAAATGCAGAGGAACGGTTTTAAAAAATTCCCCGATCTGTTAAAATTGGTGACAAGGGCACACAGGCCAGGAGTGATGCATGTAATGATTCAGAGATTTCTTCACAATTGATTTGAAATTACATCATTATTCCTGGAATTAAAGCCCTGAAGTGCTGTTAAAACTTCTCACAAATGATTTTTGTGGGGTTTCTGCAAGAAAACAACAACTGAGTTGTGCTGTTTCTTTCTGGAGGCATTTCAGGGACATAAAGATTTTTAATGCAGATTGATATTGTGTAGTATTCTCCGATATCCTCCAGCAGCACATTTAACCCTTTCCCTCATATAGATGCTTTCTGACGCCTCTGCAGCAGACAGCCTTTTGAAAACATAGTGAAAAAAGAAGAAATTGCTCAAAACAAGCAATTTCTCCTTTTGCCACAACGTTTTCCACTTTTAGTCATAGTTGATCCATTCAATTATAGAGAATATGTTTAAAGTCGTATGCTGCAGATTTGTCGCATGAGGGAAAGGGTTAAACCTTTCCCACATGCAGAGACACTTTTTTCTGCAGCAGACGACTTTTTAAAACATTATGACAATAGTAGAAATAGCTCACCATGAGCAACTTCTCCTTTTGCCATAATATTTCTCTATTCAATAATGATATTAAAATTTAAAGAGAATTTCAATGTTATTGCCGAGATGTTTTCAAAGTCATCTGCTGAAGATTTTATGTATATGGGAAAGGTTGGAGTTGAGTTGAGACACATTGTGAGTTTATTATACCCCCTTCGAAGAAGAGGGGGTATATAGGAGTCACTGTGTCGGGCTGTCTGTCGGAAGCCATATTTTGTCCGGCCTATTTCTTACAAACCACTGGGTTGAATTCAATAACATTTTACATGAAGCTTCTATACCAAGAGGAGATGTGCATATCCTAAAGGGATTACAATTGCATGTTATTTTACAGAGTTATGGCCCTTTTACTTATTAAGTTATGGTGTAGGTCAAGGTGCTGTTTAGGGGGCATTTATCATCTTCAGTGATATTTCTATTTTTTTCCTGTTCTCACAATATTGTCATCTCAGTATAAAAACAATACTTCCAATTCTCAAGATGTAACATGTCTTCGTTAGACAATTCTGAAATTATTTTAAAAGGGTAAAGCTAATATTATTTATAATTCTCCAACAAAACATAAAAATAGGAAATGAGGCTAAATTGTCCCATATAGCATTGTTAACTCTTTCCTACATCTAAAAAACTTATATGGAAAATTCTCCTAAGTTGAAGTATAATTAGGTATTTTATAACTATTAGGAATGAACAATTTCTGCTTTTACCACTATGTTTCCAAGAAACATCTACTGCAAATGTGTCAAAATGTGACTGCATGCAGGAAAGTGTTAACCCTTTCCCTCATATAGACGCTTTCTGACGCCTCTGCAGAAGACGGCTTTTTGAAAACATTGTGACAAAAGAAGAAATTGCTCAAAACGACCAATTTCTCCTTTTGCCACAATGTTTTCCACTTTTCGTCATAGGTTATCCATTCAATTATAGAGATTTTCTATGTTTTGACGAAATATGTTCAAAGTCGTCTGCTGCAGAATTGTCATATGTGGGAACGGTTTAATGCTAACTAGTCATTTCATCATAGAGTAAGGAGTCGGGGCTTATTTCTTGGTGGTCATATAGAGAATAATAGGTTGGTGCCGTGGATTGAGAAAGTTTATCTGGCAAAGCGGAGTAATTTATCGGGTGAGCCGAAGGCGAATCCGATAAATTACGGTGCCGAGCCAGATAAACTTTCTCAATCCACGGCACCAACTTATTATTCTATTTATCCTGTTGCATTTATTTTTTATTTTTATGGCAGATTTAAAAATATGTAACTTACTGAATTGCATCCCTTTCATTGTGACGTCATGTTTTATAAATAAACAGCAGCCAATCGTGATTGATGCGCGGAAAGAAATAGTTCTCAAATTTCTAACATGATACAACACAAGAAATAGCTATCTTCATGAATGTTGTATTCACAAATGAGAAATTTATCGACGATATATGCTGTTTTTATCGATTGAAGTTGGAATTTACAGCGACGCTTGCTAAAAAAAGTAGTCCCGGCTAGCAGGTGCCCGCCAGCTTATCACGTGATCAACTGACGTATATCAAAATAAATATACGGCACCCTGTTATCGGGTCGAAATTGCTACACGTGACAGGATAAAGTAAAGTATCCTGTCACAAGGCACATTTCCTAATCTAACACCGGCTCGGTGATGTAGTTGTTGAGCGTCTGTCTCGGTAGTGGGAGGTCACAGGTTTGAACACTGGCCGGATCATATCAAAGACTTTCAAAATGGTAGTAATGGCTTTCCCTCCTTGACTCGGTTAGCATTACAACTGACTCGGTTAGCATTACAACTGACTGGGTTAGCATTACAACTGACTGGGTTAGCATTACAACTGACTCGGTTAGCATTACAACTGACTTGGTTAGCATTACAACTGACTGGGTTAGCATTACAACTGACTCGGTTAGCCTTACAACTGACTTGGTTAGCATTACAACTGACTCGGTTAGCATTACAACTGACTCGGTTAGCATTACAACTGACTCGCTGTTGTCAGGACAAATGGACGAGTATTACTGGTGACTTATTCAGAAAATGCTGTGATTTAACTGAAAGTTGGTGAAAGCAGCGTATTACACCATAACAAGAAACTAACAAATCTAAATCTAGTACTGGCCAAGATATGACTGAAATAGTGTTGAAAACTGTTAAATCCTGATTAAACAAAATAAATATTATATTAATATATAAAGCACATAATTATTGGCCGGATTGCTCTAGCAATTCCGGTCTATAGATTGGCAATGTCCGTCCGTCTGTCTGTCTGTCTGTCAGTCCGTCAACATTTTGGTTAAAGTTTCAGGTTGAGGCAAAATCTCAGCACTGGAAAGGGTAACAAACTTGAAACTTTGCCTTAAGGTAACCAGTAACAAGTTCTATTGATTTCTATGGTTACTTTGACCTTGACCTTGGTTTTTTCGATTTTCAAACATTTTCAGAAATAGAGAAATTAGTACTGTTTACATTTTCATCTATAGATTGCATTTATTCATACAGACAACATTTTAAATAATTAAACAAAAAAAGTTCATTCCTTAAAATGAGAAATTCGTCATTTCCCACAATATTTTAAACTCCATAGCAAAAGTGTCATTGGAATTTTCATATGTAACCTTTTTTTGTCCTCAGATTAGATGACTCTTGACCCTTTCCCACATATTATAAACTGGCAGCAGACAACTTGAAAATACGAAAAATCTCCATAAAGAAAGAGTAAGTATTTGATATAATTGAAAACGTTGTGGTAAAAATAAGAAATTGTTGATTAAGAGCAATTACTTTTTTGTCAAAAGGTTTTTAACCCTTTCCCTCATATAGACGCTTTCTGACGCCTCTGCAGCAGACGGCTTTTTGAAAACATAGTGACAAAAGAAGAAATTGCACAAAACGTGCAATTTCTCCTTTTGCCACAATGTTTTCCACTTTTAGTCATTATCCATTCAATTATAGAGATTTTCTATTCTTTTACAAAATACGTTCAAAGTCGTCTGCTGCAGAATTGTCGTATGTGGGAAAGGGTTAAAAGTCATCGGCTGCAGATGCATAAAAAATGTTTTGTCATGTGTGAAAGGGTTGAATAATCATATCAAGAAAAGTGTTTTCTTGTTTCCCTTTCAACTAAAAGTCCTTGTTGTTAGTAAAATAATTTATGAGGGTCTAGCCTTTTTTACTTGGCATGAACCAAAATGTATACATGTAGACTATGTTCTTGACAAAAATGGGTTTCGACATCCCACCCGTATTGTCCCATAAATTGACAATATCTGACACAAATGATAATGGATTCTGATTTTCATTTCATGAGCAGGTTAGAAGGCCTGTCGTAAACTTGTCAAGAATGGCATGGAATGAAATTTATTGTCCAATTTTAATACTGTCGTTAGTAGTTTATGGAAATCATATATCTGTTTATGCAAAACAGTTGTATTGAATATTGTGACTAGATGTAGTTACAGCACTTTTGCATAAGAGCCTTTAACCATTTCCCACATACAACAATTGTGCAGCAAACGACATTGAAAATATCTAGACAAAAATACGGATACTCTATAAACTAATGTATATCTATTGGATAGATTTTAAAACATTGTGGCTAATGGAGAAAATACTCATTATGAGAAATTTCCTCTGTTGCCACATTATCCTTTCAAAAATCATCTGCTGCTGAGACGTCAGAAAGTGTCTGAAAATGAAAATAAGAACAAAAAAAGGAAAGTATCATCTGCTTGACTCTGCTTGACACTTATCCTTAAACAGACGCTTTCTGATGCCTATGGAGTTGATGACTTTTTGAAACCTTGTTGTAAAAGGAGAAATTGCTCATGATGAGCGGGCGGCGGGCGACGTCCAAACATTGTCTGCTCTTTAAGTCAAAGAGTTTTCATCCGATCTTTAGAATCTTATTGAACATAAGTGTGGGCATCATATCTTGGCAAAGTTCTATAACCAGTCAAATCGTGCAAGGCCCTTGATTTATCCAAATTGCTAAAATTAAGCTTGTCCACTCTTTAAGTCCAACATTTTTGCTCCGGTCTTCACAAAACTTGTTGAAAATGTGTGTGGGCATAATATCTCGGCAAAGTTTAATAACCAGCCAAATTGTGATAGGCACTTTTGGGTTATGGCCTTTAAATTATCCAAAATTGCCAAAATTAGACTTGTCGCTCTCTTAGTCGACACGTTTTCATCTGATCTTCACAAAACTTGTTCATTGTGTATGGGCATAATGTCTCGGCCAAGTTTGATAACCAGCCAAATCGTCCGAGGCACTTTTGGGTTATGGCACTTGAGTTATCCAGAATTGCCAAAATTAATCTTGTCCAATCTCTAAGTCAAAGAATTTTCATCTGATCTTTATGAAACTTGTTCAGCATGTTTATGGGCATGAGTCTCGGCCAAGTTTGATAACCAGCCAAATTGTGCAAGGCTCTTTTGGTTTTTACAGTTTTCATCCGATCTTCACGACACTTGTTGAACATGTGTGATAGCATAATCTCGCGGCCAAGTTTTATAACCAGCAAAATCATGCGAGGCACTTTTGGATTTTGGCCTTTGAATTATCCAAAATTGCCAAAATTAGCCTTGTCTGCTTACTAAGTCAAACAGTTTTCATCAGATCTTCACAAAACTTGTTTGACATGAGTTATGGCATAATGTCTCGGCCAAGTTTGATAACGATCCAAAAAGTGCACTTTTGGGTTATGGCCTTTGAATTATCCAAAATAGCCAAAATTAGAGTTGTCCGCTTCCTAAGTCTAACAGTTTTCATCTGATCTTCACAAAACTTGTTGATATTGGTGTGAATCACTTTAGTTGTTCCTGAGTTATGCCTCCCTTACGGGCGTATTTTGTTACAGTTTGTCATCTCGTTCACAATGTTTTTAATTTAACTCAATAATTGTTTTATCATTTATAGAAAGTTTCAATAATGTTTACTTAATGTTTGAAACGTCGTCTCTTGCAGAATTGTTTTATGTGGGATAGGGTTAATGCAAAACAAATTTGTCACCACATCATATTATAGCAAGATGTAGATACAACTGTTTTTCATGAAACCATCAACAATGAATAATGGTACAGACTTGATAACATTTTGGGAAAAGGAGAAACTGATAATTTTTTAGTGATGATGTCTCCTTCCACGTTATTGTCAAAAGTCATCTGTGGCACAGGCCTCAAATGTTGACTGAATCAGAGAAAGGATTAAAATGTCAGAAATGTAGAGAAACTTAGCCACATATAACAAATCAGCAGCAGATGACTTTTAAAACTCCTACTAAAAAATAGGGAAAATCTCTATAAATGAAGGTATAATTACTAAAAAAGGTTGAAAACATTGTGACAAAATGAGAAATTGCTCAGTGTGAACAATTTTCCTTTTGACACAAGGTTATCAAAAAAGCGATTTAAAGGATTTAAGGTTATCTTTTTGTAATCACACAGTCATATTCTAAAGTGTTGGCCTGTACAGTTTCTGCATTGGAAACTGTATGTGAAAAGATAAAATAAAGCATACAGTGCAAATTATCACAATATTTTCCATCAAATAGAATAAATATGAGCCGTTCAACAAGAAACCCATTATTTTGCTGAATGTTTCAACACAGATCAGCCTGCGTGGGCCGACGCATTCTGTCTCAGGGTATTAGAGGTATAGAGTAATGATTCCTGAAACAGAAAAAACACAAGAGGCCAAAAGTGTCTCTTTGAGTTGGCGTGCGTTGTTGGTTTTCTCGTGGAACAGCTCATATGTCAGCCATGCTCCAGGAAAACCAAACACTTAGCATATATTTATGACAAGTGTAAACAATGATGAGGCATTGATATTGTAAATTGTTGTAATCTGGTTTGTTTTCTGAAAATTCTATCTATAGACAAATAAATGATCATCTGAAAACAAGCTTCAGGCACATATATGCAGGAAATTGCGAAACTCTTAACCCTTTCCCACATATAGACGCTTTCTGACGCCACTGCAACAGACAACTTTTGAAAATGTTGTGACAAGGGGAGAAATTGTTTATGATGCACAATTTTACCTTTTGCCTATTATACTATACACAATTTACTAATTATACTTGCATTTATAGTGTTATTCCATTTTTAGTTCGACTTTTCGACGAAAAGACTAGCTATACTATTTGCCTTGGTGTTTTGGCGTAAGATTTTTGTACCAATTCACTTTTTAGCTCACCTGTCATATAGTGACATTAGATGAGCTTTTGTGATCGCCCGTCAATCGTCAACTGTCGGCCGTTGTCTGTCCACAACTTCTTGTGAACACCATAAAGTCTTCATTTATTATCTGATGTTTGCCAAACTTATTCAGTAGCTAGATATACATGAGAGCTCGGTTCCTTTTGAAAACCATCCAGATCCATCCATGCATGACGGGATTATGGCCCTTTAAAATTGGCAAAATTGCTATAATTGACCTTGTAAACAAGTTAAAGTCATTATTTATTATTCGATGTTTACCAAACTTATACAGTAGCTAGATATATATGAGAGATCGGTTCCTTTTGAAAACCATGTCCTTTACATTGGCACAATATTGACACATTGTTGGATGATGCAGATATTGAAAACAGAAATTCTACCTTTACATTCGCTCCTGGAGAAGGTCAACGGCCTCTCATTATTTTTCAAGATAAAGATTCAGAATGTTCCTTAAGTGACCCACTATCAGAATCCTTCAAGCCATGTTGATTGGTCGAAAAACATGGCCGCCAGGGGGCGAGGCTATTTTGCCTTATATGGCTTGAGTGAAAACTTATAAAATCTTCTCCGACAAAAATGTTTGGCCGATTTTCCTAGGGTGACCCTCTATCAGATTCCATCAAGCCATGTTGATTGGTCGAAAACTATGGCCGCCAGGGGGCGGGGCTTATATGGCTAAAGTGAACAAAATAAAATCAGGTGAGCGATCCAGGGCCATCATGGCCCTCTTGTTTGTCAAAACCATTACAGATATTGCTTTGAAACTTACAACACTTATTCACCATCATTACCTACATTTGTAGGAATTATGGCCCTTTTTCGACGTAGAATTTTAATTAAGTTTTTTATACCAACTCACTTTTTTGTCAAAACTGTTACAGATATTGCTTTGAAACTTACAACACTTATTCACCATCATTACCTACATCAGCAGACAAGATTACATCACTGTCAAGGTTTTTGTAAGAATTATGGCCCTTTTTCGACTTAAAATTTTGGTTAAGTTTTTTGTATCAAAATCATTAGAGATAAAGCTTATACACTTACAATACTTATCTACCATCATTACCTCAATCAACAGACAAGAGATCTTTTTTTCGTACCAACCTACAATTTTTCAAAACCATTAGAGTGTAGATTATACACTGTCAATATATTTTTTTAAGAATTATGGCCCTTTTTTTCGATATAGAATTTTGGGTAAGTTATTCATACCAAATCAATTTTTTTTTTCAAAACAATTAGAGATATAGCTTAAACACTTACAATATCTTTTTACCATCATTACCTCCACCAAGAGTGCATAATTCAGTGAAATTTCTTGTTAGAATTATGACCCTTTAATGACTTATAAAGTACTTTGCCTATAAAAAGTATGATAAAAGAATTGGTTATTTTTTTCTGTACCACCCAAAAAAGTTTTGTTTTATTGGCAAGCACAAAAAAGTTGAACACGCTGTCCTCTGACAGCTCTTGTTCAATATTGCTGTTTCAGATGTGTGTATGTGGGAAATGGTCAACCCCGCTTTCAAGCTGACAGGTTGAACTAAGCGAAGTGGTCATGTTGGACCCGCCGTCTATTATTGTAGATTTAGTACAGTGAATTGACGAGACATATGGTCATCCATATGCACCTTTATTAAATTTATTTTTGTTCTATTTTCAGAAGCTATTGTTCAAAATAAAGTTGTGTACAATATTTATAGAGAACAGTAGAACTTTTATTGTTTAGCATAATAAATAATGGTTATATTTAACAATATTTACAAAACCTGTCTGCTTTAAGGGGATAAAAGGGCTCACTCAAGGTCGGGTAATGGATTAACCCTACTGTTTTTACAAACTCTTAAGTACAGGGAACCCTGTTATAGCCTACTTAATTATATTGTGTTTAAATGGAATCATCCTCTGAAGACTATTCTAGAGAGAACTGGCATAAGGGTATGTTATAGAAGTATATATGAGCAGTTCTATGCAAAAACCAAACTTTGCATAATTTTTACACATGTGGAAAAAAACTGCCTGCCCATTATATACTTCTTTACAGAACTTTCTTTAACCCTTTCCCTCATATAGACGCTTACTGACGCCTCTGCAGCAGACGGCTTTTTGAAAACATAGTGACAAAAGAAGAAATTGCACAAAACGTGCAATTTTTCCTTTTGCCACAATGTTTTCCCCTTTTTGTCATAGGTTATCCATTCAATTATGGAGATTTCCTATTTTTTGACAAAATATGTTTAAAGTCGTCTGCTACAGAAATGTCGTATGAGGGAAAGGGTTAAACCTTTCCCACATGCAACGAATCTTCAGCAGTTTGCAGAAAAATTTGGAAATCTTAGTTTAAGAATAGGGGTGAAAACATTGTGGCAAAAGGAGAAATTCCTCATTATGCCACTATGTTTTCAAAGGCCGTCTGCTGTAGAGGCCTTAGACAGCGTCTATGTGTGGGAAAGGGTTAAACTTTCATTAACTAAGTTGGAACAGTGCAGAGCCAGATCAGATGGGAACGGGCTTGCTGACCTACATCTGGGTCAAACCAAAGACTTTGAAACTTGTAGTAATGGCTGCCCTCCTGCGGGGTTAGCATTACGATTGACTGCCCGTTTTCAGGATAAAATAACATGGACCAGTAGTACTGGAAATGCCGTGATATAATTAAAAATTCTTGAAAGTGGCATGAAACTTCAATCAATCAACTGACATACATCTACCGTGGTCACAAATGCCTAACGCTTGGTTAGTGCAGAGCGCCTCTCATATGTGTATGGTTCAAGTGAGATGCAAAGTTTCTTCATTTAACCCATTCCCTCATACAACAATTCTGCAGCAGATGACTTTAAAAATATTTTGTCAAAAAATAGAAAATCTCTATAATTGAATGGATAACCTATGACTAAAAGTGGAAAACATTGTGGCAAAAGGAGAAATTGCTTGTTTTGAGCAATTTCTCCTTTTGTCACTATGTTTTCAAAAAGTCGTCTGCTGCAGAGGCGTCGGAAAGAGTCTATTTGAGGGAAAGGGTTAAAACATCAAAGAAACATATTGACACATCTAAAACATTAAAGAGAGACATTCATTTGATACAGAATTGAAAATATTTGGAAGGAAAAGAAGAAATTGTTCAATTCCTTCCCTCCCTTCAATGTTTTCATATTTCGTATGCTGCAATGGTCTCAAAAGCTGTTTGTTACATATGTTTTGTACTGGAAATCATTTACCTCCCCTTGTCCATATGTACAGCTTTATTTACATCATGAGAGTGCATTTTGTAAAGACCTAATGATCAGATCAAGAGTATCCTGTACCATCATTGCACTACCTTTTCAATCAGTGTAGTCATTTGAAAAAATGGGAAAATAAAAGTAATTTTGTGTCATCTGTGTTGAAGAAAACTTTGGTTGAACAATGTCTGTTCATTTTTTGCAGAAGACAACTTCTGACAAAGGAAAATGGAACTTAAACCCCATCCCTTTTCACAATTATAACAAATCTGAAGCAGATTATTTTGAAAACATCTGGACAAAAATCTCTTAAGGTCAAACTGTTGAATAAAGTTGAAAATATTGTGACAAAAGAAGAAATTGTTCGTTATGAGCAATTCCTCTTTTTGTCACAATGTTTTCAAAATTTTTCTGCTGCAGAAGCGTCAAAATGTCTCTATATGTAAGAAAGGGTTAACATGAGCAAAATGGGAACACAAGCCAGTTTAACCCTTTCCCTCATACAACAAATCTGCCACAGACGACTTTGAACATATTTTGTCAAAACATAGAAAATCTCTTTAATTGAATAGATAACCTATGACTAAAAGAGGAAAAACATTGTGGCAAAAGGAGAAATTGCTTGTTTTGAGCATTTTCTTCTTTTGTCACTATGTTTTTAAAAAGCTGTCTACTGCAGAGGCGTCATAAAGCGTCTATATGAGGGAAAGGGTTAAATGATTTTAAATGTAGTTGAATAACATTTCTAAAAGTGGGTTATGAAACCTTCTGGCTATTTTTCTTTCAAATGGATCACTTTTGATATTTTATCAGATCGGGAAGGGATTAAAAAAATTAATATTGACCAAATGAATAACGAATTGACCCTGTAGAAGGCAACCAATATTTGCATTAACCTTTTTCCTCATATAGACGCTTTCTGATGCCTCTGCAGCAGACGGCTTTTTGAAAACATAGTGACAAAAGAAGAAATTGCACAAAACGTTTTGCCACAATGTTTTCCACTTTTTGTCATAGGTTATCCATTCAATTATGGAGATTTTCTATGTTTTGACAAAATACGTTCAAAGTCGTCTGCTGCAGAATTGTTGTATGAGGGAAAGGGTTAATATTTGACCTTATTGTTTTCTCCTTTGCCTCAGCATTTGACTATAGTAAAACCCTTTCCCACATTCAAATGATTTGCAGCAATTAATGTTTGAAAACTTTGTGGCAAAAAAAGAAATTGCTCAGAATGAGATACTTCAACTTCACAATGTTTTCAACTCGTATTAAATAAGTTTACTTTCATTTGAAGAGATTTTCTATATTTTGGCTGGAATTTTAACTCGCCTAGCTGAGTCAAAGCCTCAGAGTGAGTTATTGTGATTGGTCTTTGTCCGTTAACATTTTGCTCCGAAACCGCTTCGGCAATTTTGATAAAACTTTAGGGGGATGTATAACTTAGGTGGTCCCCTTACAAATTTGTTGAAGAATTGAATTCCATGTGGACCTCTGGTTTCTATGTCAACAGAAAGAAAAAACTTCTTGTCAAAAAGTACAGGCCAGACTGAAAATTATTTTGCACAAATGTTCTTTGGATGAACCTTTACCAAGATTATTAGTCCCCTACCGGTCGAAGACTATAGGTTTGGCCAATTCTGTCCGTCTGTCTGTCAGTCCAACGTAACCGTGGTTTGGCCCGCATCTTAACCATGCATCATAGGATTTAAAAGAAACTTGGTACAAACGTTCTTCATGATGAGGCGGTGTGTCGCGATCAAGACCCAGGCCTGTACCTCAAATGTCAACGTCGCACTTGAAGGTCCAATGTCAAAATGAATACTATTTGATAGGATTACCTTGTCTGGCCCGCATCTCCACCATGCATCATAGGATTTCCAAGACACTTGGCACAAACGTTCACCATGATGAAATGGCGTGTCATGCTCAAGACCCAGGCCTGTACCTCAAATGTCCAGGTCACACTTAGAGGTCTAAGGTCAAAATGAGTAATATTTGATAGGACTACCTTGTCCGGCCCACATTTCAACCATGCATCATAGGACTTCAAAAAAAATTGGCACAAGTGTTCACCATGATGAGGCGGCTTGTCGCGCACAAGACCCAGGCCTGTACCTCAAATGTCAAGGTCACACTTAGAGGTCAAAGGGCAAAATCAGTACTGTTTGATAGGACTGTACCTTGTCCGGCTCACATCTCAACCATGCATCATAGGTTTCCCAAGTTACTTGGCACACATGTTCACCTCAAATGTCGAAGTCACACTTAGAGGTCAAAGGTCAAAATGAGTACTGTTTGATAGGACTACCTTGTCCGACCCTCATCTCAACCATGCATCATAGGATTTCCATATAACTTGGCACAAACGCTCACTATGCTGAGGCAGCGTGGCGCTCTCAAGACTCAGGCCTGTACCTCAAATGTCAAGGTCACACTAACAGGTCAAAGGGAAAAAAGAGTACTGTTAGATAGAACTGTACCTTGGCCGGCCCACATCTCAACCATGCATCATACGATTCCCAAGTAACTAGGCACACATGTTCTCCATCATAAGATGGCATGTCACACACAAGACCTAGGCCTGTACCTCAAATGTGAAGGTCACACTTAGAGGTCAAAGGTCAAAATGAGAACTATTTGATAGGACTGTACCTTGTCAGGCCCGCATCTCAACCGTGCATCATAGGATTCCCAAGTTACTGGGCACACATGTTCACCATGATGAGGTGACATATGGCACACAAGACACAGGCCTGTACTTCAAAGGTCAAGGTCACACTTATAGGTCAAAGGTCGAAATGAGAAACCATGCATCACAGAATTCCCAAGTTACTGGGCACTCATGTTCACCATCATGAGGTGACATGTGGTGCACAAGACACAGGCCTGTAACTGAAAGGTCCAGGTCACACTTACAGGTCAAAATGGGAAATGTTTGATAGGACTGTATCCAAAATGTATGCAGTGCATTGCTGTTTTTGTTAATGCCTTATTACAAATGGCCTTTACTGATTAGCTATTTCTTAGCCACTCCTTGTATTTTCATTTGCACTCCTGATCAAATTATCCCAGATATTTGCAGTTAAATATGAAGTTTTTTAAAGTAAAACATATTTTTATTAGAAAATACTTACCAGTCATTTAATACCTGATATATAATCTCCATACCCTAATTCATCCAGAAAAAAGAACGCGCCTAGCGTATTCCTCACGCCCTGTGTGATATACACGGTCGCAGGCAAGCACCGGTGCACGTGGCCAATTTCTCACTTTTAGTTTTACAGTAAGTGTTGGTTGACGACGCGGGGTTGGGAGGTGGGAATCTGAAATGACTGGTAAGTATTTTCTAATAAAAATATGTTTTACTTCGGTCGGGAGGATCGGCCAACACTTCCAGTCCTTACAGGTAATGTAGCACCCTGTATTTTTATTTATTTAATTACGAAGTACTAGTGAACACAACCGCCTGTAAAAGTAGGAGAATGGATTGAACAGAATTTCAATCTTATGTACTTTATTGTTGTGTTTAACATAATTAGCATATAACTTGCTGAGAAGCCACTAGTGGTCCCAGAGAGAAAAGGTTTTCCGTTTGTGCAGACATGGAGCGCAGATAGAAGGTTGAAAACGTCGACTGCGACTTCCATACCGCAGCACGAAGAATATCTTCCAAAGGTACATTGTTGGAAAAAGCCCAACTAGTCGAGAGGGCTCTAATCTCATGCGGACGTATCCGTAGAAATGAGAGATCTCGAACTGACAGATCTTTGTACGCTAATTTAATTGTATGGGCTATCCAGCGGGAAAAAGACGCCGCTGAGATATCCTTACATCCTATAAGAGGGAGAAACAACCTCTTCCTATGGCCCCTTGTCCCCTTAACTCTCTTAAGGTAAAACTTAAGAGCTTTAACGGGACAAAGAAGTCTGTCGGAATCCGATGGACCACAGATTCCAGAAAGACTGGGAACCGTGATTGGTTTTGGAAGAACCGACTGTAACTGGTTCTTTGCTAGAAAAACCAGGTTGACACAGTAGAGTGAATGAGCCATCAGATTCATTGAATCTGATAAATCCAGTTTCTATAGAAAGAGCGTGTAGTTCACTTCTAAGACAAGCGGTTGCAAAGGCAAGCAGAAAAACAGTTTTGTATGTCAAGAACTTTAACGACGCAGAAGATAGAGGTTCGTAAGGCGCCTTTGTAAGAGACCAAAGAACGCACAATAAATCCCATTTTGGAGTTAAACTCCTACAAATAGGTTTATCTAGCTCGAATGATCGCATAAGTTCCGAGAGAAATGGATTAGAACCAATTCGCTCCCCCCTTTGAACTTAAGCGTATTCGATAGCATAGAACGATAACCCTTAATTGTGCTAACTGCTAGATCTTTTTCCTCAAGAAGAAAAAGTAGGAAGTCGGCAATCCTAGTTATAGAGGGATACTCAGGACTGATCGACCTAGCACGACACCAATCTGAGAAGATCGTCCACTTGGAATCATAGACGATTCTAGTAGACCGCCTTCTAGACTGTGCGATGCGAGAGGCAACTTTTCGAGAAAAGTTTGTCTCTCGAATCGAACGCTTGATAACGTCCAAGCGTGAAGATGTAGCGTTGCCGGGCTCGGATGAAGACGCTGATCCGGTTGCTGAAACAGAACGTCGTCTTGCAGAGGAAGACGTAATGGTTGTGCCGACAGGCAGGCCAGGAGGTCGTTGAACCACAACCTCTGGGGCCAAAATGGCGCTATCAACAGGATTCTGCACTGAACCTTTTGTAGAACGATCGGGACCAGAATGAACGGGGGAACGCATACGCGAATAGACGGTTCAAATCGAGGGTCAGTGCGTCCACTGCCCAAGCTGCAGGATCGTACATCAGTGACACATAGAGTGGCAGCCGATGATTGACTCTGGTGGCGAAAAGATCCACCAGGGATGTCCCGATTCGCATGAATACAGAGTTTACTACACTCTGATTCAGTGTCTATTCGCTGGAAGAATTTTGTTTTTGGCGGGACAGACTGTCTGCTAAGACATTCAGATGGCCGGGGACGTGTTTTACTACTATTACTAATGACGTCTCCTGGCACCAAAAGAGTAACTTCCATGTCTCCAGAAAGAGTAGATGGGAGTGTGTTCCTCCTTGCCTGCGAATGTAGGACACAACAGTAGTGTTTTCCGTCAACAACAAAACAGTTTTGTTCGCAACGGAGGCAGAGAACTGTTTGAGAGCTAGCAGGACCTCCCTCAATTCTAAGTCTTTTATGTGAAAACAACGTTCCTCCGCTGTCCACATGCCTTGGGCTGTTAAGCCCTGCAGCTCTAAATGAGCTCCCCAACCCACAGCACTGGCGTCTGTAAAAAGGTACAGATCCGGAGGTGATGTGATCAAGGGCACCCCTTTTAGATAGATTGCCGGATTTAGCCACCAGCGAAGGTGTGACTTGAAAAAATCCGTCAGAAATATCTCCTGTTCCAGTGAGTCCACAGATGGACGCCACCGGGACAGAAAAAGATACTGAAGGGGCCGCATGTGGAGCCTGCCTAGACTGACTAGGTCGGCTGCTGCACTCAGCGATCCCAGAAGTGACAGCATGGATCGGGCTGTTACCGTAACCTGATCCAGATTGAGTCTGATCTTCTAGAAAAGAGAATCGACTTTGTCCGGAGGGACTCGAATCACCGCTAGGTCGGTGAGAAACGTCGTCCCCATGAACGTGAACCTCTTTGAAGGAACTAAGTCGGACTTCTGCGTATTGGGAATAAGACCCAATCACAGCATGGTCCTCTAAGCTAGAGACAGATCGTGAATTAGAAGTACACGATCTGTTCTGTGGAGTAGCCAGTCATCGAAGTATTGAAGGAGCTGGGGACCGTTCATACGTAGAAATGCTCCCACAGCATTGATAACCTTCGTGAACACTCGCGGAGCGGACTTGAGGCCGAAGGGAAGTGCCCTGAATTGGAACACTTCCCCATTTACCACAAACCGAAGGTATTTCCTTGACGAGGAAGCGATCGGAATGTGATAATATGCGTCTGTCAGGTCTAATGAGACCGCCCAGTCGTCTTTCCGAATAGCCATTCTGATGGAGCGGGCCGACTCCATCTTGAATTTCTCGACCGGTATTAATAGATTTAGGGCTGATATCACCGGTCCACCGACCGTCCTTCTTCGGAACGAGAAAGAGACGGCTGTAGAAACCCCGAGTATTGATGTTGATAACCCTCTCTATGGCCTTCTTTTTCAGAAGTGATGAAATCACTTCTGACATGGCTGGATGGCGTGATGACAGTTCGATAGGCATGCTTGTCATGGGAGGAGGGGAAACGAAGGGAATCAGATACCCTTCTTGTATCACAGATAAGATCCAACGATCCTCTGTGATACTCTCCCATTCCTCCACGAAAAATGACAGGCGGCCTCCTACTGCTATCTCAGGCCTCGGGATGAACATAGAGAGGTGCGAATCCCTAGGGCTGCGGCCTAGGAGCCGTACCATACCTCGAAGTTTGGTTCGGTTTAGCTCCTGTGTATCGGAGCGTTGGTTTGGCAAACCTCTGGCCCGTGGAAGGAGGTTGTTTAGGCGGCAACGCCTTAACTTCCTGTTTTTGCTTCTTCGCCAGAGGCTTCCTAGGCTTGCCCCATTTTGCCGACGGTGCAGAGTGTCTGTTACTCTGCGAGAAAGCATTAGCTGCGCTCGCCGACAGGCGTCTGGACTGTTCTGACTCATCAGATACAGTCACTGCAGCTACCCTTCCACCAAAGAAGGTTAGAGGCTAACGGAGCAGCTCTAAGACTGTCCTTGCTGTTTTGTAGTAACGGAGAAGATTTGACAAGTGTCGCATCCCTCCTTACGGACAGCATCTCCTCTGCTCGAGACGTTCTCCTCTTTCAGTAACATGGCCAGAGCTATTGCGAAATGATCGTCATGGGATGAAACCATGACTCCCAGTCGCGCTCTGGCCTCCCATCTCTCAATAAGTTTCGCATTAACCGTTATTGATGTGGGTGCAGACGCATCTCCATCTAAGGTTGGTACTTTAACTGGAAAGTACTCCTTAGATGCTACATACGCTTTCGGAGATACCCATTCCTTAGAAATGGCCAGTGGGACTGACCAGGCTGGTTCAATAGTGACCAATGACCTGGTGGACTGCAATTGGTCCAACAACCTGCCCAGGTTAGGTTGTTTGCCTGTGGAAGCAATTGCTGTGGAGTTGTTGTCTCCGCATTAAGTTCTTCCAAACTCGAAAGGTTTTTGCGACGAGGGGGAGCGTCAACCTTAGGGCAAAAAGTACTAGGTACTACCCTAAATACTTCTTCAATGGCCTGCTGTAGTGACCAACGTTCTACAGCTGGCTCGTCAATTGTAGGGTGCTGACTTTCCCTTTCTTCGTCAGACGAAGAAGTGGAAGATTGTCGAACCCTACAACGTGTTAAAATGTCTCTAACCGGTCTTTCAACCGGTTGATCAATATCCGAATCAGACATAGATTCTTCCGACTATGTTCTGATGTCGATCCTGTGAAATGGCCTTTCTCTCCGCAGCAGAGAGAGGTCGCACAGGGTCGATTGTCAGGGCCAAACTAACCGTATGGGACGGTCTCGACCTCCCCTTCACGGAATAAACAGAACTATCCCAGGTTGACTGGTGCCCGGTCGCATCATGGACGGATGACTAACCATTTGATTGGACCATTCTTTATTAAATGAATGGCCAATTTCATTGTCAACTGATTGCCCGGTGCCCGGCTGAATCATGTTGAACTGCCTGACCGGTTGCCCGGTCGCGTCATAGCTAAATGACTGACCGGTTTCCCGGTGACCGGTCGCGCCAAGGCGTAATGAGTGACCGGTTGCCCGGTGTCATAAGGGTTTTGCTCGGAAGCAATTCACGGTTGACTAGCGATAGGCAGTATTTCAACTGCTCTACTACAGGTCTCCAAATTCTGTCCAGAGACGAAATTTGGCACTCTGCAAGATTCCGAAGAATGCTTACTCGCAGAGCGTGGTGTAAGTATAGGCCAATCAATAAGATTTCCCTTATAATGCCCTATGGCGTCCCCCGAAGGTTCAGCACTAACACCTAGCATCGGAAATTGGAAGGATGCGTGTCCCATAAAGCCACTAAATGACCACACGAGCCAGGCCTCTGGTGATCCTTATGTGACATAGACATTATAAATGCAATAAACAATTTATTAAATTCAAAAAAAAAAAAAAAAATCAAATATTTTTCACAATTGTAATATGCCATAAATATACGGAGTAATACAAAGAGATAATACAATATTATCGCTAACAACAAGGTCGGGAGATAACTAACCGTTGAAAGAATGCACGGCCATTAATCAACCCGACACGTAACTGAAATAGTGGGTGGGGTAAACCACCTGTGACTCTCAGCAAGTTGTAAAATACAAAAGACAACTTAAACACAAATAATAATTTAACACAATTAAAGTTAATAAGAAGTTAATGTAATACAATTAACTGAATGAAAAACGACTGTTAAAGCGAAAGCTTTAACAAACAAAGAAAATTAAATTTAGAAATGAAAATAAATTCTTAGCCTGTAGGTCGTTGTGTCCAGAAACTAAAAGTGCGCCGGTGCTTGCCGGCGAACGTGTATATCACACAGGGCGTGAGGAATACGCTAGGCGCGTTCTTTTTTCTGGATGAATTAGGGTATGGAGATTGGTAATGTATTTTTGACATAAAAATTTGCTACTAATTTACTATTACATGTACATGTGATTTATTTAAGGCCATCTTGGCACTCTTGTTTAAATTGTCAGGAATCCAAGTGCTGAATTACCTCAGAATGTTTCTCATCACCTGATAAGTGTTGCTTGTTTTCATTCCTGGGGGTGATTTTACCTATCAATCATCATCCAGCAGATTTACAGGGATTCAAACCTAATCCTACATGATCAGTCTGTTAATACAACTCATAGCCCACACTGTGAAACATACAAATAAATAAGTCTTCTCTAAATTAATTCTGTAACCATGGTGATGTTCAGATTTTTTCCCCTTAGAAAAAAGGTTGTACAATATCAGACTAACAATTATTGTTCAAAAAAGAAAAAACAATCTGAACAAATTTCTGTCAATTTTGAGGCAGAATAGAAAAAAGTAAAAGATAAAATTTAAAAATTAAAGAAATTTCATATAAAATTAAAATTTATATATGAATGAAAAAAGGTGGTGCTAAAATGTGTTTTAAATCTGTGCTCCACACAACTTTGAAGCGTAATTCATGTAAGAGAAAAAATAAGAACAATTTTTCAATGTTGTTAGAAATCAACATTGTATAATGAAGAGTGCAGTCTTTAATGAAAATGTGACGTTGAAATAATTTGCCATGAATGATATTTTGGTAATGTTCTGCAAAACCAGTAAACAGCAATTGGTAGGTACCGGTGTAATGTGAGATTTTGTATGTCTGTGAGATTTTGTATGTATTGTGTGCATGCGCACCGGAAGTACGACACAGCGAGCATGAAAGCCGTGAAATGTACGTGACATTAGAACATTGAGTACATTTCAGTGGTAAAAAATCTCTTAAACTATAAGGGTAGGTGGATAAATGTCCATCGTTGTAATAGAAAATATTTGGTGTATTAAGTTTTCAGTTTCATTGACTTTTATCTCTAATGCAACTAACTTAAATCCATATAATTTGTATTTCGGAACGATAGGTAACAATGTGTATGTTTGAAAGATAAAGCAGAAATTTTAATGACCTATTTTTGTCAACATATGCAAGTCAAACACCAATTGTTTTTATGCATAAAAGATTAGCATTTATAAATAGGAAAAATTATCATAACTATGCCTATATAAAAGTTTTCCTGTCTGAAACAAATCTGTCATGATTTCATATACTTTAAAGTACACATATATACGAGAAGATATTATCAATATTAGGAAAGATAACATAAAAATGTCATTAGAATATGATTATGCTTTAAAACTAGCTATTGGGGATATAATCATAATGATAAGACCAAAATATATAAATTTGCAGATTTCAAACGGATATTTATCTTCATGTGTTTGTAAAAATTACGCTCAGTTTGTTTTTCTTATAGCACCACTCAAACAGACTTTGACCTCATTTATTTTTGTTTAGAATTACGTGATCTAGTCCAAATGAAACGGACTTTTAGTGCTCATTTTATCATCAAATATTCGGCTTACCTAAATACGCAATAGATATTTTTCGGCGAAATGGAGCGGAAATTTCGCGATGGAGATCTCTGCATTTGCGAAATGAAGAATTCGAGTCTAGATTTAGCAAAATGAATAATTCTGCTTATAGAAAGTTATCTTTATTGGGGAATAAATGAAATGTCAAATAAATGTTGCGAAATGGAGAGTTCTGCATTACATTTTGCGAAATTGATTAGTCTGATTATCGAAAACTAGCTATATTGGGGAATAAATTAAATGTCAACTAAATGTTGCGAAATGGTGTTTGATTGGTACATAGATTACATCATCAACTGGGAGTATTAAAGAAATTGAATTGAATCAATGTTTAATGAAATATCCTTTGACCGATCTTAACCAAACTTGGTATACAGTTAGTATATGGCAAGGTCTAAAAGTCTATTTATTTTCAAGGTCATAGGTTAAAGGTCAAGGTCAAAATTAGACTTTGACTATTCCATATCAACAACCTTGTGACCACTCTACACCAAACATCCTTCGACCGATCTTAACCAAACTTGGTATACAGTTAGTATATGGCAAGGTCTAGAAGCCTATTTATTTTCAAGGTTAAAGGTCAAGGTCAAAATTGGCCTTTGACTATTCCATATCAACAACGTTGTGACCACTCTACACTAAACATCCAAACTTGGTATACAGTTAGTATATGGCAAGGTCTAGACGTCTATTTATTTTCAAGGTTAAAGGTCAAGGTCAAAATTGTACTTTGACTATTTTCCCATATCAACAACCTTGTGACCATTCTACACTGAATATCCTTCAACCGATCTTAACCAAACTTGGTATACAGTTAGTTTATGGCAAGGTCTAGAAGCCTATTTATTTTCAAGGTCAAGGTCAAAATTGGACTTTGACTATTTTCCCATATCAACAACCTTGTGACCACTCTACACTGAACATCCTTCTACCGATCTTAACCAAACTTGGTATACAGTAAGTATATGGCAAGTTCTAGAAGCCTATATATTTTAAAGGTCATAGGTTAAAGGTCCAGGTCAAAATTGTACTTTGACTATTTTCCCATATCAACAACCTTGTGACCACTCTACATTGATCATCTCTTGGCAGATCATAACCAAACATGCCATACACTTAGTATATGGCAATGTCTAGAAGCCTATTTATTTTCAAGGTCATAGGTTAAAGGTCAAGGTCAAAATTGGACTTTGACTATTTACCCATATCAACAACCATGTGAACACTCTACACTGAACATCCTTCGACCGATCTTAACCACTATTGGTATACAGTTAGTATATGGCAAGGTCTAGATTAAAGGTCAGGGTCAAAATTGGACTGACTATTTTCCCATATCAACAGCCTTGTGACCACTCTACACTGATAATCTCTTGGCAGATCATAACTAAACTTGCCATACATTTAGTATATGGTAAGATCTAGAAGCCTATTGATTGTAAATGTCAACCGGCAAAGGCCAAAGGCAAGCCAAGGATAAATTACACTTAGTTCTGTGGTACATAACATTTATAACAATTTAATAAAGGCAAGGACAAATAACATTAGTTTTCTGGTACATAACATTAATATCCAGGTCATTGGCCATATTTTAGCCATATTTTTAAATTGAATACCAAGGGGATGCATACGCTTTACGGTGATTTCGCTTAATCACAACAAACCTTATTTAAGCCAGTAACTAGGATATTTATTTTTAATTTGAGACTGTCCATGTCTTAATGATGAAATTGGAAAATAATTATCTTTTGAATATCCAAACATTGAAAATGTGCAATTAAGTGGAATAAACTATGCCTTGATATTCATTACAATAAAATAAAAATGATCTGTTCTGTGTGTCATAATTTCCATTCCGCAGGCGTATTGCTTCCAGTTCGCCAGCTTATTACCTCCATTTCGCCAGCGTATTACCTCCATTTCGCCAGCCCAGTACCTCAACTTTCTAGATGTATCGGACTTTTTTAAGCGATGGTTAAACGGTATTATGAGTTATAAAGTATATATAATTCACAAACATTCTTCCGAGGTAAATGGATTCTTTCTAACATAGAATATTTAGCCTATTGGTGGAAGACGAATGACGCTTGCCACACTGCCTTTTATCAATCATCGGAATAATGAAAGCCCGAGCTGGGGTTCGGATCAACGAAATGGTTTGATAACCGTAGCTCCTCGTCGCTACCGATTGAAAGCTCAAACAAGATTGTTCCGAAAGTTGAACGATTTAACCTTATCCTTCCTTGAGTGACTTTATACCGTGACACCACTTTCGTGTACTTTTTCGCACGAGTTTCAACTTAAATTGCATAAGGTGCAGATTTATATCAGTCCGCATGTTCATTCAATATGACCTTGGTCTGCATTGCTCTTCGATTTTGTAGTAGTAGGGCGTTCGTCTCGGTGTGGGAGGTCGCGGGTTTGATCCCCGGCCGGGTCATTACATAGACTTTAAAAATGGTAGTAATAGCTGCCATGAACTCAAAAAGTGTTGAAAGCGGCGTAAAACCACCAAATCATCAATAAATCAATTCTCTGATTGATTTGAGCTTACATCACTGTTTCAGTAATACAGTGACTAGATCATATAACTTTGTTTGTCATAGCTCTCCACACAACATTGTTGGGTATGACACAAGTCACAATGCCACTTGACAATCACCGGAATGTTAAAGGGGACGTGCCTGAGCTCGATCTTACGTCTCCTGGATCGATAGCCTTTGTTGTTTCCGACTGGGCGGATATCGCGGAGTGTATCATGTTGAATGCAACTACATGTTTTGTAGGATCTAACGGTATTTAACAATTTCCCAAATCAGTACAAACAAATCTGCAACAGGCATTTTTGAAAACACCGGGGAAATTATAGACAATCCGTATTGATCATTCCTTCTTTCTGATATTATTGGTAGAGATTTCGTCTAACTCATCGACTATAGTACTATATAATCTATATCGATATGAAGGTGTTGTAGTAAGGTGTTAATTCACTGATATTGAAAGACAACAAACAATTTCAATTAGTTTGAACAGTTTATGATTTTAATTTGTAATTTAATGTGTTAGAGGAAATCTCTAACACCAATCGTTGAACACGCTATTAACCCATTACTTTACATAGACGACATTTGACGCCTGCTGTTGCAGAGGACTTTTGAAAACATTGCAATAAAAGATGAAATTGCTCAAAACGAACAATTTCACCTTTTATTGCAATATTTTCAACTCTTTATCAATATAAATCTTTCAGTTTTTTAGATTGTTGAAATTGTTCGTCTGATCATTGTAAAGCATTGTAAAGCAGACAACCTTTGAAAAAGTCATGTGAAGTAATGGGTTAAACTCCAATCTATTTAGTTTAAACTTATTTATTTTACATCGATTGCGAAACAAGCCTTGGGCTTAGATTAATCACGCTCGATGTCTGCTTCCTGGAGACTTCACCAGTACTCGCGCCGTTTGTGTGGAAAAATCCCAAAGTCAGGACCTGCTCATCACGGGACTCGAACCAGGGACCTTTGATACGAGAGGCCGACGCTCTACTTCTGCACCACTGTCTTCCTCCAATCTATTAGTTTGTCAATGAATGAATGGCTTTTCAACTCGCGATCCTCGGATTGATAACCATAGTTGTTACTGATGTTGTCAAATTGTTTATTTTTGCTTAGTCTTAAAATGGGACGCATGCAAATAACAATATCATGTACAATATATTCAAATACACATAATGTCACATGAAAGAGGGGATGGGGTCAATTGATACATATGTTTGGGAAGCTTGATTGGATTACATTGGGCTAAAAAGTGTTTATATTTATATTTTTCCTCTACAGCAACGGAAGGTTGTTCTCACTTTCCCCTGTCTCTCTTTTTTCCCTCGATGTTTACGGCACTTCTTAATCTGAACGTCATTTTGGCATAAAAACACAATCATCTTTTAAAACCTGTCTACAACAAATGTTGGTTGTTGTAGGAACATAGATCAAAAAATGTCTTCGTTCCTGTAATTTATTAGTTAAATTCTTCGTAGTCGTCGTGAAGAACGACTAATTTTAAGTCTGCACTTTAATTCAAAAAAGAATAATACAAGATAAAATTGTGCATTACTTTACACATTTATTGCAACAACACAACGTAAACATGTAATATCGACGTTCTCACGGGGATAAACCTTTAATTCCTCACGACGAAGTGTGAAATTCGCGAGACTCCGGTTGATCTTGTGTTTATCACGATCTCTACAATTTCACGCTTCTAATACATTATGACCAAGGACTGTGACAGTTATTCAGGTTGAGATGTGGTCAATCAATCCAGGTCCATGATGCACCTCATGTTGAGGTTGTGAAAAGAAAACATTATTTACAATAAGCAAGTCATCATAATCTCACAATATATTGTGGTTTGTGTTTTAAAACCTTAGCAACATTCCTTGTCTTTATTTCTTTAACCCTTACCCACATACAACAAATCTGGAGCAGATAAATTGGAAAAGGTCTAGACAAAATTATGGAAAATATCTTTAAATGAAAAGTGTAATAATGGAAAAGAATTGAAATTTTAATTATGGCATTTTCAGCACATGCAGCAGACAACTTTTTCCACAATGTTTTCAAAAATTAATACTTTAATTTCTAAATAAATTCCACATGACTGGGATGTTTCCAAAGTCATCTGCTGCAGATTGTGTTGTATTAGACTATGTGGGCGAAATTAAAATTTAAGTGACTGATTCCAGTCCATGTCACAGTGGGCTCAACTCCAGGTGCTTTAAAGATAGCGGAGCGTGGATCTTTATCATTAGGGCACAAAGACGGACTTGTTCAAAATCGCTGAAATGAGTCATTATGATGATGATTGTTGAGTAACGCAACATGCCGAGGACCGTCTGTAACGGTGATACCCAAGACGGGGTAGGGGTGTAGAGATGATATCACCTTTTATTCATACTAATTGGTGTGAGAAGATCAGACCAGTAATCAACCAAATCTAGTTTGATATCTTTCATCAGAGGAAAAATGTTGGTAATCCACCTTTTAACCCCTTTCCCATATACAGACACCTTCTGACGCCTCTGCAGAAGACAACTTTTGAAAACATTGTGGCAAATGGTGAAATTGCTCATCAGCAATTTCTCAATTTGCCACAATGTTTTCAACTCTATTCAGTAATTATGCTTCCCTTTATAGGGATTTTCAATATATTGTGAGTTTATCTTCAAAGTCGTCTGCTGCAGATTTGTTGTATGTGGGAAAGGGGTTAGGCCTTTGACAGTTTTCCTGATACTATGGTTGACTTTGAAAACATCTTGAAACAAATTTGAAAATTTTCTGTCAATGAAAGAATTATAATTGTATAGTTTGTGAAAAACAAAGAGGCAAAATGAGAAATTGCTTATCATGTTTTCAAGATTTATCTGCTGCAAAGGTGTCAAATTGCGTCTGTATGAGGGAATAGTTTAATTAATGACAATTGTACAATTTCACCCAAATTGGATCCATTGTCTTGAAAATTTGAGACAATATTTTTAAATTGTAACATAAAGATATAAGATGAAATAGAATAGGGCAAAATAATGTAAAGCTAAACTAACTCCATCAAGAACTATTAAACTTGATACTTGTTTGTATGTTTTTGCCCCATTTCATAACAAATAAGCGTGACACACTGTTTGAATTAAAAGCATACAGAACTTGACACATTAAACGGCTTGTAATTGTATAAAAAGGTTGTATTAGATGTTAGACCGATAACTAGGCAAGTTGCGTGGAGTGGGGTATTGTCTTTCTGTGAACTTGTGTGCAAAGATAGTAATGCTCACTAAACGTGTAGTGGTAGTCAATTGATATAATCAAAGATGACAATAAGAATGATTCAAAACCATTGAATCACTGATTGAAGATATATGAGTTGAAATTGATGCAACTTGATACAATAAAAGATGGTTAACTAATATTATGCATGCTGCAGAAGACATGTTATACCATTGCAGCAGATGGAAAATTGGAGAAATTGCTCAAGATGACCAATTTATCCTTTTTCAGCAATGTTTTCAACCCTGTGAATAATACTCTTAAAAAATGATTAGTGTTACAATGTTAGAAACCAGTAGAATGACATGATGAAGATAACTTTTTTTTTTACCTGATATGACCGTGTTATATAAATTGTCTGCTTTGAAGGTAATCTATAATACAATTGTGATTGTCTGAAAATTGTAAGTTTTTTATTTTAATAGAAAATAAAAAAAGGAGATTATAATCATATTGCTAATATGCTCACAATATACAAATGGGTTAGTTAGCTGATTGTAACTTAATGGTTGTTAAAAATTCTATTGATTTATTGATTGTTTGGTGTTTTACGCAGCTTTCAACAATTATTTTACCAGTACTACTGATCCATTAACCTCGCACCAGCCTGAAAAAAAGTGAGTCAGTGGTAAGCTAACCACCCAACCCTGAGCGCCAAGGAGGCTACCAGTCTTTGGTATGACCCGTTATAAATTCTGTAAAACCAATATTCTTAGTTAGAACTTACGACCCATTTTCAAACCCTTACCAACATACAGTAAATCTACAGCCATCATTTTTGAAAACATCTAGGTAAAAATATGGAAAATCTCTATAAATGAACAACGTATTATTTTGTGATAATGTTGTTGAAGAGAAATAGCTGATGAGGCAATATCTCCTTTTCAATTTGCCATAACATTTTCAAAAGTCATTTACTGTAGATACATTTAAATGCAACTGCGATAATAATGACTGTAGGAACTAGTTATATATGTGTTTGCAAATAAATTTGATTCAAACACAAAATGAAGTGGTTATGAGAAAATACAACAAATTATTACAGCACAAAAATATAATAATGGTTGATGATGGCCAACATAGAACACACAAAATAGTTCTTGACTTGTTTTCAAACTGCAATAAATTCTATATTTCATGAGCAACCAAATGATGACAGATGAAGGATTAAAAAAAAAAAAAATCAATTTCAGTTAGAAAAGGGTTAAATTAACTGTTCAAATTAAGGATTATGAAAGGTATAAAAAGACCCTTAAATGTTTTGTTGATTTTTTTCAGAGTTTTATCAGAGCCGAAATCTGTTTTGTTTTAGACTAGTGTTTTTGGCAAGGTATCGATCTCCACTGATAGCCCAAATAATGGATGTCACTAACATAGGGGCTTGTCCCCTCTATGAACAATTGTTATTACTGTTTTCTGTAAAATTTGACCCCGGGCAATTTCTAACAACATTTGACTTGTATGCTTTTACATGACTTACTTTGTTTCACATACAACAAATCTGTAGCAGATAATATTGAAAACTTCTATGCAAAATAATAGAAAATCTCTCTTTGACAAAATGATCAATTTTGCATTCTGCCTCAATGTTTTCAATAGACATCTGCTTCAGATGCATTGAAATGTGGCTTCATGTGAAAAAGGCTTAACCCTTTCCCTCATACGACAACTCTGCAGCAGACGACTTTGAACTTATTTTGTCAAAACACAGAAAATCTCCATAAATGAATGGATAACCTATGACTAAAAGTGGAAAACATTGTGGCAAAAGGAGAAATTGCACGTTTTGTGCAATTTCTTCTTTTGTCACTATGTTTTCAAAAAGCTGTCTGCTGCAGAGGTGTCAGAAAGCGTCTATATGAGGGAAAGGGTTAAATCCCAGCTTGATGAGCATTCACTAAGCACTCACTCACTCACAGTGATACATCTGAAATATTGTTTAAAATGCTGTAAAACTCATCTGGCCTTCACATAAAGATTTTTAGTGCATCTGAACAGGTATACATAGATAGATCATCACAAAGTCAAATATAGTTCCTAAATATTTCAATTCTGAAAGCTCATTAAATTGACTCGTTACCTTAAACCGACACCTTTTGCTAATTCTCTTTTTCACTCAATGTTCTTTCATACACTGTTGAATTGACATTAACTCTTTCATGATTTTATGTTTCAGTCATTTTTTTTCTATTTGGAAGGGTTTGAATTGAGCATAATAGGAAAAGGGTTAAATTAGCTATTAGGGGTAGCGTGGAAGACAAAAGATAAAACGATATTGTGAGATATAATCGATATAAGTGCGATATTTTTGCGATACTTGTTAAGACTGTAAACACGGTAACAAAAGTATCACAATCAACATCTTAAATGCAACACCGACGCGGAATCAAACAATTACGATGTAGGAGATAGGTCATTCAAACATGACGTTACAGACCCCGGCCTTTTGTCGTGTGGTTTAATTCAAATTTATACAATTTAATTGATGTGTACTATACAGAACTGCACCAAACAAAAACGTGTTTATTGTAATGGCAAGACTATGGAGGCTCTGTCTTGTGACTCTCTGAACACAGGAACTGTCTTTCACCAGTATTAGCTGTCTGGAAACATGGTGTATGGCATCTAGATTATATTGTTGATGAAAAGGATAGAGTTGAAGCCCTATAATACTGTAAAAACATAATAAAATACCAAAACAGTAATTATATAAATCATCTTTTATGGATGACAAGGTCCCATTGTAACATTATTTAACCTTACCTTTTCCAAAATTGGAACACAATTTGATGTTTATGCAGCCAACAATTTTCGAAAACTTGATGAAAATGGAGAAATTGCTTATAATGTGCAATATCTCCTTTTCCCACAATACGTTCTACCTTACCTTACTTAAGTTAACATTTATCAAGATTTTGTTTATACTTTTGCCTTGATGTTTTCAAAGTTGTCTGCTGCAGATTTGTTGTAAGTGGGAACAGGTTAATGATCTGTTCTTGTGTTTCTATGTTGACCTACAGGACAATGCCACTAGTCTTAAAATATCAATTTGACTCAAAAGAGAACATTTTAAAGATTTTTTGTGGTTGAACGATCTCCTTACAGACAATGGTGTCTTTAGTTTTTGACATATTTTTAGATTTTGAATAAGCACATCAAAGGCTATAGTGTTGGCGCTTCAAAAAACAGTGGAAGAGCTAATTTTTTCCCCATCTTGTTTACCATTTGCATGTTCTTTTCCTCATTATTTTGCTACTTTTTAGCTTGACTATTCAGAGAATATGAGAGCTATTCTACTCACTCTGGCATAGGTATATATAGGCTTTACACCTTGGTTAAGGTTTTGCATGCAATTACATATATTTCACCAAAGCTAGGTAACTACAAGATGTACTGCATTTAAGTTTTGCGTGCAACTACATTAAGAGTCCATATCTTAGTAACTACAGATAACTTCTATCTTGCATAAAATGCATATTATCACCCATTTAGAAAGACATCTTAAACTAGTTCCTTTTATCGAGGTAGATCTACACTCTAAATGTTTATCTGCTTCGAAAGCATAAAGAGCAATATTTCCTTTTGCCTTCATGTTTTCTACTTTATTCTGAAATTGCACTTTAATTGAGACACAGATTTCCCAAGGTTTTGCCTTCATGTTTTCAAGGTTGTCTGCTGCAGGTTTGTTGTATGTGGTGGTTCGATTTGTTTGTTTGTTTGTTTGGAGTTTAACGCCGCTTTCAACAGCTTTGGTCATATCACGGCGGTCAGTGCACCTACCCATGTTTTCCTGGCTTTCCCACACCAGTACTTACACAACATCCTTTCGAAGCCACTGACTCCTTTCTCACATAGATCAGAGGTGAGAGGCAATGGAAAACATCGCCCGAAAGAATGTCGCCGCAACCGGGTATCGAAACCGTGACCTCCAGATCACGAGTCAGATACGCTACCAATTGAGCTACCCGGCCGGGTCTGTGGTGGTTCGAGTGACACATTCAGTGGTCCACGGTCAATTAGGTTTTCATAAACTGACTGAATTAAACAAAACTGAAAACTTTGGTGTAGCGTCTTCTCTCTCTATTTTCTTTGTGAATGTTTCTCTTCTTCTTCTAATGTAACCTTTGCCCACAAACAATAAATCTTCAGTAAACACTTTTGAAAACATGAAGACAAAAATATTGAAAACCACTAAAAATTAAAGTATGATTATAAAATATAGCTGAAAACATTGTGGCAAAAAAAGAAAATGCTCATAGGGAACAATATCTCTACTTGCCACATTATTTTGTCAAAAGTCGTCTGCTGGCAAAATGTCAATTTGCATCTGCATGTGGGTAAGGGTTCAGGCTGGAATGGGCATATTAAAGTCCTGCAGGATTTCCTGTGAAAGAAGCAATATTTCTTAACCAATGCCTTTTTTGTCCTCTAATCTCTTTAACCCTTTCCCTCATACAACAATTCTGCAGCAGACGACTTTGAACGTATTTTGTCAAAACATAGAAAATCTCCATAATTGAATGGATAACCTATGACAAAAAGTGGAAAACATTGTGGCAAAAGGAGAAATTGCACGTTTTGTGCAATTTCTTCTTTTGTCACTATGTTTTCAAATAGCCGTCTGCTGCAGAGGGCTCAGAAAGCGTCTATATGAGGGAAAGGGTTAAGACCACTTTACCCTCAACTTTGATTCATTTTCCTCAATATGTCATGAAGGCAAAGACTACCTTTCTGAATCAAGTTTTGAAAAAAGTTTTAATGATCACCAAATGTAGAAAACAGTCTGCAACATTTTACTACTCATGATTGCTGCCCTCATTCTGAATATACCGCCAAGTCTTTCAAAAAGTCTGTTATAGTATCGATATCACATGACCATATAGGGAAAAGTGTTGAGGAAGTTATGTCATCAGGAGTTCAAGTCATAAATGTCTTTAAGAAGCACCACATGACCCCCATAATGATCTTTACGACTTCAAGCATTTGGTGATTTTTGAAATCCTCTCAGTGCCATATTGGGACTATAATACTCTTTGGAACCGACAATTCTAATCGTTTTCTTCGGGGGGGCTTTAGAATCATGTCCTTGATATAGGCGATTTTCCATAACCCTTTCCCAACATACAACAAATCAGTTGCCAACCACTCTCAAACATCTGGGGAAAAGTATGGCCACTATTTACAGATGACAATGTAATTAAATAAATGGACTTGAAAACATTGTGTCCAAATGAGAAATTACTCATTACTAGCAATTTATCCTTTTGCCACAATTTTATCTGAAGTTGTCTTCTGCAGATGCAGCAAAATGTGTTTGCAAACGGGAAAGGATTAAATGTACACCTTCTTTGGAGATCAAGAATCTGAATTCAACGGAAAGACATTTGTCTTTTACATCACTTATTTACATCTTATCAAGTTTCTGCAGCTACCATTTCTTTTGATTGATCTTTTGAAAAAAATGGTAGTGGTGTTCGAGTCCTTAGTACTCAGGAAACAGGTATGGGGTTATGACTGATGTGCCGTTGTCATGAAAACCCTTTACCACATACAGACACTTTCTGACGCCTCTGCAGCAGACGACTTTTGAAAACAGTGTGATAAAAGGAAAAATTGAATGTTAACTTTAAGTCTTCTGCTGAAGATTTGTTGTATGTGTTAAAGTGTTAAACCATGGAAACAGGGATAGAATTATTAATGATGCACATGTGTTAGGAAGACCTACTCATGATGAACATATTCACCTTTAGCCACAATGTTTTCAATTCTATTCAATAACAACCGAACACTTTCATAAATTTTATAGAGATTTCCCATATTTTTGCACAGTGGTCTACTACAATTTTGTTGTATGAGGGACAGTGTTAACCCTTTCCCTTATATAGACTCTTTCTGACGCCTCTGCAGCAGACAGCTTTTTGAAAACAAAACATGCAATTTCTCCTTTTGCCACAATGTTTTCCACTTTTTGTCATAGGTTATCCATTCAATTATGGAGATTTTCTATGTTTTGACAAACTACGTTCAAAGTTGTCTGCTGCAGATTTGTCGTATGAGGGAAAGGATTAATTGCTGCAGTCTTCCCAGCATGCTTGTCACCATGTTTGGTATGCAGACATGTTGATTACACGATTTAATAATCTGATCCCCTGATAGTCAGCGTCAGAAATATCACCATTTGATATTTTGACATTTACGGCTAATTTTACGGGCATAAAAAGACTATCGGCCTATCTTTGGTAATTCTCTACTGCAAACCTTTAGCAGTTAAAGGGGTAATTTTCCGGAATAATATCCCCCAATTTCACTGTTAACAGCAAATTACATGCATGGTTTGTGACTCCTTTAATCTTTGTTCTGTTACTTGAAATGGTCACTACTGTACACTCATGAATAAAATGTCGGGACAAGTAGAAGAACCTAATATTTTGTAAATCTCATCAGAATTATAATTGGTTACTGAAAACAGGTTTCCAAATCACTAGAAATTATTCCTTTTTCAACAATGTTTTATAAAAGCTGAAGTTTAACATTATTCCCACCAACATGCTCTATGAAGTATAAAGGGCCCTAATAAAATTGGCTATTCACCTGGGTAACAAAAGGATGGAGTATTTCACCAAGAAGGCAAAAAAACTGAGCAATGTCACAGACAAACGGGGTCGACCACACGGAATTCTAAAACTTGTAGTACAGACTCAAAACCAGCCTGTGACTCCCCACCCTCTGATCTAGATCATTTCAGAGGCTTCTATAGGATTGTTTAACACTTTGCAACTATATATAACAGATCTGCAGCAGACGAAATTTGGAAACATTAAGGCAAAAGTAGAAAATTAAACTTTCATTTCAAAATATTTTCTATGCTTTCACCTCTATGATTTCAGAGTTGTCTGTGCAGATTTTTATTACGTGGTAAATTGTTTGATATCCAGGCAGAAATATGCAAAAGAAATGAATGATTATTTAATCGGGCTGAAAACATTGTGGCAAAAGTAAACTGCTGCAGATGGTTAAAAATGTGTCTGGTTAATAGGAAAACTATCAAATTGAATATTCATTAGTGCAGCAGACGACTTTTGAAAGCATTGTGGCAAACAGAGAAATTGCTCGTGTCATGATCGATTCCTCCTCTTGCTACAGGAATCCACTGTGGTCGAGTGGTTAGCGTCGGGGATTTGAAACCGAGTGTCCCAGGTTCGATCCCCAGTCGTGGCACTACAGTCATGGTGGAGTGCCTTTGGGCAAGGCACATTTTCTAGCCTAGTACTGATTTGTTTATCCAGGGATCATGAATAAGTGAACTGTCGCCGTGATATAACTGAAACAATGTTGAAAGCGAGGTAAACCCCCAATAAAACAAAGAAAAAAAGTCATTTTGCCACAATGTTTTCAACTATATTATATGGTTAAACTTTCATTCATAGAGATTTTCTACATTTCAGCCTATATATGTTTTCAAAGATGTGCGCTGCAGATTTGTCGTTTGTGGGAAAGGGTTAAACACAATTTTTGGAATGAAGATACTGTTCAAACTGAGCTGTTTCTATCATCATTACATGTCTTTGGCATGCACCAATATAATGTACAATTGTACGTGCAATTTTGCATGTGTTAACAATGTTTATGCCCAGATATTTTCAAAAGTGAAGATCATATCTGGAAACACGCAAACCATTTACCTAATGTGACATATTTAACCCTCAGATGCATTTTGACGCATTCTGATGCAGTAGCAGCAGACTACTTTTGAAAGCATTGTGGCTAAAGGTGAAATTGCGAACCTTTGAACACAATGTTTTCAACTTTATTTAACAATTAAGCTATATTTTATGGAGATTTTTCATGTTTTTGTCACTATATTTTCAAAGTCGTCTACTGCAGATTTGTTGTATATGGGAAAGGGTTAATATCATCAACCATAAAACTTTTAGAGTGAAAACCTTAAAAATTAGAAGTTAGATGATGATTCAGATTTGGAAAAAATTAATTTGCTGCGAAGGTATCGAAAAATCAGCTGCATCATGGGAATGGTTTAAAAAAACCTCAGGATAGGTTTTCTGGTGGAGTGGCCAGGAAGTCCTTATGTGTAAGATAATCCGAAACTAATTGGTCGTAAATGTTCAAGATTATTTGCAGTTAATTCTAGGATGAAAGTTATTAAGAAAATTTTATTTGTGAAAACTTGACATTTAAAGAATCGCATGGGACAGTGTGGGCACCTGGAATATATTGGGTTTTAATGACCTTGACATTTAACCTCACTTTTTATCGCTGCGACACATTCACCTTTTAACTCTACACTTTTTTATTCTTGATGATCAGTTAATCTTTTCTATGTCTTCTTCCTCGGTTCAAATATAGGATTTTTTTTCGCTCATGATGGCCATTGCAATCACTCCCTTTTCCACATTGTGTTACACATATTTTTAATTTTCAAAATGTTTTCAACAAATGGTTTACGTTTCGCCCATCTATGAAAAATCAGCAGCAGTTGATTGTGATCGACGGCTTATTTTGGAAATTTCTCTTAAAGAAATTTCTGTATTAGAATAGGGTAGAGAACATTGTGGGAAACAAGAAATTGCTCATTAGAGATTTTCTCTTTTTCCCACAATGCTTTCTCCTGCAAACACGTCAAAATGCATCTGCATATGGAAAAGGGTTAACCCATTTCAACTTACAGATGGTCATTTTTGATGCGTTTGACATTTGAAAATGTTGTGTTAAAAGGAGGAATTGCTCATAAGAGAAATTTCTCTTTTTCCCACAGTGCTTTCAATGGCTGTCTCCTGTAAACACGTCAATATACATCTGCATGTGGGGAAAGGTTGGACCATTCCAACTTAAAGATGGTCATTTTGATGCCTTTGACATTTGAAAACGTTGTGTTAAAAGAAGGAATTGCTCATAAGAAAATTTAAATTTCTATTTTTCTCACAATGCTTTCAATGGCTGTCTGCTGCAAACACGTCAAAATGCATCTGCGTGTTGGAAAGGGTTGGACCATTTATGTGTTTGACATTTGAAAATGTTGTGGCATAAGGAGAAAATGCTGATGATGAGCAATTTCTCCTTTTGCCAAAACATTTTTAGACTTTTCAATGATTATAATCATTCATTTATGGAGATCTTCCATACTTTTTGGCTGCATCTTTTCAAGTTTGTTTGCTGCAGATTTTCTGTATGTTGGAAAGGGTTAACATTTCTCCTTTTGCCACAATGTTTTCAGCCCTTTTCAGAAATTATTAGTCGCCGGGAAGAAGCCCGCGACTTCTATTTTTAATAGCTTTTCGGAAATCACATGGGAGGGCGGCTTATTATTAGAAAGAAACAAATCTAGATGATTTGAACATATTACAATTGTGGTTGTTTACGAACACTAATAAATGACACATCTAAAATGAAATAAATATTCCGATTTTTTAATGTTTGCAGTTTTTTTTATTTCACTCGCATTTAAGTTTTTTGTCTTATTTACGAAGACAAAAGTGGTCCCTTCAAGACGTGAACCAACACCCCCTAATGCAGACTCTTATGTGTCATCATTGAGGTCAATTTCGGATTCTCCTTTTAATAGCAATTTTAACTTACTAAATGTTGTTTTCATGTTCAAAGAGATGTCTTGATTGTGTAGAATTCATTTAATAATAGTAATCCACGAATATCTAAAGTAGGAACTGTTTCTAAGCTAAATATAGACCCTATTCTGTTGTGTAGGTTCGTGACCTTTAACATCGATTTTCGCGCATGCGCATTTCGATATGAAAAAGCGAGTGATATTATTTTATTTTAGACAAGTACAAGACGAATGTTTGACGCAAAGCGTCAAAGAGAAGCCGCAATATTTCGTTGTACATGTAGAAATAAGAAAAAAAGAACATTTTTAAATCCACAAACAATAGAACAATTTAAACTGTAGACGGTAATGCTGATATATTTCTCCTTTTGAAGACTTTTGTTTTCTTCAAATTACCTCCCTTTAAAGCAATACCAGGATATTTACCTTGTGATTCGAATAAGATTGACAAACATTGAAACTATATGAATGAATACTATTATTTAAATAAGTAACAACAGCAAAATTAAATTTAAGCCAAGATAAATGTGTACACATTTCGTTAATTTTTTATAGATACCCTAATGTATAGGTGAATATAACATTTATAAGTAAATGTTTTCATTTCAACGTTCCTAATAGACTAAGGAAAGTCAAGAATACATAAATAAATCAATGCAGTCTTTTCCGGCGACATTGATGCCCTTGCATCAACTTTCTCTTGTACCTACATTTATAGAGCTTTTCCATGTGTTCCGAGCCCAGATACTTTCAAAGTTGTCAGCTGCAGATTTTCTGTATGTGGGAAAGGGTTTTAATGGGTACACCAAAGGTAACTGCTGTGATAGGGAACTGTCTTTAAGGAGGGACAAGGTTGCATGCTTTTAAGCAAAATCTAATCTCATAAGTCACTGAAATTCATTTAGCGCCAAATGACCAGCCGCATGTGGATTCCAGCTTAAGAAAATAATGGGACTTGCAGACGGCCAGTCTTTCAAATTATACATTTGCTGGAAAATCCATCAATTGAAGAAAACATTTACTTTTTTCAATACTTGTGCATGTATGAATAATTAAACATGTGGTCTCGGAACAGTTGGTTCTTTTCACAGTATTTAGACCTGTCAAAACAGAACACATATTAACCCTTTCCCTCATATAGACGCATTCTGACGCCTCTGCAGCAGACAGCTTTTTGAAAACATAGTGACAAAAGAAGAAATTGCACAAAACGTGCAATTTCTCCTTTTGACACAATGTTTTCCACTTTTAGTCATATGTTATCCATTCAATTATAGAGATTTTCTATTTTTTGACAATATATGTTCAAAGTCTTCTGCTGCAGAATTGTCGTATGAGGGAAAGGGTTAACACTTTGCTTAGTAAAGATTTGGTTCCAACCCTGAATAGATGAATGTATTCTTGAAAGTACGAGACTCTGACAACATCTAGCCAAGTATAGGGAAAATCTCAAGAATTGAAAGTCTAATTACTGTATTGAATTCAAAACATTAAAGCAAAAGAAGAATTTGCTCATAATGAGCATTTCCTCCTTTTTGCCACAATATTTTCAAAGTCATCTTCTGCATAATTATGTGTCAAAATTTGTTTGCAAGTGGAAACTTGGGTTAAAACTTTGCTAAGCAATTTAAAATGTTTGGTTTCAACACTGAATAGTTGAATGTACCGGTAGTCAGTTCTTACAATGAATCCGCAGCAGAAGACTTTCAAAGCATCAAGGCAAAACTATGGAAAAGTTGAATTATTTGATTTAAGTTGAAAACATCGTGACAAAAGTGAAAATTGCTCATCATGAAATTTCATTTTTTGTGACATTTCTTTTAATTTTTTCAACATTCTTATAGTGCAGAAGAATCATTATGCGCTTGCAGGTCGGAAATGGTTGATTTATATGCTATGAAGATATCAAAACTGATGAATGGTCATGTTTTTTGCCGACCTGATCAACATGGCTTGAAGGAATCTCGTAGAGGGTAACACCAGAATGTTGCATGGATCCAATAGATTTGATGGAATATAAGAGAGAGGACATTGAGAGAATGCTTCCTATGAAGTTTCATTCGAATTGGCCCGTTGGTTACAGAGGAGAAGTCTTTTAACCAAAAATTTATGCACACATGACGGACAATTTACCATGACATAAGCTGGACAATTGAAACTCTTGATTAACACTTCCCCACATACAGACGCTTTCTGACGCCTCTGCAGCAGACGGCTTTTTGAAAACATAGTGACAAAAGATGTAATTGCACAAAACGTGCAATTTCTCCTTTTGCCACAATGTTTTCCACTTTTTGTCATAAGTTCTCCATTCAATTACAGAGATTTTCTATGTTTTGACAAAATACGTTCAAAGTCGTCTGCTGCAGAATTGTCGTATGAGGGAAAGGGTTAACACTTCCCCCCACATACAGATGCTTTCTTACGCCTCTGTAGAAGACGATTTTTGAAAACTGTTTCAAAAGAAGAAATTGCTCCTTATGAGCAATTTTGTCCTTTTGCCACAATATTTTAAACTTTATTTAATGACAATTTAATACTTTCATTTAAAAAGATTTTTTTTTTTTGCCCAGATGCTTTCAATCTCGTCTGCTGCAGATTTGTCATGTATGGAAAAGAGTCAAGATCTAGGCAAAAATATGGAAAATCTTTTTATATGAAATGATAGTTATTAAATAACCAAATGACCATCTCCTTTTGTACCATGCAATTAATGTTTTCAAAAGTCACATACTTTAGATATGTCAAAATGCGGCTGCATCTTGAAAAGATCGAGCCTGGGTTAAAAAGTCACTTTTTTAACAACCTATAAATCTTCGGCTGGAGGAAAATCTTCAGAAAGGATGAACAAAAGACATAAAAACAACATGGTATTGTCATCACTGAGGGATGGGTGGTCAGACTGGTTCCCAGGTCATATCCAGGCGTCCTTATATCTGGTTTCCAGGATCCTTTGATATATAAGTAATGTGATGAAAATGTCTAAATGCTTCACTTGTCCATGCACTGAGTTTTGACATCCTTGAAGACAGAAACAACCACATCTTTTGTTTTTAACCGTTTACCGAATATGATGTTTTTGTGTCTTCGTGCTTATCCTTTTCCCACATACAACACATATGCTGCAGACGACTTTGGAAGGATAGTGTGTGAACCAAGCACATTTTGCAAGGCATAAAATCAAATTTCAATAAAGTCACATCATATTTCAGTGCTACTTCTACCATTACCATATTTGGTAACATATTTTACATGTGTACGGATTTTAAATCTGTTGTGTTTGAACTGCACATGACAATCTGCATGTATTAGCATAGGAAAATGTGCAGGTATATAACAAATATATAATTATAAAGTTTGAATAAAGTTGTCATTCATTTTGATCAGCAAATGAGGCCATGCTTTTTTAACATTTTTCTCACATACAACGTATCTGTAGCTGAGTTTGAAATCATCTTGGCAAAAATATGAAAATTCTACATGAATGAGACTAACTATTTATAGAGTTGAAACATTGCAGTATAAGGGTAAGTTGCTCATGAAGTGCAATTTCACCTTTTGTCACAATGCTTTCAAAAATTGTCTGCTGCAAAGGTGTATAAAAGGGTCTGTATGCTCAATCGCAGCAGTTGACTTTTGAAAGCATTGTGACTAAAGGAAAAAATGCTCATAATGAGCAATTTCACAATGTTTTCAACTGTATTGAATAGTTTATTTTTACCTACAATTTTTCCAAGACCTCTGTAGTACATTTGTTATATGTAGGAATGGGGTAAAGATATTTCTCTGAACAAAGCAAAACAAAAAACGAAAAATGTCATATTTAATGGAAAATTAGGATTGCAAAAATTATTATAATCAAAGCTTAGGGTATCTGTAATTGTGGGCAATAAAAGTTGTTTACTTATGGTAATGGGTTGCCTTCTGTTTTTGCAGACTGTGTAGTTATGAGTGACTGCTATGCAAATGATATGTAAATGAGCTATTTTGTATTTGATAGATGTGGTGTTGACAAGGGGTCAGCCAACATCCTTTTCTTTGGTTAACAAAGAGTTCTTTCTTTTAGATATGTCATGCAACATCTGCATTCTGAAGATCTAATCAAATAAAATCATCATAAAAAACTTCAGCAAAGAAAATAAAGTGGTGTGAAATATCACCTTTTGAGTTGACCTTTGATCCAACACTTGTCATTGGCTTCCCTCCTTGGCACTCAGGTTTGCAGTGATAACGTTGTTAATGCTACTACGGATGCATTCATGTCAGGCAAATTAATAGCAGTAGTCCTGGTAAATATCAAGGCACACCATGATACCAGTGTTATGTGAATGGGGTCTAGGTTAAAATTCCACTTCAGCAGCCGTGCTATAGTAGCTAGCTTTTATTACTTCATTAGAAGAGTAGTTGGCTTTGCTCAAAGTTAAACAATAAACACAGCTGTAAGTGTTTGGATGGGTGACCCACAGTTGCTTAACTAGTTGGAAAAGCGGTTGGCTTTGCTCAAAGTTAAGCAATAAACACAGCTGTTAGTGTTTGGAAGGGTGTCCCACAGTGGCTTAACTAGTTGGAAAAGTGGTTGGCTTTGCTCAAAGTTAAACAATAAACACAGCTGTTAGTGTTTGGAAGGGTGTCCCTCAGTGGCTTAACTAGTTGGAAAAGCGGTTTGCTTTCCTCAAAGTTAAGCTATAAATACAGCGGTAGGTGTTTGGAAGGTTGACCCACAGTGGCTTAATTTCTTGGAAGAGCGGTTGGCTTTCCTCAAAGTTAAGCAATAAACACACCTGTTAGTGTTTGGAAGGGTGTCCCTCAGTGGCTTAACTAGTTGGAAAAGTGGTTGGCTTTGCTCAAAGTTAAGCAATAAACACAGCGGTAAGTGTTTCGAAGGGTGACCCCCAGTGGCTTAATGTCTTGGAAGAGTGGTTGGCTTTGCTCAAAGTTAAGCAATAAACACAGCGGTAAGTGTTTGGAAGGGTGTCCCTCTGTGGCTTAACTAGTTGGAAGAGGGGTTGGCTTTGCTCAAAGTTAAACAATAAACACCGCAGCGGTTAGTGTTTGGAAGGTTGTCCCTCAGTGGCTTAACTAGTTGGAAAAGTGGTTGGCTTTGCTCAAAGTTAAGCAATAAACAAAGCGGTAAGTGTTTCGAAGGGCGACCCACAGTGGCTTAATGTCTTGGAAGTGTGGTTGGCTTTGCTCAAAGTTAAGCAATAAACACAGCGGTAAGTGTTTGGAAGGGTGTCCCACAGTGGCTTAATGTCTAGGAAGAGCGGTTGGCTTTGCTCAAAGTTAAGCAATAGACACAGCGGTTAGTGTTTGGAAGGGTGACCCACAGTGGCTTAATGTCTTGGAAGAGCGGTTGGCTTTGCTCAAAGTTAAGCAATAAACACAGCGGTAAGTGTTTGGATGGGTGACCCACAGTGGCTTAACTAGTTGGAAAAGCGGTTGGCTTTCCTCAAAGTTAAGCAATAAACACAGCTGTAAGTGTTTGGATGGGTGACCCACAGTAGCTTAACTAGTTGGAAAAGCGGTTGGCTTTGCTCAAAGTTAAGCAATAAACACAGCTGTTAGTGTTTAGAAGGGTGTCCCACAGTGGCTTAACTAGTTGGAAAAGCGGTTGGCTTTCCTCAAAGTTAAGCAATAAACGCAGCTGTTAGTGTTTGGAAGGGTGTCCCACAGTGGCTTAACTAGTTGGAAAAGCGGTTGGCTTTCCTCAAAGTTAAGCAATAAATACAGTGGTAGGTGTTTGGAAGGTTGACCCACAGTGGCTTAATGTCTTAGAAGAGCGGTTGGCTTTCCTCAAAGTTAAGCAATAAACACAGCTGTTAGTGTTTGGAAGGGTGTCCCTCAGAGGCTAAACTAGTTGGAAGAGTGGTTGGCTTTGCTCAAAGTTAAGCAATAAACACAGCAGCGGTTAGTGTTTGGAAAGGTTTCCCTCAGTGGCTTAACTAGTTGGAAGAGTGGTTGGCTTTGCTCAAAGTTAAGCAATAAACACAGCGGTAAGTGTTTCGAAGGGTGACCCACAGTGGCTTAACTAGTTGGAAGAGCGGTTGGCTTTGCTCAAAGTTAAGCAATAAACACAGCGGTAAGTGTTTGGAAGGGTGTGCCATAGTGGCTTAACTAGTTGGAAGAGCGGTTGGCTTTGCTCAAAGTTAAGCAATAGACACAGCGGTTAGTGTTTGGAAGGGTGACCCACAGTGGATTAATGTCTTGGAAGATCAGTTGGCTTTGCTCAAAGTTAAGCAATAAACACAGCGGTAAGTGTTTGGAAGGGTGACCCACAGTGGCTTAACTGGTTAGAAGAGTGGTTGGCTTTGCTCAATGTTAAGCAATAAACACAGTGGTTAGTGTTTGGAAGTTTGACCCACAGTGGCTTAACTAGTTGGAAGAGTGGTTGGCTTTGCTCAAAGTTGAGCAATAAATACAGCAGTAAGTGTTTGGATGGGTGTCCCACATTGGCTTAATGTCTTGGAAGAGCATTTGGCTTTGCTCAAATTTAAGCAATAAACACAGCGGTAATTGTTTGGATGGGTGACCCACAGTGGCTTTAGCGGCTACACGTTGCAAAAATGGTGGCAGCAGTGGGAAATGGGTTGACATTGCAATCTTCCCAGAACCTGGCCGTCGTCCTAGTGATGTTACATAAGGCTCTGGTGTTCTGCTACTGAGCAGTTGTGTGACGTCGTGTCAGAGTCAACGGAGAAATGTTACAGGATTTAGATATAGGTACAAATGCCACTTCTACACTTGCTGTAGAAGTCAGCTTTTATAACAACGTTGGTAGAGTGTTTGTCTTTTTTCATGAAGTTCCACAACATACATTGCCGTAAATCACTGGATGGGTGACCCACTGTGGCTTAATTCTGTAAAGGACATGGTACATTTGACACCAGTATGACTGAATTATTGCTGTATGTGATGTAAAACACAATTTAAATAAACAATATTAAACGCTTAGTTGTCGTAAGAAACGATGCTGTATCTCTGAGATTGGAATAGATTGAGTGAGAATATGAAAAGGTTCCCTGATACCTTTGGCTTTTGATATTTCTGCTGATGACAACATTTGAAATTAACTTCAACGACTTTTGGAAACATTGAAGCAAATATTGAAATTCGAAATTATGTGTCATTTTTTCTGTTTGCTACTTAATTTGAAATTTGGTTTATGTTTTTTAAACAGGGTCTTTTGCAGAGGCATTACAGGTTAGCTCTAGCAGGAAATAGAATATTAATTTACTACCAAAACGTATTAACCTTTTCCCACAAACAACAATACTGCAGCATGCTAAAGATGTCTGCAAAAATATTTGAAATCACTATAAATGAAAGTATAATTATTGAATAGAATTGAAACATTGTGGCAAAAAGAGATATTGCTAATTATGAACAATTCCTTCATTTGCTACAATGTTTTCAAAAGTCGTCTGCTGCAGAGGTGTTAAAAAAAAAAGTGTCTGCATGTGGTAAAGGGTCATTTAATTGAGGGGGAAGATAGTATCAATTAGTATTTTTTACCTTTTTGTCTGACAAGGTCTTGTATTTGATGGAATATTTTTTAACTCTTCCCTCATACGACAATTCTGCAGCAGACGACTTTGAACATATATTTTGTCAAAAGATGGAAAATCTCTATAATTGAATGGATAACCTATGATTAAAAGTGGAAAACATAGTGGCAAAAGGAGAAATTGCGTGTTTTGAGCAATTTCTTCTTTTGTTGCTATGTTTCCAAAAAGCCGTCTGCTGCAGAGGTGTCAGAAAGCGTCTATATGAGGGAAAGGGTTAAATTATACCATTGGTAGGGTCAATTATAGATCTAAGCAAAATAGGCAAATCTTAAAATGTTTAGTACACTAGTGTTTCCTCTAATTGCTGTTGATTAGTTTTGAATAATAATCAGTTATTAAAATGTAAATGAATGAAAAACTTTTGAACTATGGAAACCTGTGCCGTTTTAATTTATACTTGGCTACTGTTGGACTTACAAATTACAGGGCAGTCACACTCCCACATAGACATCTATTATACCCTCTCCTGTATCAGTTTTGGCGAAAATGCTGCTCCGGCTAATAAAGAAGGTTCCCTGATTACTTTGACTTTTGAAAAAATTGTGGCAAAAGGTAAAATTGCTCATAATGAGCAATATTTCCATTTGCCACTTTATTTTCAATTCTATTCAACAATCATACTTTATCTCATGTATAGATATTTTCTATATTTTTGCATAGACATTTTTGAAAAAGTCTGCTTCAGATTTGTTGTATGTGGAGCAATTTCTCCTTTTGACACAATCTTTTCAACTTTTAATATTCATTTATTAAAGGTTTATTTAAATTTCCAAAATAATTTCTCAAATCCATACTATAATGATTTTTCTTCAGATTTAATAGAAAATAAGTACAAAATTATGAATACATAATTAGTCTTCAATGAACCACAGATGATTACGATGAGCACTTTCTCCTTTTCCCATGGTCTCAAAAGTCATCTTCTGCATGGGTGGTGTTATATGTCATCTGTATACAGGGGAATAGGTAAAAATGTTCTTTCAAAGAAAGGGTTTACAACTTAACCCTTTCCTACATACATCAAATCTGCAGCAGAGGACTTTGAACAAAATTTAGTCAAACACATGAAAACTCTCCAATGAAAGAACAATTATTGAATAAAGATGAAAACATTGTGACAAAAGGAGAAATTGCTCATTTTGTCACAATGCTTTCAAAGTCCATCTGCCGAATAGGCATCAGAACATGTCTTCCTGTGGGAAAGGGTTAATAATTTACTTTCAGAATACCACCAGACAACAAAATTATGGATGTATAAAAAAGATCTAATATTTAAAACATTCATGTATTGCAATAATTTAAGCCCTTGTCGGACTGCATGTTTTCTCTCCCTGTGACAGTTGGCGCCCAACATGGTGGTGAGATAGCACTGCTTCGTCCCTATAGCATTTACTGTGCTTGCAGCATGTTTAGGACATCTTTGGCACTGGAGTTCTGAATTTGGTTTATGACGGAATACTCACTTGCAGAGATTTCAGTCATGTTAGCAGCCTTGTCGGCAGTATTATTACGTATTTATGAGAAAGGTAGGCAATTGAATATGATAAGCCATGTTGTTCTTATCAGTGCAGGCAGATAATGACAGAATTAATACCAGGATTATCTGTCTTGTAACAGAATTATCATAAACATCCCTCTACAGTAGTATAAAAAGGTTTGAAATTCTTTTTTTAAAATCTGTTTAAAGTTAAAATTAATTCTTCAAAGTTTAATGTTCTGGGAAAATGTTAATAAACAGCTACAATAGACTATTAACCATTTTAATACATCTGAAGCAGATGACTTTTGAAAACATTGTCAAAGGGAGAAATTGATTATTATGAACAAATTCTCTTTTTGCTACAATATTTTTATGTCAAAAATACATTACCAGTCATTTAATACCTGATATATAATCTCAACACCGTTAATTCATCCAGAAAAGAAGCTCGCGCAGCCATGCATAGCCCTCACGCGTGTGTGATACACACGGCCGCCGGTAATACCGGCGCACGGGCCATGTGACCCCCACTTTTAATTTCTGGACACACCAACTGACAGCTAAGAATTTATTTCATTTTTATATTTTATTTCTTGGTCTGTTTAAGGCATTCGCCTTAAACAAGTTATTTTCATTCAGTTATTCAACTACATTAACAACCTAACAACATAATTGTGTAAATTACTAATTGTAATTAAGTTTTTTTTTTTTTGTGAACACAACTAACTGAGAAGTCACGGGTGGGTTACCCCACCCACTATTTCAGTTACGTATCGGGTGCGGTAATGGCCATTCATTCTTTCAACGAAGTTATAGTTACACCGACCCTATTAGCGATAATATATTATTATCGCCTTGTATTACATTATGTATATTAATTAAACATGAACAATTTTGGAAAATATTTGTAAAATCTTTTTCATTGAAATACGTTCCGTGATCAACGGGTATAGTAGAAAATAAAAAATAGAAAAAAATTATATTTTTTGTTGAATCGTATAAATTGTTTTGTTTCATATATATTCTATGTCACATAGTGGTGATCAGAGGCGTGACTCATAACGGCTGTATGAGACACGCGTCTGTCCTGTTTTGCGTTCACTAAGTACACACAGGATTCACCCTGTGAGTACTTCTCTTCCTGGCCTGCTTCCATTTGGAAACAGTCTGGGTTGAGGAGGACTCACAAAAGCTGGAAGAGTAAGAAGACCCCTAAAAAGGTTTCTCTTAGCTCTACGAGTGAAGCGGAGTTTGAGGGGTTCTCCCAACAATCAGACTCCGCGGCTGTGTTGAGTGAGCAGAAGGTCAGAGCTGTTCCTTCTTCACTCCGCACAACCGCTCAGAGGTCCAGATTAGGAGGTGTAATCAGCTATTTTCCCCACAAATTCCCTCTTAGGAAACAAACCCTATGCTGTGGGTTCTCAATACCCACAGCATAGGGTAAGAGGGTCAAATGAGGATTTTAGACATGCATACGCCCCTTATCTGGAGCTCTGACCGCTCCCCCTCAGCTTCGGCTGGTCCTTCGCGGGACATGGAGGAGCGGATGGCAGCGGCTGATGTCTGTTATTCCGTCGGGAAACAAAGGCCTTCGGGCCAGAAACCGTACGGACACAGTGATGGTTGGCCTCAAGAGTGAGCAACCGTCTGCTGAACGACATTATCTGACGCCAGGTGTTGGGGCTGACCCTTCGGGAGACGCCATGGGTCAATCAAAGGGAAACCTCACTGATTGGCCACCTCTAACACCACACTCTGCAGTAAGCAGTCTTCGGACGCTTACAGAGTGCCAAATTATAATGTCTGCGGACAGAATTCTTTGGAGACCGGTGATAGAGCAGCTTCACAACTGCCTATCATTAGTCAACCGGGTAATGCTTGCGAGCAAAACCTATATGACTCCGGGTAACCGGGTACCGGGCAACCAGTCAGTCATTTCGCCTAGGCGCGACCAGTCACCGGGCAAATCCGGCAGTCATTTAGCGATGACGCGACCGGTCAGTCATTAAGCCATGACGCGACCGAGCAAATTATCAGTCAGTTTAACATGACGCGACCGGGTAGTGGGCAGTCAAGGTAACGAGCAGTCGTTAAGCTAGTACCACTCGTTCTTCGCACAACCGGTCTATACGGATATTCAAAACACTGGTCATTACGCACCAGGCTCAGATATCCAACCGTCTAACATCGGTTATAAGGAGTACAGGACAGATAAATCTTTCCTTTCTCCAAGGGGAATAGTGTTCTTCTGTAGGGATTACACTCCTCAAAAGAATGAGAATAGAAGAGTACGGATATTCAAACACTGGTCATTACGCACAAGGCCCAGATATCCAGTTATAGGTAGTACAGGACAGAGAAATGTTTCCGTGTCTCCAAGTGGAACATGGTACTTCTCTAGAGATTACACTCCTTCCCCGATACAAAGCTCCGTTTCAAAAGATGTAACGGATCGGTGATAGGCGGGTTAACCAAGCCTACCGGGATCAGCAATACCCACCTGATGGGAATTCACTGTTCCCGGAAGGACACCTTTCGAAGAGGCAGTCCTTAGAAGGCAAACCCCCGATCGGAATAACTCAGGTTTTCCGTGAAAGGGAGGTCGAGACCGTCCCATACGATTAGTTCGGCGCCGACGATCGATCCAGTGCGACCTCTCTCTACTGCGGAGAGAGGAGGTTCATATCACACGATCGACACCTTAACACAACAATAAAGTACACCAAGATTGAATATTATTTTCAATCCCTTCTCTTACTTTTATAAGACTGTTGTGTCTTTCAGTTGAAAGACGGATTAGAGTCAAGCATCGTAGGGCTCGACACTCTCCCACCTCCTCGTCTGACGGGCGGGGGCGGGGGGGGGGGCAGTCCCCTTCAGATTACGAGCCGGCTGTAGAGCGTTGACCTCTACAGCAGAACATTAAGGAAGTACTTAGGGTGGTGCCTAATACGTTATGCCCGAAGGTTGACGCTTAAACGTCGTTTAAACCTATAATGATTTCGAGCAAAACCTACACTCTGCAGTACAGCAGTCTTCGGACTTCTACAGAGTGCCAAGTTATAATGTCTGAAGTTTTTGGAGACTAGTGATAGAGCAGCCTCACATCAGCCTATCATTAGTCAACCGGTCAGTAATGGTCAGAGGGAGCTACCATTACTGAACGTTCCCAGAGCTGGGTAACGAGCAGTCGTTAAGTCAAGTTGACTCCAACCGTTTTGTCAATATTATGACATAAGCATTGGACAACCGGGTGTTTTCGAACACAGCCAAGTGAAAATCTCCTTCGCAGAGTTGTCGTTCCTTACACTCATATGAATGTAATGAGTCGATAGTGCTAGAGAATGAGTCAAATGCCTACCGAGTACTCAATTAATCACTGGGCATAAACGGTTGTCGCGTGAACGTTCACAGGGCAGTCAAACTCTTAACTGGGCATAAACGGTTACCGGGCAAACGGTCACCGTGAAAACAAAAATTCAACTATGAATTCTTCGGAATTCAACAGTATTCCAATTGACAAATGTCCTCGGACACAGTCATTTGGAGATCGGGCAATGTCTTTAGACATAGCCAGTAAGGCACCGGTCAAACGGGTAATGTCTTAGGACATAACCTTTCGGCAGTCAATCGGGCAGTATGCTGGGACATAGCCGATTAAACAGTCGGCCATCGGGTATGGGGAGTACCGGTCAAATAGTTATGTCGGTCCCCAGGGAGGAGAGAGTGCGTCTCTAGGGACTACACTCCTCCCAAGTAATACCCATCGTACCAATTGTTGGGACGAGTCGATGTCCGACGGTATTACATGGGAGAGATTCAGTTGATTTCATAAATCAATCCCCTATGCTGGCCTACCGGGATCAACCGTTCCCAGAGGATAGTCACTCTGTGAACTCTCTCATACGTGAGCTCGGACCGAAGGTTGATTCCATGCGATCTCATTCTTCTTCGGAAAAGGGATAAATTCCTCGATCATGACTCCTTCATAGGATTCCTCCCACCAATGGGCTAAGTTTTGTGGAAAAGTAGCCAGTTGCTTGGGAAGATTGTTGTGTGGAGTACTGGTGTGAGAAAACCAGGAAATACATGAGTAGGTGAACTGGCCGCCGTGATATAACTGAGAAATTGTTAAAACGGCGTTAAACCACAATCAATCGATCATAGGATTCCTCCATGTCGAATCGGACACTGACATTCCGGTCCAGAACCGGCTTTAGTCAATCCGCACGTCGTCGGGTAAAACCCACGACCCCGTCTTGTCTGACGAATAAGAGACATATCGGGTTCAGTGCTCCATCGGATGATTAACAATTTAGAGCTGGACTCTAAATAAACTATCATTAGTGGGAAGTTACTGCATTCACTGCGTCCATAGGCGCATTTCGGCGTATGCGGCAACATTGTTCACAGGGACAGAACGTACAGTGACTTCTGCAAAGGCATTCTTAGAAGCCCAACCTGTGAAGACACAAGAGACAGGCTAAGTTCGAGCCTAGCTTTCTGCTTCCGCTGGCCCTGCCTTATCAAAGCCCCGTACGGGAGCAAAGTTGGCATACAACCAAGTAGAGCACTGTCCCTAATCCGCGGCTATAGGGAAGCGCTCCTCTCTATTAAGCTAACAGGAATGCCATGGAGTGGGTATCAACCTTCCATTCGGTGGTTTCTACAACCGTCTTTCGTCTGGTTCCGGTGAAGACCGGAATAAGACTTATCGACTCAGATTGCGTCTAGTACGGTCGAGTAATAAAATGGAATGTTCCGTTTTATCAAGAACGCAATCCGGAACGGCTGTCTGAGCGATTCTTAGACCAAACAGACACCTGTTACCACGTACCGGTTGCTTTTTCATCGAGGAATGACCGTCGATTCATTGTAAACGGGGAAGTGTTCCTTTCAAACACTTCACTTCGATTACCTGCGTTTAGAATTAATTCCCAAAACGGGCAAGTCGGATCTATTCCCCTCAAGAGACTCGTTGTAGGACGTTTCTCGTTGAGCTGGCCCTTCGGACAGACTCGATTCGCTATAAGAGAATCCGATTACCATGTCCTGGATAAGGATCAGTAATTAAGGGAAACGGTCCGATACATGCTTCATACTACACCCGAATTGTTTACAGTTCGGGGCAGTGTGTTAAATACTCATTACAGTACAGGGCTTAACTGACTAGGACATGTACATGATCAATAGAGTAGACAGTAGTCCTTCGATTGGCAATAATTATTACTCCCTGAATTGCCCCCATAATTCAAATGAGTCAACTTCCGGTGTCGTTATTCTCTTCCTGACAATGACTTTAGAAACACAGTATTGGCCCAGAGATCGTAGTTCAACGTTCTTCTGGCCTGCCTATCGACATAACCGTTACATCTTCGTTAGAAGTAGACAGTTCTTACCGATTGGTGTTTTTTAAGGTACGTCAATCAGTAATTTATGCTTACATTTGTTGCCGACCTCTCGCATTCAAGATTTGGCGATGAACACAACAATTATTGTTCGATGCTCCAATGCGCTTAACTTCAAAGTTCAGATCCATTTCTCTCCAAACTTTTACGTTCTTCGGAAGCTGCCGCTTCGTAAGTTATAAACTGAGACTTAAATTCGTCTTGCTTGGCGAACACTATCAGGGAAGTGAGTTCTTTGCTTTCAGTAAAAACGAATTTCATCAGGTTTTACAGCCGTATGGTTATTCAACCGTTCTTATAAACCTGTATTCCTACTGAGACCAAGTTGCCTTTGGTGCTTCCTAACCCATCACATTTCACAACCTTTCTGTGAACTGTGTTCCCTTAGATATAACCTGATCTTGTACCCTGTCAAGGGTCTTAAGTTCTATATAAAACATTCGAGGGCTGTAAGAGCCACAGTAGGGGTTATTCAACCTCAGGTAGGAGAAGGATATGTCAGCAGCGTATTCAAACACTGGATATCCTATTCCTTTAATTAGTAATAAGATCCGTCTGATAAAGTCTTAAAACGTTTCAATCAGAAATTATTCCTCTCTGGACACACAAGTGGACTCTCAGCGAGTACTTACCTAATTAATACACAAATTACTAAATACATAAACAGTTGTGTTTATATTTAGTAGTACCGTAGGTACTCTTACCAAGTGCTACGATTTCTCGGGACCGGCATTGTGTTGGACGATCCTCCCGACCGATGCTGCAAAGTCATCAGGTATTAAATGACTGGTAATGTATTTTTGACATAAAAATGAAGTTTTTTAAAGTAAAACATATTTTTATTAGAAAATACTTACCAGTCATTTCAGATTCCCGCCTCCCAACCCCGCGTCGTCACCCAACACTAAACGCTGCAAGTTAACGGTGAAATTAAAAGTGGGGGTCACATGGCCCGTGCGCCGGTATTACCGGCGGCCGTGTGTATCACACACGCGTGAGGGCTATGCATGGCTGCGCGAGCTTCTTTTCTGGATGAATTAACGGTGTTGAGATTATATATCAGGTATTAAATGACTGGTAAGTATTTTCTAATAAAAATATGTTTTACTTTAAAAAACTTCATTTTCAATGCTAATCAATAATATACTTGCATTTATAGACTTTCCATCTTTTTGCCTAAATGTTTATTTATAAAGTTTTCTTTGTGGGATAGGGTTAATAATAAATAAACAAACAACCCTCTGTGGTTCCATGTACTTTTAGTTATAATTATACCCAAGTGTCAAAAAGGATGTACAAGGTTTATTTGTTTACATGAATAATTTTACTAAAAGTACAGAAATAATCAAATCTTCCCAAATACAGACGCTCTCTGACGCCTTTGCAGCAGAAGCATTTTTAAAACAGTGTAACAAAAGGGAGATATTACACAAAACAAGCAATTTCTCATTTTGCCACCAAGCTTTACTTTTTGTTCGTAAGTTTACCTCAACTTATAGAAATTGTTCTTTTTGCCTAGATGATTTAAAAGTTGTCTTCCAGATTTGTTGTATGTGGGAAAGGGCTAAGGGCAAGGCAAAAGAAAAGCAATAATTTCAAATTCAAAGTTTTGACTGCTGAATAAATATCCACTTTAAAGGCGGGAAACGTTGGACCACCATTTTGCGACAATCAAAGGGGACAGTCAACACTGGCATATTGACCTTGTTCTAATTATATATCATGATATTTAACTGTTATCCTCATTTGATATTTTAACCCTTTCCCTCATATAGACACTTTCTGACGCCTCTGCAGCAGACAGCTTTTTGAAAACATAGTGACAAAAGAAGAAATTGCTCAAAACAAGCAATTCCTCCTTTTTGCCACAATGTTTTCCACATTTAGTCATAGGTTATCCATTCAATTATAGAGATTTTCTATTTGTTGACAAAATATGTTCAAAGTCGTTTGCTGCAGAATTGTTGTATGAGGGAAAGGGTTAAGAGTTGTCTGCTTTGATATTGATCTTGATATTTTTAGGTTAAAATTGGACAATTAATTGCATGCATAATTTTCATATACAGTTGATTACATTTTTCGGGTATAGCAGAAATAACTTGTTTTGAGTTATTTCTACTTTTACTCACAATGTTTTCGAATGTCAGCTGCTCCAAGTTTCTAAATGAAACTGAGTGAGTTAAAGGGTTAATTACATGTTATAATATTAAGACTTGGATAGTCACAATACTCAATAGACTTATAATTATGTCCTTTAGTTATAGACATAATTGTGACTGTCAGGATGTCGCCTCTCATATTTTGTTAAAAGATTAACCCTTTTCCTGATTTATTAAAAGGGAAATTGCTCATTTTGATGAACTATGAGAAATTTCTCCTATTCCCACACTGTTTTCAACTGTTCAACTATGTATGAAAAGTATGCCCGCAGTTTTCAAAACAGACACCTTAAAAATATTAAGATTTTTAACATGTGAATTAACAAAAAGAATAAAAACCCACATTTTTATTTATCCCAATAGAAAACCTTTGAAAACATCATCATGGTCTTCCTATTTTGGCTGTTCTTTCTTCAGAGACGATTAGTTGAATGTTATACCATATGATGTATACCCTTTCCCAATGCAGAGACATTTTAATGCTTCTGCAGCAAATGACTTTTGAAAACATGATCTTAAAGGGGAGAAATCGCTTTTTTGAGCATAACAAGCTGTCTCTCCTGAAATCTGCATTGTTTGCCACTAAAAGACATTAAATGTTACCCAATTTTCAGTTGGACAAAAAATGGAGTGGTCCAATTTTCAACATGAAAGAGTCGGCTTTGTGAAATGCGGCAGAGGAAGAGTTAAACAATTTGGTATACCCTGACACTGTTGAGTTACAAGACAACTCCAAATGGCATCCGTGAAAGTGTTAACGCTTTCCCTGATATGACAATTCTGCAGCAGATGACTTTGAACATATTTTGTAAAAAAAAAAAAAATCTCTATAATTGAATGAATAACCTAATGACTAAAAGTGGAAAACATTGTGGCAAAAGGAGAAATTGCTCATTCTGAGCAATTAATTCTTTTGTCACTGTTTTCAAAAAGCCATCTGCTGCAGAGGAGTCTGTATGAGGGAAAGGGTTTAAGATAAAGATGGAACGGATGAATTGGTGTTCAACCCTTTCCCATATACAACAAATCTGCAGCAGACGACTTTGAAAAGATCTAGGCAAAAGATGTGAAATATCTCCATAGATGAGAGTTTAATCATTAAATAGAGTTGTAAACATTGTGGCAAAAGAGGAAATTGCTTACTTTGAGTATTTTCTCCTTTTGCCACAATGTTTTCAAAAGTCGTCTGCTGCACAGTATACAAAAGTATATCACAGTATTTCATGCCAGATAAAGCTGTGTATATGTGCAGGCTGATTTTATTCCACAATGGATGATATTGCCAGATGCTCACAAACCTGTTTTTTTATGATCACCCTTAGGAAGTGAACAATCTGGTCTTTGTTCACAGGGGGTCTTTAATTACAGGGTCATTTATACAGAAAATGAGTATTTGGAAAACTAAAAATAGTTTGCTATAGACAGGGAATTGCTATTCCAAGGTGCAGTCTTTAGCACAGGTTCGACTTAACCCTTTCCCTCATACAACAATTCTGCAACAGACGAGTCTTTAAACATATTGTGTCAAAAAATAGAATATCTCCATAATCGAATGGTTAACCTAGAACTAAAAGTGACAAACATTGTGGCAAAAGGAGAAATTGCTCGTTTTGAGCAATTTCTGCTTTTGTCACTATGTTTTCAAAAAGCCGTCTGCTGCAGAGGCGTCTACATGCGAGAAAGGGTTAAGGTGGTTTTCATAGGGCACAGCTAAATTATTGATAAATAAGAGTTGAAAATATTGTGTTAAATGGAGAGATTGCTCATAATTAGAAACTTTTCCTTCTCCCCCAATGTTTTCAAATGTCGTCTATTGCAGAATTGTGTCAAGTTATGTCTGCATATGGGAAAGGATTAGGAAACAAATGATCAAACATCAAGTTACCGAAGAATTTGTTCCATGATACAGCAAAATTTAATTTGGGGTAAGATGTTTTTTGTGTGGGGTCACATATAATACCCAGCTTAAAGCCTTTCCCCTGAATACCATAAATCTGCATCAGACGACTTTGAAAGCATCTGGATAAAAATATGAGAACTCTGAATAATCTTAAAAGATATTTATTAAATAGAGATGAAATCATTGTAGCAAAAGGGGTAATTGCTCATCATGAGTAATTTCTCCTTGAGCCACAATGTTTTAAAAAGTCGTCTGCTGTAGATGTGTCAAACTGGGAAAGGTTAATTATGATCTAGGAAATCTGTTAAATGCAATCTAAACAATTTTTTTACTAAGTGATCCCAGATAATCCTGAAAAAAAAGGTCATGCAAACTGGATGTTTCTCAACTCACCATATTATGTAGAATCGGGTATAAAATAAATCTGCAGAAGTCCAGATATTAGGAGGGGTTTGCATGCAGCTCTTTCCCCCAAAATATCTCTCTTATTATCCAACCAAACCCTATGCTGCAGGTACTCAAAAGAATCGTCTCGTTCAGACAATGCTTTTGACTACCCACAATATAGGGTTAGCAGGTAAAATAAGGATTTAAAAAAAAAGCAAAACGCTCCTTATCTAGAGCTATGATCTGTTATAAACAATTTGAAATTGATATTTCCTAATTTTATTAGTCCCCTACCGGCGTGCCGAAGGGGACTATTAGGTTTGCACTCCGTCCGTCCATCTGTCAGTCAGTCAGTCAGTCAGTCAAGTCAGTCAGTCAGTCAGTCAGTCCGGCAAATTTTTGTCCGGAGCATATCTCCAAAACTGTACTAGCTATGGCTATGAAATTCCATATGTGGATACATCTCATCAATGCGGAGTGCAGTGCATATGAACCATAACTCTTGCTTCCCTAATTTTTGAGTTATTTCCCTTTCTTTATTTTCATACTTGATTTTTGTCCGGAGCATATCTCCAAAACTGTACTAGCTATGGTTATGAAATTTCACACATGGATGCATCTCATCAAGGGGGAGTGCAGTGGACATGAACCATAACTCTTGCTTGCCTAATTTTTGAGTTATTTCCCTTTCTTTATTTTCATACTTGATTTTTGTCCGGAGCATATCTCCATAACTATACTAGCTATGGCTATGAAATTTCACACATGAATACATCGTATCAAGGGGGAGTGCAGTGGACATGAACCATAACTCTTGCTTGCCTAATTTTTGAGTTATTTTCCTTTCTTTATTTTCATACTTGATTTTTGTCCGGAGCATATCTCCAAAACTGTACTAGCTATGGTTATGAAATTTCACACATGGATGCATCTCATCAAGGGGGAGTGCAGTGGACATGAACCATAACTCTTGCTTGCCTAATTTTTGAGTTATTTCCCTTTCTTTATTTTCATACTTGATTTTTGTCCGGAGCATATCTCCATAACTATACTAGCTATGGCTATGAAATTTCACACATGAATACATCGTATCAAGGGGGAGTGCAGTGGACATGAACCATAACCCTTGCTTGCCTAATTTTTGAGTTATTTCCCTTTCTTTATTTTCATACTTGATTTTTGTCCGGAGCATATCTCCATAACTATACTAGCTATGGCTATGAAATTTCACACATGAATACATCGTATCAAGGGGGAGTGCAGTGCACATGAACCATAACTCTTGCTTCCCTAATTTTTGAGTTATTTCCCTTTCTTTATTTTCATACTTTATTGTCTTGATATACCTAAACATTGGGTTGCTATGACAACAGAAACAGACTCAAAAGTGCAAACCGGTAGGGGACTATGGTATTGCTTGCAATCCTCCAGTTACTTGTTTCTATATATTATTTCCTGATCGAGTCCTGGTAGCTCAGTCGGTAACAACGTGGGCTGTCAATCCAGGAGTTGTGAGTTCGAATCCCGGCTCGGCCAACTTTCTTTCCGACGTTTGACAAAAGTCATTGTGACATGCGTCATTCGTCTTCCTCCAATGGACTAAGTCTATGTGTAAAAGCAGCCAGTTGCTTGGGAAGATTGTTGTGTGGAGTACTGGTGTGAGAAAACCAGGAAACACATGAGTAGGTGAACTGGCCGCCGTGATATGACTGAGAAATTGTTAAAAACGGCGTTAAATCCCAATCAATCAATCAATATATTATTTCCCAATTGACAAAATAGTGTTACCTGCAACTGTCCCTCCTACAATCTGTCACAATTGGTTTCCATTCATTTCCTTTGCAGTGCATGCAGATGTTTAAACCCTTTCCCACATACAGACGCTTTCCAATGCCTCTGTAGCTGACAACTTTTGAAAATATTTTGACAAAAAGGAGAAATTGCTCAAAACAAGAATTTTAAAATTGTTAAGTAATTTTACTTTCATTTATATAGATATCTGTGTTTTTGCCAAAATGCTCCAGGTTTGCTGTGTCTGAAAAAGGGTTAAATTCTTTCAATACTGAATTATTTGTTGAGCAGCAACAGCATAGAGCCTGCATGGTCAGATTGTATGGATGCGCCAGCTGGCTTCGCTCTATACTGGTGGCACAGGCTTCACAATACTGGTTCCAGCAGTCTAAGGGTAAATGATATGTGGTGGGTACCAGTAGTTTTTCAATATCATGGTTTATGTTCATTCTCTTTGGAATGCATGCAGATATTTTAACCCTTTCCCTCACAAAACTATACTGCAGCAGACGTCTTTGAAAATATCGAGGCAAAAACATGGAATATCCCAATAAATGAAGGTGTTATACCTAAAAATAGTTGAAAACATTGTGGCAAAAGGAGAAATTGCTTGTTTTGAGCAATTTCTTCTTTTGTCACATTGTTTTCAAAAGTCGTCTGCTGCAAAGGCGTCAGAAAGCGTCTATATGTGGGAAAGGGTTAAGGATATTTAGTGGGAAGTTGTATTTCACCAAGATACAGACTATGTTTGAGTGCTTTTAAGCAGAGTTATTGTCCATTGACTTCGAATAATATTTAGAGTTCATGGTTTCCACCAGTTTTCTCGGCAAAGAATGCATAGATTTCAATGAGTGTGTCTGATGTATTATGAAAACATACAGATCAAGTTTGAATTTTGTTTCGGTTTGATTATTCAAATTAGAGTCATTGTTCTCATTATATAATGATTGAGTATTACTAGCAGTGACATTCATGAATTTTCTAGTTTTGGAAAGAATTACTGAGATTTAAAGCACCAAAGGATAGTTATATAAGTACATATATCCTCTTTGAATTTGAAAATTCCTGACATAGACCGAGATTGACAATAAGGGCTTAATGGATTTGAACAAACTTAACGAAAGTGGCATTTCTTTGGATAATGATCATTAAAACACTATCTATTTCACAAACAGCTTAGCTTCAACAACTCTGTTTACATGGTGTTTTTCACAAACAATCCTTCTCACAATTTTTTTTTGGGGGGTGGGGGGTTTAATGTCTGCATGGATACATGTTTTATAAAAGACAGTTTGAAGGTTTCATCTATTAACCTAATTGTATACTCTTTAAAATTGAAAATATCAAAGTATTTGAGGAAAACAAATAAAAAACAGGACAATGTTTCCTTGTTCCCGCAGGTTTTTCAATAATTATGCCTGCTGCAGACTTATATTGATAATGGTTAATTATTTACCTTAAAGTATGTGCTTTGAACATTCTGAGGATGAAACTTTTGGAAAGTAGGATTTACCATTTTTATATAAAGCTTAAAACAGTGTGGAAAAAGGAGAATTTGTTCAAAAGGATCTTTTTTTTTTTAGTTTGGCACAATTTTTCCAAAGGTCTTGCAAAATAAAATTATCAGGTAAAGGATTAAAAAAATCCCAATGTTGATAAGCTTCTGCAAATCTTTGCTTTTCCTAATCTGTTTGAAAAGAGACAATAGGTAAACATCTTATAACCCATTGAATATCCTTTTAACAGCTATTTCAACCTTTTCCCACATACAACAAATCTGCAGCAGATGACTTTGAAACATATTAGAAAAACATGATAAATTTCAATGAATGAGAATTAAATGATAAAATAGGGTTGAAAACATTGTGGCAAATGGATAAATTGCTCATTGTAAGCAATTTCTCATTTTGCCACAATGTTTCTAAAGTTGTCTTCTGTATAGGTATGAGAAAGCATCTGTATGTTGGAAAGTGTTAACCCTTTCCCCCATGCAGAAGCGTTTTAATGCATCTTTTGAATTTGCATACATAATGTGGCTCATGATGAGCAGTTTCTCCTTTTGCCACAATGTTTTCGAAAAATTGTCTGCTGATAAGTCAGAGAGCATCTGTATGTTGGAAAGGGCTTAGGACCTGGAGAATTTATCCAAGATTTAGTTTTCTGAATAAAGGGACACGAAGGGGTCTTAGGGTTAGGATTACTTACCTAATTAAGGGTCCTTCGTTGTAGAAAAAAAGAATCTTTTAAAACTGGTTATTCAATAGGTTTACCTGTTGAAACTTTAATAAATCCCTCAGATAGATAATTAACCCTTTTCCCTCATATAGACACTTTCTGACGCCTCTGCAGCAGACAGCTTTTTGAAAACATGGCGACAAAAGAAGAAATTTATCAAAACGAGCAATTTCTCCTTTTGTCACCATGTTTTCAACTCTATTCAATTTGTTGTACATTCATTTAAAGGGAGTTTACAATTTTGTTCAGTTATATTTTCGAAGTCGTCTGCTGCAGAATTGTTGTATGTGAGAAAGGATTAACCTTTTTTTCCCACCTTTCTCATTGCACAGAGATTTACAAGTGGACATCATAAGTAGGCAAATATTGACATACATAACATTTGTACAAACATATAAGGAAAAGTATGAACCATGATTGTAGTTTAAGTTATAACTGTAAAATTGATGCGGAAGTTCAAATACTAACACATTTCATTTATTTCTTATAAAAATAACAGTGTTAGCTTGCAAAACAATGATCCATTGTATATATTGCTTAAAAAAAAATTGAAAAAAGCCTGACAATTTTTATGCCAATTAATCCGATTTCAGCTCACCTAAGAACGAAATGTGAGCTATCATTATCACTCGCCATTCAGCAGCATCTGTCCGTCCATTCACATTTACCTACAAACAATCAATGGACCAATTTCAAAATAATTTCACAGGAATATTCCTTCGGTAGTCCTCTTTCAATGGTTCAAGGATTTGAATTCTATGAAAAATATTGGTTGGCAATTTAATGGATTGTTTGGTGTTTTATGCTACATTCAACAATTTCTCAGTTATATCACTGCATAACCTGGGTAAGTTACCCGTACTACTGGTTCATTTATCCTGACACCAGCCAGTCAATCGTATTGCTTACCCTACAACCCTGAGTGTCATGGAGGCGGCTATTACTACTATTTTTAAAGTCTTTGATATGACCAGGCTGGGGATCGAACCTCCACCGACCTGAAGAGGACGCTTTACCACTACACCCGGTCTGGTTGCCATTGTAAAAGAAAGATAAAACTTAAACAATCTTCTTGTCCAAAGGTATAGGCAGGCTTTGGTAATAGTTTGACACAAATGTTCCTTGGATGACCCATTGTTCAAATTATTTCGCTCCGTTGAAAAACATGGACAACAGGCTCATTTCCTTAAATGTATATAGTAAAAAATTTAAAATCTTCTTGTCCAAAGTATAGGCCCGATTTGATAATATATATAGTAAATACTTTGAAAATTATTGAAGTTCTATTAAATAAGATGAGCAATATAGGACCATCATGGTTCTCTTGTTGTATTTCTTGTAATATACATGAACACGTCATCATGATATATAACCAAAAATGAAATAAATTCAAACTATCAATATAGAAAACCCCATTTACCTGATATGAATTTACTAACAAATTTGTTCTCATTCGAAAACCTCTCTAGAAAATTATTAACCCTTTCCCTCATATAGACGCTTTCTGACGCCTCTGCAGCAGACGTCTTTTTGAAAACATAGTGACAAAAGAAGAAATTGCTCAAAACGAGCAATTTCTCCTTTTGCCACAATGTTTTCCGCTTTTAGTCATAGGTTATCCATTCAATTATAGAGATTTTCTATTTTTTGACAAAATATGTTCAGAGTCATCTGCTGCAGAATTGTTGTATGAGGGAAAGGGTTAAACAATAATTAACCCTTTCCCACATGCAGCAAATCTGCAGCAGAAGACTTTGAAAAACATCTTATCAAAAACATGGAAAATCGCTACAAATGCAAAGCAATTAAACCGGATCATTGCGGTCGAAGCGGTTTGAATGGATGTTGACCATACGGCTAGCCGCCAAAAGAAAAGTGTGCACAACGTAAAATAGTTCACCAATTCTTTTTGAATACTCAGAATAGGCAAATGTCATGTGTGAATAACATCGTAATTACGCAGTTACTGTTGAAAACATGCTTCTGGAAACACAAATATTTATGGTTATGATTTCAAATGGTAAAGTTCAGATTTTTGTAATAGTATATAAAATTTCCATTGCAGTTTGTGTCAGCACATTAGAGACAAGGTGTAAAATAAAATACTGCTCAGATCTATGGTTACCATTAAGAGAGCAATTACTGGGTTTGTAAAGATGTTTGTAAAGCACCTGAAGGAACACTATGTAACAAGAACAGAAAGGATTTTGTTTTACTTCACCTGGTTAGATTATGTACAATGCCTCTCGAAAAAAACGAACAACCAAAAAAAAAAAAAAAAATTAAACATACATAATTCTATTCACCCTGGCACTCAGAAAAAAGCTTTGAAATGCCAGTAAGGACAACTTCTTGCTAGAAAATCCATTTTATGCTAAAAAAATATGCTTTGAGGTATCAACCTTGCCTTGGTACAACATCTTTATAAAAGGTAAGAACCTTTATTATACCCCCCGCAAACAAAGTTTTTGCGGGGTATATAGGAATCACCCTGTCCGTCCGTCCGTCTGTCCGTCTGTCTGTCCATATGTCTTGTAAGCGCAACTCCTCCTTAACAGCTAGACAGATTCTGATGAAACTTTAGACAGTTGCAGTACACAACCTAAGTGCATGAAGTAAGATTATCCTGGTTGGAAATATATCTGTCTGTCTGTCTGTCTGTCCATATGTCTTGTAAGCGCAACTCCTCCTTAATGACTGCACCGATTCTGATGAAACTGTACACAACCTGAGGATGTGCATGAAGTAAGATTATCCCGGTCGGAAATATTTCAAGGGAGATAATTGCCATTACTTAGTCCAATATTGCAATATGTGGTGACAGGTCTCGTAAGCTTGACTCCTCCTGAACGGCTGGACCGATATTGATGAAACTTTACACAGTTGCAGTACACAACCTGAGGATGTGCATGAAGTAAGATTAACCCGGTCCGAAATATTTCAAGGGAGATAATTGCCATTACTTAGTCCAATATTGCAATATGTGGCAACAGGTCTCATAAACGCAACACCTCCTGACATTTGATATTGAGTAATCTGCCTTCCAGGGGAAAGCAAAATTGGTTCTTCTTCATGCATTCCCCTGTATGGAAATGGTTGTTCACTTTAACAATATAAACTGTAGTGTGGGACAGGGGGTATCCTTTTGTGAGTTCACTCACAGTTCTAGTTTAATTTATATCAATTAATCTGGTTACTCAAAATGGTTTATTGTTGCCATATCTAATAAGTGAAGAGATTGGCATCTTTGGGATGAGAAGTGGTAACATTGTGGCTTGCCTCTTTTCACCCAAAGGAAAACAAAGTTGCAAGATGGCGTTATACCGTTTTGCTGTACTCACTGTTGGGATAAAAGACGTTTAAAACATGTCATTTATTAAGGAAACAAAGTAACCAAACCATATCCACAGATGAAATACTGCTGAATGTTGGTTAAAACACCATTTAAACAAACACATATGTTTTGGTGACATGGCTCAGATGAAAAGTTGGAATAGTTTCAGAAAGAGACGATGCTATCAAAATTACTGTATATCTCACCCTTTTATCCTTCCTTTGTTAAGCTAGAAATCCTCACTGTCAGCCCGCAATGAGATCACATTATGAGAGAACGGACATTTTGGACCAGTGAAGATTTGGATTAGCCTGTGTCTACTAACAGTCTGATCAGGGTCATTCCTGTTCACTGCCTATTGGTACACGTCTGCTGGAAGCCTCAGGAGAATTGTTATGACCAGAACTAAACTCTACAAGTATGGCATTTGATTGCAATATCAGTTAATTTTCCAATCATTCCAAGGTCTGTTTTTGTGCGGTTTAGCACATGTAATTCAGCCAAAAGCTAGAAGTGTAGCCCCACTAGTTTCACCCCACTGCACATTAATGTGATGCCGAAATAGGGAGGGAGGCGTTAGTAACTTTCATGAGCTAAAATCGATGTGAAATGTTGTCTTTCTTTCAATGATGCAGATGTCAAATTAATATTGCTTGTTTTCAGCAGTATCTTCAAAGATAACAAAGGTTTGTAATATATTCAGACCTATTCTGCAAACATTTTCATATTGGAAGAGTGGAGAAAGTAAAAAAGAAAAATCATCCATATCCGAGGTAACAGGTGAAAAAACAAATGTTTAGCCAGTTGTCATCAGTTGAGATTTCCCTTTCCCACATACAACTAATCTGCAGCAGACGACTTTGATAACTATAGAGACAAAAACCTGAAAAATCTCCATAAAACAAAGCTTAACCCTTTGCTTCATACGACAATTCTGCAGCAGACGACTTTGAACATATCTTATCAAAAAATAGAAAATCTCTATAATTCAATTGATGACCTATGACTAAAAGTGGAAAACATTGTGGCAAAAGGAGAAATTGCTTGTTTTGAGCAATTTCTTCTTTTGTCACTATCTTTTCAAAAAACTGTCCGCTGCAGAGGCGTCAGAAAGCGTCTAGATGAGGGAAGGGTTAACCCTTTCACACTTACAACGAATCTGCAGCAGACGACTTTGAAAACTGTAGTGACAAAAACCTGAAAAATCTCAATAAAAGAAAGCTTAACCCTTTCCCTCATACGACATTTCTGCAGCAGACGACTTTGAACATATTTTGTCAAAACATAGAAAATCTCCATAATTGAATGGATAACCTATGACCAAAAGTGGAAAACATTGTGGCAAAAGGAGAAATTGCACGTTTTGTGCAATTTCTTCTTTTGTCACTATGTTTTCAAAAAGCCGTCTGCTGCAGAGGCGTCAGAAAGGGTTAAATCAATGAGCAATGTCACCTTTGGCCACATTGTCTTCAAAAGTCGGCTGCTGCTATTGTGTTAAAATGCGTCTGCTGGTTAGAAAGGGTTAATCAACCTGCTGTTACTATTTCCCACATCATAACAAATCTGCAGCAGACAACAACAATATGAAAAATCTCCATGAAAGAAAAGATAATTATTGAACATCAAGACTGGGAGATTTTTATGTCAAAAATACATTACCAGTCATTTAATACCTGATATATAATCTCAACACCGTTAATTCATCCAGAAAAGAAGCTCGCGCAGCCATGCATAGCCCTCACGCGTGTGTGATACACACGGCCGCCGGTAATACCGGCGCACGGGCCATGTGACCCCCACTTTTAATTTCTGGACACACCAACTGACAGCTAAGAATTTATTTCATTTTTATATTTTATTTCTTGGTCTGTTTAAGGCATTCGCCTTAAACAAGTTATTTTCATTCAGTTATTCAACTACATTAACAACCTAACAACATAATTGTGTAAATTACTAATTGTAATTAAGTTGTTTTTTGTGAACACAACTAACTGAGAAGTCACGGGTGGGTTACCCCACCCACTATTTCAGTTACGTATCGGGTGCGGTAATGGCCATTCATTCTTTCAACGAAGTTATAGTTACACCGACCCTATTAGCGATAATATATTATTATCGCCTTGTATTACATTATGTATATTAATTAAACATGAACAATTTTGGAAAATATTTGTAAAATCTTTTTCATTGAAATACGTTCCGTGATCAACGGGTATAGTAGAAAATAAAAAATAGAAAAAAATTATATTTTTTGTTGAATCGTATAAATTGTTTTGTTTCATATATATTCTATGTCACATAGTGGTGATCAGAGGCGTGACTCATAACGGCTGTATGAGACACGCGTCTGTCCTGTTTTGCGTTCACTAAGTACACACAGGATTCACCCTGTGAGTACTTCTCTTCCTGGCCTGCTTCCATTTGGAAACAGTCTGGGTTGAGGAGGACTCACAAAAGCTGGAAGAGTAAGAAGACCCCTAAAAAGGTTTCTCTTAGCTCTACGAGTGAAGCGGAGTTTGAGGGGTTCTCCCAACAATCAGACTCCGCGGCTGTGTTGAGTGAGCAGAAGGTCAGAGCTGTTCCTTCTTCACTCCGCACAACCGCTCAGAGGTCCAGATTAGGAGGTGTAATCAGCTATTTTCCCCACAAATTCCCTCTTAGGAAACAAACCCTATGCTGTGGGTTCTCAATACCCACAGCATAGGGTAAGAGGGTCAAATGAGGATTTAAGACATGCATACGCCCCTTATCTGGAGCTCTGACCGCTCCCCCTCAGCTTCGGCTGGTCCTTCGCGGGACATGGAGGAGCGGATGGCAGCGGCTGATGTCTGTTATTCCGTCGGGAAACAAAGGCCTTCGGGCCAGAAACCGTACGGACACAGTGATGGTTGGCCTCAAGAGTGAGCAACCGTCTGCTGAACGACATTATCTGACGCCAGGTGTTGGGGCTGACCCTTCGGGAGACGCCATGGGTCAATCAAAGGGAAACCTCACTGATTGGCCACCTCTAACACCACACTCTGCAGTAAGCAGTCTTCGGACGCTTACAGAGTGCCAAATTATAATGTCTGCGGACAGAATTCTTTGGAGACCGGTGATAGAGCAGCTTCACAACTGCCTATCATTAGTCAACCGGGTAATGCTTGCGAGCAAAACCTATATGACTCCGGGTAACCGGGTACCGGGCAACCAGTCAGTCATTTCGCCTAGGCGCGACCAGTCACCGGGCAAATCCGGCAGTCATTTAGCGATGACGCGACCGGTCAGTCATTAAGCCATGACGCGACCGGGCAAATTATCAGTCAGTTTAACATGACGCGACCGGGCAGTGGGCAGTCAAGGTAACGAGCAGTCGTTAAGCTAGTACCACTCGTTCTTCGCACAACCGGTCTATACGGATATTCAAAACACTGGTCATTACGCACCAGGCTCAGATATCCAACCGTCTAACATCGGTTATAAGGAGTACAGGACAGATAAATCTTTCCTTTCTCCAAGGGGAATAGTGTTCTTCTGTAGGGATTACACTCCTCAAAAGAATGAGAATAGAAGAGTACGGATATTCAAAACACTGGTCATTACGCACAAGGCCCAGATATCCAGTTATAGGTAGTACAGGACAGAGAAATGTTTCCGTGTCTCCAAGTGGAACATGGTACTTCTCTAGAGATTACACTCCTTCCCCGATACAAAGCTCCGTTTCAAAAGATGTAACGGATCGGTGATAGGCGGGTTAACCAAGCCTACCGGGATCAGCAATACCCACCTGATGGGAATTCACTGTTCCCGGAAGGACACCTTTCGAAGAGGCAGTCCTTAGAAGGCAAACCCCCGATCGGAATAACTCAGGTTTTCCGTGAAAGGGAGGTCGAGACCGTCCCATACGGTTAGTTCGGCGCCGACGATCGATCCAGTGCGACCTCTCTCTACTGCGGAGAGAGGAGGTTCATATCACACGATCGACACCTTAACACAACAATAAAGTACACCAAGATTGAATATTATTTTCAATCCCTTCTCTTACTTTTATAAGACTGTTGTGTCTTTCAGTTGAAAGACGGATTAGAGTCAAGATCGTAGGGCTCGACACTCTCCCACCTCCTCGTCTGACGGGCGGGGGCGGGGGGGGGGGGGGGGGGGGCAGTCCCCTTCAGATTACGAGCCGGCTGTAGAGCGTTGACCTCTACAGCAGAACATTAAGGAAGTACTTAGGGTGGTGCCTAATACGTTATGCCCGAAGGTTGACGCTTAAACGTCGTTTAAACCTATAATGATTTCGAGCAAAACCTACACTCTGCAGTACAGCAGTCTTCGGACTTCTACAGAGTGCCAAGTTATAATGTCTGAAGTTTGTGGAGACTAGTGATAGAGCAGCCTCACATCAGCCTATCATTAGTCAACCGGTCAGTAATGGTCAGAGGGAGCTACCATTACTGAACGTTCCCAGAGCTGGGTAACGAGCAGTCGTTAAGTCAAGTTGACTCCAACCGTTTTGTCAATATTATGACATAAGCATTGGACAACCGGGTGTTTTCGAACACAGCCAAGTGAAAATCTCCTTCGCAGAGTTGTCGTTCCTTACACTCATATGAATGTAATGAGTCGATAGTGCTAGAGAATGAGTCAAATGCCTACCGAGTACTCAATTAATCACTGGGCATAAACGGTTGTCGCGTGAACGTTCACAGGGCAGTCAAACTCTTAACTGGGCATAAACGGTTACCGGGCAAACGGTCACCGTGAAAACAAAAATTCAACTATGAATTCTTCGGAATTCAACAGTATTCCAATTGACAAATGTCCTCGGACACAGTCATTTGGAGATCGGGCAATGTCTTTAGACATAGCCAGTAAGGCACCGGTCAAACGGGTAATGTCTTAGGACATAACCTTTCGGCAGTCAATCGGGCAGTATGCTGGGACATAGCCGATTAAACAGTCGGCCATCGGGTATGGGGAGTACCGGTCAAATAGTTATGTCGGTCCCCAGGGAGGAGAGAGTGCGTCTCTAGGGACTACACTCCTCCCAAGTAATACCCATCGTACCAATTGTTGGGACGAGTCGATGTCCGACGGTATTACATGGGAGAGATTCAGTTGATTTCATAAATCAATCCCCTATGCTGGCCTACCGGGATCAACCGTTCCCAGAGGATAGTCACTCTGTGAACTCTCTCATACGTGAGCTCGGACCGAAGGTTGATTCCATGCGATCTCATTCTTCTTCGGAAAAGGGATAAATTCCTCGATCATGACTCCTTCATAGGATTCCTCCCACCAATGGGCTAAGTTTTGTGGAAAAGTAGCCAGTTGCTTGGGAAGATTGTTGTGTGGAGTACTGGTGTGAGAAAACCAGGAAATACATGAGTAGGTGAACTGGCCGCCGTGATATAACTGAGAAATTGTTAAAACGGCGTTAAACCACAATCAATCGATCATAGGATTCCTCCATGTCGAATCGGACACTGACATTCCGGTCCAGAACCGGCTTTAGTCAATCCGCACGTCGTCGGGTAAAACCCACGACCCCGTCTTGTCTGACGAATAAGAGACATATCGGGTTCAGTGCTCCATCGGATGATTAACAATTTAGAGCTGGACTCTAAATAAACTATCATTAGTGGGAAGTTACTGCATTCACTGCGTCCATAGGCGCATTTCGGCGTATGCGGCAACATTGTTCACAGGGACAGAACGTACAGTGACTTCTGCAAAGGCATTCTTAGAAGCCCAACCTGTGAAGACACAAGAGACAGGCTAAGTTCGAGCCTAGCTTTCTGCTTCCGCTGGCCCTGCCTTATCAAAGCCCCGTACGGGAGCAAAGTTGGCATACAACCAAGTAGAGCACTGTCCCTAATCCGCGGCTATAGGGAAGCGCTCATCTCTATTAAGCTAACAGGAATGCCATGGAGTGGGTATCAACCTTCCATTCGGTGGTTTCTACAACTGTCTTTCGTCTGGTTCCGGTGAAGACCGGAATAAGACTTATCGACTCAGATTGCGTCTAGTACGGTCGAGTAATAAAATGGAATGTTCCGTTTTATCAAGAACGCAATCCGGAACGGCTGTCTGAGCGATTCTTAGACCAAACAGACACCTGTTACCACGTACCGGTTGCTTTTTCATCGAGGAATGACCGTCGATTCTTTGTAAACGGGGAAGTGTTCCTTTCAAACACTTCACTTCGATTACCTGCGTTTAGAATTAATTCCCAAAACGGGCAAGTCGGATCTATTCCCCTCAAGAGACTCGTTGTAGGACGTTTCTCGTTGAGCTGGCCCTTCGGACAGACTCGATTCGCTATAAGAGAATCCGATTACCATGTCCTGGATAAGGATCAGTAATTAAGGGAAACGGTCCGATACATGCTTCATACTACACCCGAATTGTTTACAGTTCGGGGCAGTGTGTTAAATACTCATTACAGTACAGGGCTTAACTGACTAGGACATGTACATGATCAATAGAGTAGACAGTAGTCCTTCGATTGGCAATAATTATTACTCCCTGAATTGCCCCCATAATTCAAATGAGTCAACTTCCGGTGTCGTTATTCTCTTCCTGACAATGACTTTAGAAACACAGTATTGGCCCAGAGATCGTAGTTCAACGTTCTTCTGGCCTGCCTATCGACATAACCGTTACATCTTCATTAGAAGTAGACAGTTCTTACCGATTGGTGTTTTTTAAGGTACGTCAATCAGTAATTTATGCTTACATTTGTTGCCGACCTCTCGCATTCAAGATTTGGCGATGAACACAACAATTATTGTTCGATGCTCCAATGCGCTTAACTTCAAAGTTCAGATCCATTTCTCTCCAAACTTTACGTTCTTCGGAAGCGGCCGCTTCTTAAGTTAAAAACTGAGACTTAAATTCGTCTTGCTTGGCGAACACTATCAGGGAAGTGAGTTCTTTGCTTTCAGTAAAAACGAATTTCATCAGGTTTTACAGCCGTATGGTTATTCAACCGTTCTTATAAACCTGTATTCCTACTGAGACCAAGTTGCCTTTGGTGCTTCCTAACCCATCACATTTCACAACCTTTCTGTGAACTGTGTTCCCTTAGATATAACCTGATCTTGTACCCTGTCAAGGGTCTTAAGTTCTATATAAAACATTCGAGGGCTGTAAGAGCCACAGTAGGGGTTATTCAACCTCAGGTAGGAGAAGGATATGTCAGCAGCGTATTCAAACACTGGATATCCTATTCCTTTAATTAGTAATAAGATCCTTCTGATAAAGTCTTAAAACGTTTCAATCAGAAATTATTCCTCTCTGGACACACAAGTGGACTCTCAGCGAGTACTTACCTAATTAATACACAAATTACTAAATACATAAACAGTTGTGTTTATATTTAGTAGTACCGTAGGTACTCTTACCAAGTGCTACGATTTCTCGGGACCGGCATTGTGTTGGACGATCCTCCCGACCGATGCTGCAAAGTCATCAGGTATTAAATGACTGGTAATGTATTTTTGACATAAAAATGAAGTTTTTTAAAGTAAAACATATTTTTATTAGAAAATACTTACCAGTCATTTCAGATTCCCGCCTCCCAACCCCGCGTCGTCACCCAACACTAAACGCTGCAAGTTAACGGTGAAATTAAAAGTGGGGGTCACATGGCCCGTGCGCCGGTATTACCGGCGGCCGTGTGTATCACACACGCGTGAGGGCTATGCATGGCTGCGCGAGCTTCTTTTCTGGATGAATTAACGGTGTTGAGATTATATATCAGGTATTAAATGACTGGTAAGTATTTTCTAATAAAAATATGTTTTACTTTAAAAAACTTCATTTTGATCAATATGAGCAAATTCTCCTTTGGCCATGGTGTTTCCAAAAGTCTTCTGTTCACTTTGTGGATAAAAGGGGAGTTGCTCATAATGAGCAATTTGTCCTTTCTGTCACAATGTTTTCAACTGTAACACTTCCATTTCTAGAAAGTTCCCATATTTATTTGCCTGGATGTTTTCAAAGTTGTCTGCTGAAGATTTGTTGTATGTTGGAAAAAGGGGGTTAACCTTTCCCTCATATAGACCCTTTCTGACCCCTCTGCAGCAGACGGCTTTTTGAAAACATAGGGACAAAAGAAGAAATTGCTCAAAACGATCAATTTCTCCTTTTGCCACATTGTTTTCCATTTTTGTGTCACCTTGCATAGCATGGTAGGCACTTAGGGATTACTTTTTTTTTTGTCCGGTGTCTGTCCGTCTGTCTGTCCGTCACACTTTTTTTTCCGTCACACTTTCAATGAGCAGGTGCAGGTGACACACATACTTTACGGAGCACTCCATTCTAGTTAGTCATAGGTTATCCATTCAATTATAGAGATTTTCCAATTTTTGACAAAATATGTTTAAAGTCGTCTGCTGCAGAATTGTTGTATGTGGGAAAGGGGGTTAACACCTGTGTTAAAGAGTTCTTGTCCACAGGGGCTCACAGATGATGAGAAAGTTGCACAATGTTGTACACCCCACTTGATATAGATTTAATCTTGTCTATTTATTCCATAATTCCCTTTAAATTAAAGTGTTTCTGTTTGATCTTCCTGAACCCTTTCCAACCTGCAGACACGTTTTGACTTATTTGCACCAGATAATATTTTAAAACATTGTAATAATTTTATTTTCATTTATTGAAATCTCAAATTCATCTGCTGCAGATTCGTCGCATGTGGGATAGGGTTAACATGAAAACCTTTAACATCAGAAATATTGTTCATAAAGGAAAATGCTTCTAATATACAAAGTCTTCTAAAACATTAGAGCAAAGAAAACTGACAAAAATATGTGTTTTACTTTGTTGATTTGATTTGCATATGATAGAAAAGGGGTTGAAAATATATTGATCATGTCACAAGAAAACTGATCTTTTGGACATTGTTCACATTGAAGATCTAAATCAGCCTGACCCCATGCACACAATCTGATCAGGTTGTATCCTGTTTATAATTTAATCAAAGAATTATTGTGGTAGCTTCTGGTGGACTGTGCTGGTCAAACATCGTCTATTATGACATTTACCGTCAATTAATCCTTGTCCACATGTAGAGCATCTGTTTTGTCTACAGCAGACAACTTTTTGAAAACATTGTGGCAAAAAGCAGAAAATGCTTACAAAGACCAATTTCTCTATTTGCCAAAATGTATTCAAATGTATTCAATATTTATAATTTAATTTTTAGAGATTTCCCATATTTTATCACTAGGTGCTTTTTTGGTCGTCTGCTACAGATTTGCTGTATGTTGGAAAGGGTTAATTTCAAAACCTCTGATGATCCGTTTCCATGTGACTAGGCACATGTAGAGTTTGATTTACGTCATTCCTGGGCCAATTAGTAGGCTTAAAATTGTTTGGGTTACATCCTTATAAGATGATATTTATATCTGTGAATAGGTACAGTTTAATCCAGGGGATTAATTCTGCATCATTAAAAAGCTTTAAAAGGTCTCCAGCTGTTCAGGGGTCATTGAGAGGCTTGAAATTCATGGCTGTATCATGACTGATGATCAAAATGGTCATGCATGGTCTTTTGTCATGTCACCAACTATTTGTGAAAAATTTCACCACAACTGGTCAGTCTCTTTGATACCAATATCTAATCTTGTCTGACCATCTTAATCCAGTTTCGGTCAAGCTGCCAGTCTATGATTTGATAATAAAATTTAAGTCAAGCTTAATTTGAAAATGATAGTGATGGATTGGAAAGATCATGATCATTTCAATAGTAATGATTAGTTTCGTTTGTTACAGCGTCATGAGCCGAGCCCCGGTAGCGCACACTGTAGCGACGCTGGCTGTCAATCCAGGGGTTGTGAATTTGATCCCCAGCTTGGCCACTATTCTTTTTGTTTGACAAAAGATGCTGTGACAAGTGTCATTTGTCTTCCACCAATGGGCTTACAGTCAATGTGGAAAAGCAGCCAGTTGCTTGGAAAGAGTGTTTTGTGGAGTACGTGTGTGAGAAAGCCAGGAAACACATGAGTATGTGAACTGGCCGCCGGAATATGACGGCATTACACACACACATGCATGATAGCATCATGAATTATTTGCTGACAAAATATTTGTATGCCCCAACCAAACTTATTATAGTATTTACTGCTAGTCTACATTGTCCTTCTATCTTCAGGAATATCCCTAACCAAGTGGTAAATGTGGTGGATTTAAGACCAGACATCTCAGGTTCGATCCCTGCTTGTGGTGGTTATGGTAAGACTTTTCTGTACATTAGTACTGATTGATGACTCAGCAATCATGAATGAGTGTACTGTTGGTGTGATAAAACTTAAATACTCTTGAAAGCGGCGTAAACCCCCTTGTTAACCCTTTACCACATACAGTTAATCTGCAGCAGACGACATTGAGCATGTCTACTCAAAAATATGGAAAATCTTTATAAATGTAGGTAAAATTACTGAAAAAAGTTGAAATGGGTGGGAATGGGTTAAACAAACCGTCTGCCGTAAATCTCTACTTTTGTCAATCCATCCTTTCTTTGAATGCATGCATATATTTTATTGATATTTTGTGGGTAATAGTATTATGACAGGATATAAGCATATAGAGTAACAATCGGGTGCTATCAGATTGTTTTAAATGAAGATATTCTGCTAATCTGCTATTTCTCAAAAATGGATCAAATGTGGATCTCTTCTCGGTTTTTCTTGATTTTCTTTGAAGGTTTCTCAGTTTCTCCTTATTATGTCCCCCTTTGTTTGTTTGTTTGTTTGTTTGTTTTATTACGGTTTTACGCCGCTTTCAACATTATTTCAGTTATATCACGGCGACAGTTCACTTATTCATGATCCCTGGGTAAACAAACCAGTACTAGGCTAGAAAATGTGCCTTGCCCAAGGTCACTCCACCATGACCGTAGTGCATCGAACCTGGGACACCCGGTTTTAAATCCCAGACGCTAACCGCTCGACCACAGCGGATTCCACATTGGTTTGCATGTGGCGGTCTGTCCATCAGTAGCTCTAAAGCTTGTCCGATTGATAACTGCAGAATGCCCTCATGTCCTCATTCGCAGAGAGGTTGGGGATCACCACTAAACCAAGCATATTGATTTTGAGGTCATCCTCTTTCAGGTCAAGGTCACACTGACCTCTCTGCAGCAGACGGCTTTTTGTAAACATGGCGACAAAATAAGAATATGTTCAAAATGAGCAATTTCTCCTTTTTTCACCATGTTTTCAACTCTATTCAATTATTGTAATTTTATTTAAAGATAGTTTCCTATTTGTTAGGGGCATGTTTTCAAAGTCGTCTGCTGCAGTGTTGTTGTATGTGGGAAAGGGTTAATGCAAAGTTATTTCCCTTGGACTTTGTAAATGTTCAGGGTTTCTGCACATTTTCATTGAAATACATACAGATGTTACACTTATATTTTGTGATAGGTGTATTATAACTATATACAGGTCAAGTTTCAAATTTGGTTCATGGTGGAATCTTCTTCTTATTGATTGGTCATAATTCTGAGAAAAGTTTATGGCTATGCTTAAAGCCAAATACAAAATACATTTTGTAAATCAGTAATAAATTGATCCATGAAAAAAACTGGATCAACTACAAATGAGCTGTCCCGCGAAAAAGCCAACATTATGGACTCTGCATAATGTATTTACCCAGATCAGCCTGTGCAGTCCGCGCAGGCTAATCCTGGCCGACATATTCCGTCTCGGATGGATATATATAGAGGTATGGAGTAATGATTCCTGAAACAGAAAATCCACAGGAGACTAAAAGTGTATGTCCGGGTTAGCTTGTGTGGCATGCTTAAACTGATCTGGGTCGATACTTTGTGCAGAGTCCACAATGTTGGTTTCGTTGCGGGACGGCTCAAAAATATACTGTATCGGGACTGACTGAACACTATAATTATATGTGTAGCAAAGCTTCCGACACCATGGCTTGCAACAAGGAAATGGCTAAGGATCAGTACCTGTTGTTATAAGAAATAATTAGACAAAGTGATTTGCAAAAAAATCTGCAACAGACAACTTTGATGGTATAATTATTGAGAATACTGTTAAAAATGTGGCAAAAGGAGAAACTTCTCATAAGAGCAATATTTGCTTTTGCCACAGTAATTTCAAACGGCAACTGCTGATAATTCGTCAAAATGTGTCTGAAAGTGATAAAGGGTTAAACAAGGCATAACAAAACAAAAACAACAGGTTCAATGGTGGAACTAATTTAGCTTTACCTTCACAATCTTCTGGTTGATCTCAGAACAGGTTGTTGTTTGGAGTTATGGTACAGGGCAGTCCAGAACAAGAACGAGTATCCTGGCTGCTTTGATGAGATTTAACATTTTTACCCCTTTCCAAATTGCAGACAAAGTCTGCTGCATCTGAAGCAGATGACTTATGAAATCATTGTTGCATAAGAGCAATTTCTTCTTTCAACTTTATGAAAACTTTATGTTTGCTGCAGAATCACTGGAAAGCACTTGTATCAGGTGATATCATTTGTCATATTATTTGGATAATTTTCTTTCTTTGTGAATGCAGACATATGCTACCCCATAAAATATTTCTGAGACAGATGACATTTGACATTTTACTGCTTAAAACTAGAAAAAATGGTGTATACATATTGTAACAAGCGTTAACCAGTGTTTTTGTAAACTAGCTGTTTACATGATAATTCAGGCACACAAAAAAGCCATAAGTAATCATAAAAAAGCCCTGTTGATGCACTCATTAGCCTAATCACACAGAAAGTGTTGAAATAAATAACTGGACAAACAGGCTGATATAACCCTTACCCAGATAATACAAATCTGCAGCAAACAACTTTGAAAACAAAATATAGACTCTCAAACTTGAGGTATAATTATTGAATGGCAATAGTAGATTATTGCTCATCATGAGCAACTTTAAATTTTGAAACAATGTTTTCCTAAGTCGTCTGCTTCAGATACATTAATAATAATAATAATAATAATAATAATAAAGACTTTATTTATAGAGGCTGCACAGTTGGGCATGCCCAGTCTTCCCTGTGGGCCTCTGTTAAAACATTTACAAATATTTACATATAATATTATAAGGTATCATGCACATATTCATATAGACAACTGTTGCATTCAAGAAAACAGCACTGTTATGGGAGGAGTTTAATCGAGTATCATTGAAATGTCTCTTAACAATTCCCACATATGACAAATCTGCATCTTTAAACAAAGTATAATTATTGAATATATAGAGTTGAAATCTTTGTGGCAAATGGAGAAATTGCTCATTATGAGCAATTTCTCCTTTAGCCAGAATGATTTCAAAATTTGTCTGCTGCAGATATGTCAAAGATCAAGTGCAAGTGAGAAAGGGTTACCTATGAGGGAGAGCAAATTAATGTAAAACACTGACTTATTAACACCTGAGTGTGTTGATAGGTAACTTGGTTTTTGCCAATTAGTCAAACAATAATCATGGAACAAATAACTGGAACAGAGCTTACTGGGTGTGAATGATGGGTGTAACATACTTTCTCATAGTACTGTTACATTAGGACATTGCCTGATAAACCTCTGTAGCAAATTATATTTTAAAACATTGGGAGAGTTGGAGAAATTGAATTTTCATTTGATAAATAGGTAAAACCTTCGTGCTAGTGTGAGAGAAAGTAAAAAAAAATAACCACAAAAATTGACCGTATGCATTCTACTTAAATCATGATGGTGTGGCTAGGGCACAAGATTTGAGAGCCGGCTCGGCATCAATGGTTAGATCCTGCTCAAGACAGTCATAGTACATAGTTACTAGTAGTCCATTTATCCTGATATCAGCAGCTAGACAGTCATAATGCTAACCCCACAATCCAAACGATTTTTAAAGTTTTTGTTTGACCCAACCAGGGATCAATCCTGCGACCACCCGCACCTAAAGCGGTCACTTCACAATTAAGCCCGACTAATTAAGAATACATTAGCAAAATCAATAGGCATGAATTAATATTAAGATTGATGGGGATTTTTCCCAGGTCTGTAACATAGTGATACTGGTGGACTCTTGACTAAGAAGTTGTTTTTATCCCTTTCCCACATACAACAAATCTGCAGCAGACGACCTTGAAGACATTTAGTAAAAAATATGGAAAATCTCTATAAATAATAACTGAGAATAGTTGAAAACATTGTGCCAAAAGGAGAAATTGCTCGTTTTGAGCAATTTCTCCTTTTGCCACAATGTTTTCAAGAGTCATCTGCTGTAGATGTGTCAAATTGCGTCTACAGGTGGTTTAGGGTTAAAATTGACGGGATTTTTCCAGGTCTGTAACATAGTGATACTCATGACTAAGCAGTTGTTTTACATCAGGATAAGGGGTAACTCTGCAGCTCTGTAGGTCAATAACCACCAAGTTTCTCTTCCATCACAGTTCTTTCATCATAGACCTTTCACCTGTAATTCATATAGAACACATTTTGGTACCCAGCGTGAATATAAATCATATTAATAGAGACATAAAAATGCCGGAAAGTAATCACCTGATAACCTAACTTTGGGCTACTCAGAAACAAGGTTTAACCATTTACAATCAATCAATCAATCAATCAATCAAAGTCATCTGCTGCAGATTTGCTGGATGTTGGAAAGGGTTAACCATTTACCTGCTGGGATGTTGTTGGATTCCTCTGCTTTGAAAACATATAACAAAATGTAATGATTAGAAAATGGTGGGTGGGTGTGTGTATAGATTTGCCCTTGTCCTTCTGTCTGTCCATCAAAAAATATTCTTGTGTCACACATATCTCTAAAATTGTATGAACCAGAGTGGTCTAACTTCACAGGCACATTTACCAGCATAGGGGATTGTACAGCTGGTGTTTCATTTGTTGATTTGACCAATACATGCAGAGTTATGGCTCTTGAGTTATTTAAAACAGCCTAAAGGGCATAAATTCTTGTTTGCAGAATAATGGCCTTTGACTTTCTGACAATAGCTAAAAGTATTGGCAACTGAGTCCTATGGACACATTTCTAGATTCAGTAAAGTTGAAAAGCATTGTGATAATAGCTTAAAGTGTGGGCAACTGAGTCCTATGGACACATTTCTAGATTCAGTAAAGTTGAAAAGCATTGTGACAATAGCTAAAAGTGAGGGCAACTGAGTCCTATGGACACATTTCTAGATTCAGTAAAGTTGAAAAGCATTGTGACAATAGCTAAAAGTGTGGGCAACTGAGTCCTATGGACACATTTCTAGATTCAGTAAAGTTGAAAAGCATTGTGACAATAGCTAAAAGTGAGGGCAACTGAGTCCTATGGACACATTTCTAGATTCAGTAGAGTTGAAAAGCATTGTGACAATAGGAGAATTTGAAATTTCTCCTTCATCCACATTGACACTGATTTTAGTCGAAATGACCGTCCCGGAGGTGTAGTGGGAGGACTTGTGGGTTTGATCCCTGTACAGGGTCACACCAAAGACTTTAAAAATGGTAGTAATAGCTTCCCTCCTTGTCGCTCAGGGGTTAGTATTACGACTGACCGGCTGGTGTCAGGATAAAAGGACCAATAGTACTCATAACTTATCCAGGAAAAAAAGTTATGTGAATGAAAAATTGTTGAAAGCAGCGTAAAACTGCAAACAATCAATCAATTTAATAGAAATTAATAAATCCTGCTCATAGCCAATACTGTAGTATCATTTCTACAATGAGGAAGCAGCTATGTTGACCCCTGATTCCTTTCCTACATGTAAACTGCAGCAGACGATGTTTAACTTGATTAAATAATCATACTTTCACTTAAACAGATTTTCCATATTTTTGCTGTGATGTTTTCAATGTAATCTGCTGCAGATTTGCTGTATGTGGCAAGTAAAGGGTTTTTAGGGCAATTGAATTTTTTGTTATTTGGCCATTTTAATTTGAAATGATATCCTTTTCTTTCATGATAATATCTCCATGGTACAAAACACATCAAGTTGATGGCAACCTGTGCTTCCTGCACAGATGTGTTGTCTGATTGTGAGATTCCCTGCTTAATATCAACCCTTTCTCACATACAGACACATCTGCAGCAGATGACTTGAAAACATTGAGTACCTTATCATTTTGCCAAAATGTTATCAATTATATTTATCCTTTCCAACAAACAATAAGTCTTCAGCAGATGACTTTGAAATAATTTCTGGAAAATCTTGAATAAACAATTTTATTGGATACATTGTGGTACAAGGCGAAATTGATCCTTAAGAGTTTTCAAAATTCCTTATCAAAGATTATCTAATTATCATTTTTCTTTCAAGGAGGTTTTCTATAGTTATGTCTAGAAGGTGTTGTATATGGTTACAATATGGTAGTGGATCTCCTTTTTGGCTCTTGGGATAAAAATATTTGTAGCGACCTTCTTCTGTTGCTCCCTTATTTGGAAATGATGGTGTGTGTGGAACACTGATATGAGAAAGTCAGGAAAAAGTCAACTGGCCGCGGCGAGATAACTGAAACACCGTTTAAAATGGTGTTTAACTTGAATCGTTCAATCTGTTGCTCCTTCTTTAACTCTTGGTGATGAAAAATAGTAGTTTTGACTTCCCTCTTCGGTCCTTAGGGAAGAATCAAAGCGCTGAAAGCGCTGATGGTATAGGGGGCATATGTAAATTGAAAACATATGGTATAGATCATATGGACAAACATTGTTGAAACAATGAAACAATGACCTTTAAACAAACCAAACCAAAAATGTTTGAAGCAACACATATTGCCTGCCAATAACATATACCTCATTTGTCAAAGTTTTACCCTTTTCTTGTATAAACAAAATATCGAAGGACAAAATATTGACAAAAAAAACCCGAGCAGCTACCCTTAATTAAAATATTTCTAGTTCAGAAATCACTAAAGATCCACAATGCATATTGTAATCATGCTGATAAATGAAAGACGATCGAAAGCATGATAGAGTTATGTTTCTTTTGCACTGCACAATTGCAGCTCTGAGTTTCCTATACACCAAGTCTTAAATTGATATATTGGACATATATTGAGACAATAACCGAAGAAATGAAAAAATTGAGTTTACACCTAAAAAACAGATTAGATTTGACGAAGTACAAATCTTGGGGAAGCACTCATTAACGAAAAAGGGAATTTCACGGAACGCATGTGTTGCATATAATAAGGGAGAACATTGAAAGACAAAAATATACACACTCCAAACGCAGAATGCTTAATTTATGGTAATGGTGCACTGCAAATCTGTAGGTCATAAGTTACATACAAACCAAGTTTGAAATTGATAAAATGAAAGTTAATTGAGACAATCGCTGAACTAAATAAGGAAAAATGGTGATAACTGAAAAAACAGACCAGAGTTATGTACCTAGTACTTTGCCGTTCTCCTGATCACACGGGTATAATTGTGACCACTTTGAAATAAATCTGCCATACAGAAACAACGTGTTAACCAATACATGCAATCCATGACGGACGGACGAATGCACATTCAGGCAGACAGCCGGCCGGACGCCGGATTATACCTCCAAGCTTTACAGACGGAGACAACTCAAGTATTGATTACACAAGACTGGTTCGATGCGTCAAAACATGTCAGCTTAGATTATGGTATTTGTAAAGTATTTGCAATTTAATTGTATCTCCGAAACGGGACCGGACCGTCAAGGTTAATTTTCAAAAACCTATTTTGACTACATTTCTAGTTTATTTGTCAACAGATACATCTAGGACTATATTACACGTTGATGAACGTTGAGTCTTAAATTAACGCAAATGCATATACATTATAATTTTAGTCCCAAAATCGCTAGAAGCTTCTCAATAATAAAATAAATAATGACCTTGCGGTTATAACTCGGATGTGTTGACAAATTCGGCCAAATTTCTTTCCGACGTTTGACAAAAGTCAATGCGACATGCGTCATTCGTCTTTCACCAATGGCTAAGTCTATGTGGAAACGCAGCCAGTTGCTTGGGAAGATTGTTGTGAGGAGTACTGGTTTGTAGGTGAACTGGCCGCCGTGATATGACTGAAGAAATGTTAAAAACGGCGTTAAATCCCAATCAATCAATGTTGAAATTAACTTATCTATAATTTGTAGATTTAATTTCTATTTCCTAGTAGGGTCTACATACAGCGACACATGAGAATATTCAACACAAAACGCGACCTGTTTTACCAACAATTCCCCAGTAGCGGTGAGACCGTTTGTAACATTATTTCATGGCATGTATACACAGTAGGACCTCTCTCTTTGGACGAATTATGTTGTAACAAGTTTGTTTACAGTATTCCTTAACCTTGACCACATAGACTAAATATACAGCAAACAACATTGAACTAAGGCATAACTATTGACCTGAATTAATAAAAGTATGATTTTGAATAGTGATGAAAACATTGTGGAAAAAGACAAACTTGTTGATTATCATTCATCTGTTAAGGTTAGTCAAATGTGTCTAAAAGGGGCAAAGGTTAAAATAATAATTGTAGACAAATGTTTTCGTTATCTAGGTTATAGAAACAAATTGATTCATGTTTCAAAGCATTGTTTGAAAAGGAGGAATTGCTCATTGTCAGCAATTGCTCCGTTTGCAAATATACTTTCAACATTTGTTTGTAACTAAGTAGCTATAACGGGAACGGTTCAACCCTTTCCCGCTTACAGTCGCTTTTTGACGCATGTGTAGCAAACGGCTGCAGAATTGTTTATCATGACCCATTTCCTCTTTTTCCACAAAGGTTTCAACTATATATTTTTCCCATTGATGTAAGGCAAAATTGCTCGTAATCATTCATCTCTAGCATGTTATTCAAAATGTGTCCGGAAGGGAGAAAGAGGGAAAGAACGTCCATAGTAAAACGTTTAAATATGAAAAGAATTAATTTGAAACGTGTTTGAAAGCATTGTGTGAAAAGGAGGAATTGCTCATTGTCAGCAATAGCTCCATTTTCAACAATATTTTTTAAATATTCGAACTGTTATATCACGGAAAGGGTTTCGCTTCCATGGGAAGGATGTAACCATTTTCCGCCTACAGACGCTTACAGACGCATGTGCAGCAGACGACAATCGAAAACATTGTGACAAAAGGGGAAATTGCTTTTCGTAGGCAATTTCTACTTTTGCCACAATGGTTTCAACTCCTTTCAATAATTGTATTTACAGTGCTTTGCACATTTCTCTATAAGTCGACTGTTGTAAACTAATGGGGTCACAGAACGGTCGACGTTACCTCACACTACTAACATTGAGGTCAACCATAGTTCAGAGTGAGTTTCATTCATAGAAACTATTTTGTCTTATAAATTTATGCAAGCGGAGGGTTTTGTGATTCGGTCGAACCAATGAAATCGTTGAAAAGGCAGATTATAACCAATCAAAACTCGATTTTGGTGTAGGTATACACATGTGGACTGCGGTTGCAGCTTTTAATCCGACTTTTCGAAAGCAGCTTTGCTATGAGATAGTGGCGAAACGCCCCTATCCCAAAAATGATATTCGTGGCTTCCCTCTGGTAATAAGGGTATACAAATGGTAGTATTGGCTTGCTTGGGATGAGAAATGGTAACATGGCCTCTTTCAGCCGTAGGAAAACAAAGTTGCAAAGCGGCTTTATGACTGATTTTGCTGGAGTGAGGATAAAGACGGTTAAAACTTGTAATTTGGCAAGGAAACACAGTAACTGAACCATACTACATATTTCACAAAACTGCAGTAGACAACTCTGAAAATATCAGGTAAAAGTATTGAAAATCTTTGTAAATGAAAAAGTATTAATTGACTAGAGTTGAAAACAATGTTGCAAATATCATCTGCTGCAGATGCATCAACTGTATCTGCATATTTATAGGAAAGGGATAAAGAAGGTGGTAATTAAAAAGTATATACCCGCTAACCCTTTCCCACTTCTAGACAAATTTTAACGCCTATACAGCAGAATGAGCAGATGACTTTTGAAAACATTGTGTCCTTTTGCCACAATCTTTTCAACACAAATGAATAATCATACCTTTATCCATACAGATTTTTCCCTGTTTTACCTCGAGTTTTTTAAGTCGTCTGCTGCAGATTTGACGTATGTGGGACAGATAAATGGGATATACCATCATCTCTTTCTTGAACTGTACTGGCTTTTCATCTGAGCCATGTCAACAAAACATTTATGTTTGTTTGAATGATGGTTTACCTATCATTCAGCAGTATTTCAGCTATCAGTATGGTTCAGTTACTGTGTTTCCTTGCCAAATTTTGACCAAGTTTGGTGAAGATCGGATGAAAACAGTTTAACTTAGAAAGTGTACAACATGTATTATGGAAACATCTGCAGCCGGGTTGAATAAATATACTACTTTCAAAGTGGTAAAAAACCACTGTACCCAAAATAATAACCATAATGAGTCATGCTTCATAACTCCACATCTGCACTAGTTTAACCCTTTCCCTCTTACGCCAATTCTGCAGCAGACGACTTTTAACGTATTTTGTCAAAACATAGAAAATCTCCATAATTGAATGGATAACCTATGACGAAAAGTGGAAAACATTGTGGCAAAAGGAGAAATTACACATATGAGGGAAAGGGTTAACAAGTCATCTACTGCACAGATAAGAACTCCCATTTCCATGAGGGTATTTGAAAGTAACAAAATACCAGCAATTGACAGGAATATACCAATGTCACGCCCACAGGATTCAATTGAGTTTTCCTTTTCGACATCATATGCCTCATCAATGGAGTGTTCATTATCCCTTTCCCACTTACAGATGCATAATACATGTAGACCAATTTGCAGCAAACAACTTTTGAAATAATGACACCTTCATTTATTAAACAATTTCATTTTTTGTTGAGAAGTTGACTGCTGCAGATCTGCTGAATGTTTGAAACAAAATATAAACATACTGATAGCTGAAATACTGCTGAATGATAGGTAAACCATCATTCAAACAAACATAAATGTTTTGTTGACATGGCTCAGATGAAAAGCCAGTACAGTTCAAGAAAGAGATGATGGTATATCCCATTTATCTGTCCCACATACGTCAAATCTGCAGCAGACGACTTAAAAAACTCGAGGTAAAACAGGGAAAAATCTGTATGGATAAAGGTATGATTATTCATTTGTGTTGAAAAGATTGTGGCAAAAGGACACAATGTTTTCAAAAGTCATCTGCTCATTCTACTGTATAGGCGTTAAAATTTGTCTAGAAGTGGGAAAGGGTTAGCGGGTATATACTTTTAAATTACCACCTTCTTTATCCCTTTCCTATAAATATGCAGATACAGTTGATGCATCTGCAGCAGATGATATTTGCAACATTGTTTTCAACTCTAGTCAATTAATACTTTTTCATTTACAAAGATTTTCAATACTTTTACCTGATATTTTCAGAGTTGTCTGCTGCAGTTTTGTGAAATATGTAGGAAAGACCTAATTTGTTCCATAGGGAACACTTAGAGACCTATGTTTATCACTTTCTATGGACTCTTTTGATAAAATAATGAAAACCTTAACTATTTCCCACATACAGTAAAAGCTGCAGCTGACAACTTTCGAAACACCAAGGCAAAAGTATGGAATCATATTTGAATGGAGTTGAAAACATTGTGGCAAATGTTGCCTGCTATACATCGAAATGCATCTGTGAGTGGGAAAGCGTTTATCTCAATGCAATCATTTGATGGGTGATTAAATGCATTTTAGAAAGAATGTGAAATTGCTATTATCCCTTTAAATTCTCACTTGAAGATTCATTGTGACGCATCTGCAGCAATAAACTTTTGAGAACAATTTTAGAATGAATCCCCCCACTTAACCCTTTCCCTCATACGACAATTCTGCAGCAGAAAACTTTGAACATATTTTGTCAAAAAATAGAAAATCTCTATAATTGAATGGATAATCTATGACTAAAAGTGGAAAACATTGTGGCTAAAGGAGAAATTGCACGTTTTGAGCAATTTCTTCTTTTGTCACTATGTTTTCAAAAGTTGTCTGCTTTAAAGGCATCAGAAAGCACCTATATTAGGGGAAGGGTTAATCTGTCTGTTGGACAGATGATCTGTAAGGAGTTTAACCTTTTCCCATGTCATACAACAAATCTGCAGCAGACAACTTTAAAAACATCAAGGCAATAATATCTAAAATCTAGGGATGGGAACGAGTACCAATATTAGTACTCGGGTACTCGTGAATTCTTCCGATCGATTACTCGGGTACTCGCAGATAATCGCATTGTATTGATTCGTTCATCAAACGTCTTGTCCATCGGAATAGTATTGCCCCCGTGCACTAAATTTGAACCGTTTCTATAAGAACAAACATGCGTTTGTTTTCACCTCTACATTTAATATTTGATATTTGAAGAAAAACAAGTTGTTTTTATTTTAAAACAAAATAATTCAACAAATACATTCAGAATTTGCATTGGCGAAAACATTCAAACGTGCGGCTGTATATCTCTTTAAAGTCGCAAAAATTAAGCAAGTCAAACGGTGAAAGGAAGACAAGAATGATAAACAATACATTTAATAAAAGAATATTTTTATCATTAGTGAAAATAAGGAATATAAATCAACAATCTGAATGTTTTTTGTTCTTTCGTATTTCGATTTTACCGGTGTCCGTAAAATTTGCTCTACATAGCATGCATTTAACTGACTTGTCGTCTGCTGTGCGTTTGAAATGTTTCCAGACGGCGGATTTAGCACGAGGCATGGTTATAAATTTGTTTTTTTCCTTTCGTCCGAATAGAGACGAATGATAGAGGATGGTTCTGATGATTTAACGAACAATTACTCAAACAATTGCAACAGTTCTTATCCAATCGTATTGATTTGTATTTCTTACAACTATCCAATTAAAACGTGTTGACAATTGAAAACACTATTACGACGAAGGTGTGAAAAACCGACGGCTCTTCATGTTTGACATATTGTTTGACATATGGTTACTAATTGACTGGAGATTATATTCATATCGCTGACTACCTGTGTGTCACATTAGTTGATTCGTGAATGCAATCAAAACAACAAATAAAAAGGATTAAGACCCATCTTCAGACGAAAAGATGTTAGCTGTTTGTTTAATTTACCTTCAACTCTGATTTACCGACTCAATAGGAAAAACAGACTCAATACATTTTAAGTTTTTATTTACTTTAACATCCTTTTATAAGATTAAACAAAGAGAACAAAATGGAAGATAAATACTCGAGTACTCGAATACCTATTTTGATAACCGGTACTCGGACGTCCGACCGAGTACCCGGGTACTCGCGTACTCGGTCCCGTCCCTACTAAAATCTCTTTAAACAAAATTTTAAATATTGAAAAGGGATGAAAACATTGTGTCAAAAGGAGAAATTGCTCGTTTTGAGCAATTTCTCCTTTTGTCACAATATTTTCAAGTCAATGTGAAGAGAATTGTTTACTCATTCATATATTGTATTCCACCCGTTATTATATAATAAACCTTTCCCTCGTACAACAAAGCTGCAGCAGACTACTTTGTACTTTTAAAACATGAAGGTAAAAATATGGAAACTCCCAATAAGTGAAAGTTACATAAAAACTATTGAATCAAGTTTTAAACATTGTGGCAAAAAGGAGAAATTGCGCAACATGAGCAATTTCTTTTTTTTGCCACAATGTTTTCAAAAGTTGCCTGCTGCAGATAGGTCGTAATGCGTCTGCAAGTTGGAAAGTGTTAACAGGTCTGTCTGTAACAGGGACATTGTCTGGTCCTGTCCATCTATATTTGTATCTTCTCACCTCTTGAACTGTCCCATGAACTTGGGATGTCCTTTTAAGATAGATTATCCGGTTGTCTAGCTAACACTTTTTCTACAGAGAACTTTTCATGACATTTGCCATATAGACAATTGATGTATAAACATCATGGAAAAACTTAATGTCCATATCAATTGTTTCACTTATATAATAATAAATTAAAATTCGTCTTCTTTGTGAATTTCAGAGGGCAAATAAAACTTTGAAAATCAAAAGAAAATTTTGATATTGAGAGTAAGTTTGAAGAACAAATGGCTCATTTTGAGTGATTTGCCTTTTCTGCAATGTTTTTATATTTTGTTTCCAACATTCAGCAGATCTGCAGCAGTCAACTTCTCAACAAAAAATGAAATTGTTTAATAAATGAAGGTATCATTATTTCAAAAGTTGTTTGCTGCAAATTGGTCTACATGTATTATGCATCTGTAAGTGGGAAAGGGATAATGAACACTCCATTGATGAGGCATATGATGTCGAAAAGGAAAACTCAATTGAATCCTGTGGGCGTGACATTGGTATATTCCTGTCAATTGCTGGTATTTTGTTACTTTCAAATACCCTCATGGAAATGGGAGTTCTTATCTGTGCAGTAGATGATAATTGTTAACCCTTTCCCTCATATAGACGCTTTCGGACGCCTCTGCAGCAGACGTCTTTTTGAAAACATAGTAACAAAAGGAGAAATTGCACAAAACGTGCAATTTCTCCTTTTGCCACAATGTTTTCCACTTTTCGTCATAGATTATCCATTCAATTATGGAGATTTTCTATGTTTTGACAAAATACGTTAAAAGTCGTCTGCTGCAGAATTGGCGTAAGAGGGAAAGGGTTAAACTAGTGCAGATGTGGAGTTATGAAGCATGACTCATTATGGTTATTATTTTGGGTACAGTGTTTTTTTACCATTTTGAAAGTAGTATATTTATTCAACCCGCTGCAGATGTTTCCATAATACATGTTGTCCACTTTCTAAGTTAAACTCTTTTCATCCGATCTTCACCAAACTTGGTCAACATGTTTTTTGTTCGCCATAATGTTCTGGGCCAAGTCTGATAACCAGCCAAATCCTTGAAGACACTTTTGGATTATGGCCCTTGAATAATCCAAAACCTGCCAAATTAGACTGGTCAATAATGCTCCCTAAGTCTAAAACAGTTTTCATCTGAACTTCACCAGATTTAGTGAACATGTTTATAGGCATATTGTCTGGACTATGTAAAAAATACCAGCCAAATCGATATAGGCAATTTTGGATTATGACCCTTGAATTATCCAGACTCTGCCAAAATTAGGCTGGTCAATATTGCTCCCTAAGTCGAAAACAATTTTCATCCAATTTAGTGAACATGTTTATAGGCATATTGTCTGGACTATGTAAAAAATAAAGCCAAATCAACTTATGCACTTTTGGATTATGGCCCTTGAATAGTCCAAATTAGACCAAATAGGATTTGTCTTCTCTTTTACTTCAACAGTTTTAATCCTATCATCATCAAACTTTCTGTGAATATTGAACCGTTGGGATAAATCACTTTAGTTTGTTATGCCTCTCTGTCATGCATATTTGGTGAGGGCTTGGCACTTTTCTTTTATAACTGTTAAACTGGCTAAGTCCATGACTAGCCTTTAGATGAAGAGATAACTATTTGCCTAAACTTGAATATCTAGAAAAGTGGGATACTGATTTAAAAACAGTTTGAACAATTCGTTCTCCTTTTCCTCCAATGCTTTAAAAAGATTTAATCTGAAACATATGGAAAGAGGTAGAAGTATCCCATATTTCAGATGAAACCAATAAAGATTATAACAGACATTAACCCTTTCCCATTATCAACAAATACTCAGCAGCAAACTTTGAAAACATTCAAGCAAAAATATTAAAACTCTCTATAAATGACAGAACAATTATTGAATAGAGTCGATTACATCATGGCAAAGGGAGAAATGATTCAAGATGAGCAATTTCTTCTTTTACCACAAAGTTTCTAAAAGTCATCTGCTGCAGATGCTTTGCAAATCTGCCTGGAGGTGGTAAAGGGTTGATATAGATAAACAGTTTAATAAAAATTTATGTTTTCAAAAAGCCGTCTGCTGCAGAGGCGTCAGAAAGCGTCTATATGAGGGAAAGGGTTAACCGTCTTTATCCTGACTCCAGCAAAATCAGTCATAAAGCCGCTTTGCAACTTTGTTTTCATGATGGGTGAAAGAGGCCATGTTAAAAACTTTTCAGATGAATTGATGATTCCTATGCAGTATAAAGCATTTGAAGACTTCTCTGAAAATGGAGAATAAATGACAAGTAATATCTCATTTCCTACCAAATTTTCAACTCTTTATGTCAAAATTAGATTTCCATTTGTCAGATTTTTTTCAAAGAAGATGACACTTCACACCCTTTTCCCACATACAGCAAGTCTTTCAGCCGATGACCGAGTTAAAAATACTGTGGCAAAAAGTGGAATTAATCATTATGAGCGATGTTTTCATGAGTTGACTGATGCAGATGCGTCAGAATGCATCCGTAAGTGGGAATAAGTGAAATATTGTATCAGGTAAACGATATAACTGAAAATTTTCAAACCATTTTAACATGTTGGTTGATAAATGACAATTTGAGTTGGTCATTGTTCAGTCATCATGCCATGTCAGACACATGATGAAATAATCATGAAGAACAAGAACTTATTCAATGAGTCACGTGTTTTACAAATCAAGCCCTCTCATCATCATTTGGAATACCTCTGTGGCAGCCCTTAAACAGCTAATAAATACAAAAATAATTTCATGAAAAAAAAGTGCAACTAAAATTAATGAATTTCCGATTGCTCCCACTTTAAACTAATAGGCGTTGAGGTAATTTCCAAATCTGTTGGAACTCCATAAAATTCATGAATGTTTCCCCGGAGTCTTGGCATGATTATCATGATAATTTCATTTTCTGTTCTCCTTCCTCCTAATTAAACTCCATTAACTCATTACAGGATATATGAAGATTTGTAATCTTCATGTTCAAGGAAACTCTATGAAGAATTGACATACATGTTACCGACAGTATTATGTTTTGACAAGTTGACAGAAAAGAAATTTCAAATAAGTTGTCCTTTTCAGAGAGATGTTTTTATAACGAAATGTGGCCTTGCCCTATTTTAACCCTTTCCCTTATATAGACGCTTTCTGATGCCTCTGCAGCAGACGGTTTTCCAAAAACTTAGTGACAAAAGAAGAAATTGCTCAAAGCGAGCACTTTCTCGTTTTGCCACAATGTTTTCCACTTTTAGTCCTAGGTTATCCTTTCAATTATAGAGATTTGTTTTTGTGATAACTTGACATTGCCTACACCCATGGCCCTTAAACTTGACATGGAGGCTGGGTCTGACCATTAGATGACCCTTATTGATTTTGAGGTCATTGGGTCAAAGATCAAGGTCATAGTGACCTTGAACCTGAAAAGCTTAACCAAGTGATAACTCGACATTGCCTGCACCCATGGCCCTCAAACTTGACATATTAATGTTGAGGTCAATGGGTCAAAGGTCAAGGTCACTGACCTTGAACATGAAATGCTTGTCTGAGTGATAACTCGACATTGCCTGCACCCATGGCCCTCAAACTTAACATGGAGGCTGGGGGTGACCAGTAATGACCTCAATTGATTTTGAGGTAATTGGGCTAAAGGTCATGGTCACAGTGACCTTGAACCTGAAAAGCTTGTCCGAGTGATAACTCGACATTGCCTGCACCCATGGCCCTCAAACCTGGCATGAAGCAGGGCCTGACCAGTAGATGACCCTATTGATTGTGAGGTCAACAGGTCAAATGTCAAGGTCACTGACCTTGAATGCAAAATTTTGTCCAAGTGATAACTTGACATTGCAAGCACCCATGACCCTAAAACTTAACATGGAGTCTTGGGGTGACCAGTAGATGACCTCTATTGTGAGGTCGTCATGTGAAAGGTCAAAGTGACCAAGCTTGTCCAAGTGATAACTAAGCAATGCCTGGAGCTTTAGTCCTCAAACTTGACTTGGAGGTTTGGCCTGACCAGTAGATGACCCCTGATTTTGAGGTCATTAGGTCAAAGGTCAAGGTCACAGTGACCGTGAACGCAAAAAGCTTGTCACAGTGATAACTCCACATTGCCTGCAACCATGGCCCTAAAACTTGACATGGAGGCTGAGGGTGACCAGTATATGCCCTCTATTGATTTTGAAGTTATTGGGTCAAAAATCATCCATATATTCCTGACAACATTCGCTCAGGGGGGGGGGGGGGGGGGCATAATGTTTAACAAACATCTCTTGTTGGGGTTGGCATGACAACTCATATTGCATTAGGTGAGCGATTCAGGGCCATAAAAGCCCTCTTGTTTTGAAAAGCAATTTCTAGTTAAATTAGAAATTCAATTTAACTTTTAAAACAGGCTATCAGATCTTTTGGATTAGTCATTTCCCAAAAGAAATGAGTTTCTTTTCCATGAATCAAAATTAAACAACATTCATAAATACTTTGTCATTGTTAGTGATAGAAAACGATAAACAAGTTATGAATTCCATGTTTTGCAATTATCTCAAAAGATATCTTTTAATAAAATAAATTTACAAGATGTTAACTGTTTTCACAGTTGAACTTATTCCTGCCACCTGGTTACCAAACTCATGAATATTTTACCATGAATTGTAACATGCTCATTAAAATAATATTCTCCATCACTATGCATTCACATTTTGGTGTTCAGTTCAGGAAATAATTCAAAAGCAGCTCTTTCACCCTGCCCTTTCCCTGATATACACGCTTTCTGATGCCTCTGCAGCAGTCACCTTTTTGATCACATGTCAATAAAAAAAGAGATATTGCTAAAAGTAATTTATCTTTTTGTCACCATGTTTTCAACGCTATGCAAATGAGTGGTATGATTATGTCTTCATTTATAGAGATTTTCCATATTATTTTAAGCTCACCAGAGCACAAAGTGCTTCAGGTGAGTTTTTGAGATCGCCTTTTGTCCGTCGTCCGTCATCAACATTTGTTTGTTTAAACTCTAGAGGCAACATTTTGCATCCAATCTTCATGAAAGTTTTTCAGAACATATATCTCGATCAAATCTAGGCCAAGTTCGAAAACTGGGTTATGTCGGATTAAAAACTAGGTCACTAGGCCAAATTGAAGGAAAATCTTGTTAACACTCTGGAAGCCACATTTTAAACTTAAGCATATTGAAACTTTGTCAGAATATTTTCTAAGTGATATCTAGACCAAGTTTGAATATGGGTCATGTCAGGTCAAGAACTAGGTTACTAGGCTAAATTTAAGGAAAATCTTGTTAACACTCTTGAAGCCGCATTTTAAACTTGAGCATGTTGAAACTTAATCAAAAAGTTTGTCCAGATGATATCTAGGCCAAGTTCGAATATAGGTAACATTGGGTTAAAAGCTAGGTCATTAGGCCAAATTCAAGGAAAATCTTGTTAACACTCTTGAAACTGCATTTTTAATTTGGGCATGTTGAAACTTTGTCAGAATGTTTGTCTTAGTGATATCTAGGCCAAGTTTGAATATAGGTAACATTGGGTTAAAAGCTAGGTCATTAGGCCAAATTCTAGGAAAATCTTGTTAACACTCTTGAAACTGCATTTTTAATTTGAGCATGTTGAAACTTTGTCAGAATGTTTGTCTTAGTGATATCTAGGCCAAGTTCGAATACAGGTCATGTAGGGCCAATAACAAGGTCACTAGGCTGAATTGAAGGAAAATCTTGTTAACACTGTGGAAGTTGCATTTTTAACTTGAACAAGTTGAAACTTTGTCAGAATGTTTGTCTTGATGACATCTAGGCCAAGTTCGAATATGGGTCATGTCAGGTCAAAAACTAGTGATATCTAGGCCAATTAAGTTTGAATATGGGTCAGGTCAGGTTAACAACTAGGTCACTAGGCCAAATTGTAGAACAATCTAGTTAACACTACTAGATCGCATTTTTGACTTTATGTGAGAAAGTCTATCTTGATGATATTGCCATTGGCGCTGAAAGAGTTAAGTCTTAAATAGGCCATCTTAGGTGAGCGATTCCAGGGCCTCATGGCCCTATTGTTTCAGATGTTTTCAAAGTCGTCTGCTGATTTGTTGTATGTGGGAAAGGGTTAAGATAAAAAGGGTTAAGAAAGAACTAATGCTCTTTTTTTCCTTATTCAGAAATAAATTCTCAGAACTCATGAATTCATTGTTTCAATGGGATTAGAAGATGCCATAAATTAAAATGAAGGGTTAAGGCTGCCTTTGGGAACATGTGTAAAGTAGTTAAAAAAGATCATAAAACCTGTTTAGTATGTACAACTCAATTGAAACTTTGTTAATTCATTCTAATTGATCTGTGTCATTGGAGAGTATGAAACACAGAATCATGAAAGAGCTTGGTTAACCATTTGTCTGATATAGAAAAGTTCTGACACCTTATGTAGCAGGGGATTTTTGAAAACATTGAGGGAAAATTAGAGTTTAAATGTGGAGATTTTCTATTTTACAAAATATGTTCAAAGTCATCTGCTGCAGAATTGTCATATGTGGGAAAGGGGTTAAAGGGATATTCCAATTATTTTCGGGTATGCTTTCAAAGTTGCCTGATGCAGCTTTTTCATCCAAGTCATGAGATTTGGAAACCATAGAAATTTCCTCATACATCTTTCTAAGAACTGATGTAAGTTTGACGAAAAAACATTTGTGTTGGAAAAGTGCGCAGCTCTTGCTCATTACAAATAATTTTTCAAAATAAAACATTTCTGTCATATTACTTGTTTTGTGAAGGGTTAAATTTAGAGACTGAGATTTTAGTTCTTTTGTGCCTGTTTCTAATCAGCTGTGGTTGTTAATTAACAAGCTGGGCTAATGGCCTCGTTCACGTGCATGACGGCATGTCATCCCTGATCCCTATTATATCATAGAGGGAGGCAGAAGTCTCCCCCCCCCCCCCCCCCCCATTTTTTTTAGAATGAAACTTTTAACTTTTAACTTTTTCCATACACACTTTTAGCTATTTATGGCTTTGTTTTCTATCTTTCCCACATATAGAACTTTCTGATGCCTCTGCAGCAGATGACAGAAAAACAATGTGCCTAAAAGAAAAATTGTCCTTTTGCACAATGTTTTCAACTCTTTTGAGTAATTGTACCTTCAATTATCCACATTTTCTGTGTTTTTGCTTAAATGTTTTCAAAGTCTTCTGCTGTTCATTTGCTTTACGTGGAAAAGGGTTAATAAAATACAAAAACTGGTTGTTTCTTGCAATGTAATTCATTATACATGATATCATATCATAAGGTTTGTGTTTGCCAGAACAAAAAACATTCCAAGAAAAGTATAGAACATTTGGTCAAGCAGACAAGCTCACTTTTAGCTATTTCTCTGTTCATTTGCACAATGCATGCATTGAAAATGGTCTTTTCAATAAAAATGAAGTTTTTTAAAGTAAAACATATTTTTATTAGAAAATACTTACCAGTCATTTAATACCTGATATATCATCTCTATACACCTTAATTATCCAAAAAAAACGCCCACGCTAGCATATCCCTCACGTATCCGTGACATACACGGCCGCCCGGAAGTACAGGCGCGCACGTGAGCGGGTAGTCACTTTTCATTCACCGTTAAGTATTGGTGACGACGCGGGGTTGGGAGGTGGGACTCTATAAATGACTGGTAAGTATTTTCTAATAAAAATATGTTTTACTTTAAAAAACTTCATTTTTATATCAAAAATACATTACCAGTCATTTAATACCTGATGACTTCGTAGCATAGGACGGGAGGTTCGACCAATACTTACTGTCGTTCCAGGTACGTTGTAGTATATTATTCCATATTTTTTTAAGAACAAACATACTTGATTCCAACGGATGTATAAAGGGAAAGAGGGGATTGAATACAGGTTCAATCGGTATTCACTTTATTTATGTGTTGGATTATGTGAATTAGCAAACCACTCGCTGTGAAGCCACAAGGGGACCCAGGCAGGACCGACTGCAACTGGTTCTTAGACAGGAACCCTTGTTGACACAGTAGAGTAAGGAGCCATCAGATTCATTGAATCTGATCTGCCCGGTTTCTACAGAGACGATCTGTAGTTAAAGCTAATAAAAAGACGGTTTTATAAGTAAAAAACTTTAAAGACGTCGATTCAAGAGTTCGTATGGAGCTCTTGTAAGCGACCAAAGGACGCAAGACAAATCCTATTTTGGAGTTAACTCCTACAATTGGGTTTTTCTAATTCTAACCATCAGTGAAACTTAATGTAATTCGTTTCTACTGAAAGCAAAGAACTCACTTCCATGTTAGTGTTCGCCAAGCAATACGAATTTATAATTCTCAGTAAAACTTAAGAAGCGGTAGCCGTCGACAAACGTTCAGAGAGATTGACCTACCTTATTAACATCAATCGGTAAGAACTGTCTATATCTAAGGAAGATGTAACGGTTATGTCGATAGGCAGGCCAGAAGGACGTATAACCACGGTCTCTGGGCCAGAGAAGTGTTCTGTCATCATCTTCCCTTTCAGAAAATTCCTTTCAGAAGTGAAACCGGAAGTTGACGAACTGGTTCTCAGCCTCATTATGAACTCGGGGAGTAATTATTATTATTCCTTTGCGAATTCTGAACGTCCACTGCCGAATGAGTGGAATATAGTTGTCTATTCTGTATTAGTGAATCGACTCTGTCCGAAGGTACTCGAATTACTGCTAAGTCGGTGAAAAACGTCATACCCACGAACGTGAACCTCTTTGACGGAATTAATTCCGACTTCTGCGTGTTGGGTATTAAACCCAACCGCAGAATGGTCCGCCAGGCTAGGGATAGATCGTGAAATAGAAGTACACGATCCGTCCTGTGGGGAAGCCAATCGTCGAAGTATTGAAGAAGTTGGGGTCCTTTCATACAAAGAAAGGCTCCCATGCCCTGATATCTTCGTAAGCACTCGAGGGGCGGACTTGAGGCCGAAGGGAAGAGCCCTGAAATTGGAGCACTTCTCCCTCTATCACAAACCGAAGGTATTTCCTCGAGGAGGAAGCGATCGGGATGTGATAAAAAGGCGTGTGTTAGGTCTAGAGAGACCGCCCAGCCGCCTTTCCGAATTGCAACTCGGATGGAGCGGGTCGACTCCATTTTGAATTTATCGACCGGAATCAATAGATTTAGCGCAGATAAATCTATAACCGGTCTCCACTTGCCGTCTTTCTTCGGAACAAGAAAAAGACGGCTGTAGAAACCCCGAAAATTGGGGTTGAGAACGCTCTCTATGGCATTCTTTTTCAGAAGCGATGAAATCACCTCTGACATGGCCGGATGACGAGACGAAATGTCGATCGGCACGCCTGTCAGAGGAGGGGGGGAAATGAAGGGAATCAGATACCCTTCCTGTATCACAGACTAAATCCAACGATCCTATGTGACACTTTCCCACTCCTCCGTGATAAATGACAGGCGGCCCCCGACTGCAATCTCCGACCTTGGGATTGTCATAGAGAGGAGCGAATCCCTAGGGCTGCGGCTTCGGATTCGTGTTAACTCTAGCAGGCTGCTGATGTTAGTACCCTGATAGGGGCGCTTCGGTTTAGCCGATTTCTGACCCGTGGAAGGGGTTTGTTTAGGCTGAAACGCCTTCACATACCGTTTTGGCTTCTATGCTGGGTTGGGTTTCTTAGAACTACCCACATTCGCAGAATACGTTGAACGTTTCTGGCCCCGCGCAAAAGCCTTAGCTGCGTTCGCTGAAAGGCGTCGACTGTTCTGAAGCATCAGAAGCTGTCACCGCAGCAATCCTTCCATCAAAGAGTTGTTTCGACTCCAATGGTGCGGCTTTCAGGCTGTCCTTGCTAGCACGTAGCAATGAGTTAGGAGCAACTATAACTGCGTCCCTCCTCATGGACAGTATCTCTGTGATGGTCTGAAGATTCAGTGCCATGAGATGCCTGTTGCCTGTGTCGAAAGCTTCGAGAATTCTGTTAGCCCCTAGGCTAGAGATATTCTCCTCTTTCAACAACAAAGACAGAGCGACTGCGAAATGGTTGTCATGAGATGACACCAATACACCCAGTCTTGTTCTGGCCTCCCACTTCTCTAGTATCTTAAAAGAGACCTGGACAGAAGCGGGTGCAGTTAACCCCAGTGTAGCTGCATCCCCGTCTAAAGCTGGCACTTTGACCGGGAAGAACTCCTTAGACGTAGAATACGCCTTAGAGTTGACCCATTTCCTAGAAATGGGTCCTGGGACCGACCAGCCTGGAGGTATAGCCTCTAGAGACCTGGTCGACTGCAATTGGTCTAACAACCTGCCCAAGTTGTTAGTTTGAGGAAGCAAGTGCACTGGCGAAAAGCTTGTACATTAAGTTCCTCTAGGCTCGAAAGGTTTTGCGACGTGGGGAGCGTCAACCTTAGGGCATGAAGTATTCGGCACCACCCGAAATACTTCGTCAATAGCCTGCTGAAGAGACCAACGCTCTACAGCTGGCTCCTCATCGGAAGTTGACCTATTTCCCTCATTATCGTCAGACGAAGATGTAGGGTTGTAGGTACTCCTCTGAGGTTGTCTACTCGGTATTCCAACCGGTAGATCTATGTCCGACTCAGACAGGGATAAATCAGAAAATCCATGTTCTGCCGAAGATTTTGCGAAGCAGGCCCCCTCTCCGCAGCAGAGGACGGCCATGCAAAAACTTCTGCCGGGGCCGAACTGACCGTATTGGATGGTTTCGACCTCTCTTTCACTGAATGACGCAATGTATTCTGATCCCGAGGTTGCCTATAACCGGACTGCCTATCAAATAGGTGTCCCCCCGAGAGCAGTGAATCCCCATGAGATGGGTAATGCTGATCCCGGTAGGCCGTTGAACCCTGTCTAACACCTAACGGTTCCATAGTATGGACCGGTGGTTGGTATTGAGGAGCAGCGTATTCTCTAGCGACATACACTGTCCCCCCAGGGGAGGAAAAAGATTTTCCGTAACCCCCCTACCCGATGGAAGACAGAGGAATAATAGAACCCGGTGCGATACCTGGGTTATAATTATTCTGATTCTGTAGTGGAGCAGAGATCGACTGATAATTTGAATCAATACGGTCTATCACTACAGAACCCGTGCCTGGACGCGCCATGTTTACATAGCCGGCCGGCAGTGTAGACGAGGCATTGAAAAATGCCTGACTACTCGGTTGCACTGTGTTTACACAAGACACTGGTGTTTGTGTCGTGTTCACAAGCGTGACCGATTGGCTCGTAGCACCATAATGAAATGGGCTACTGACCTGATGCGGCATGGCTACATGCGCGCGAGTTTGGCCAGTCGTCGAATCATTTAAGAAAGTCCGACTGCCAGGATGAATCGTTGCTAAATGATCAACCTTTTGCCTGGCTGGGTCCTTGCAATAAGACCTTTGCCCTGTCGCCTCACGGCTAAGTGAGCGACTACCTGGTCTAGTCATGGCAACGTGACTGACTGGCCCGGTCGTGTCCAAAAAGGACTGACTGGTGACAGGTCGAGTCATTGACAAATGACTCCTCTCCGGTTGCCCGGTGACCTGACGTGCCTCGGCATTTGGGTTTTGTTGTGCAGCCCAAACAAAACCCGGTTGACTATGCATAGGCAGGAGTGAAGCTGCACTATACCAAGTCTCCGGAGAACTACGTCCGCCGACGTAGGTAACCGGTACTCTGCAGCTGTCCGAAGACCGCTGTAGCTCGGAGTATGGTGTCGGATTGGTACAATTCCTGCGGTTTCCCGGAAAGCTACCAAAGGCATCTCCTTCTTTCGAAGGCCCAGCCACGACACCAGGCGACAGATGGTGAGGTTCAGCGGTTGAACGTTCAAGCTGAACATTTTCCCCGCTGTTTCCGTACGGTGTCTGACGTTTCCCGACGGAGCAACTCTCACCCAAAGCTACCATCCCGAGGTTGCCTATAACCGGACTGCCTATCAAATAGGTGTCCCCCCGAGAGCAGTGAATCCCCATGAGATGGGTAATGCTGATCCCGGTAGGCCTGTCTAACACCTAACGGTTCCATAGTATGGACCGGTGGCTGGTATTGAGGAGCAGCATATTGTCTTGCGACATACACTGTCCCCCCAGGGGAAGAAAAAGATTTTTCGTAACCCCCATACCCGATGGAAGACAGAGGAATAATCGAACCCGGTGCAACACCAGGCTTTAAATTATTCTGATTCTGTAGTGGAGCAGAGATCGATCGATAATTAGAATCAATTCGGTCTATCACCACAGAACCCGTGCCTAGACGCGCCATGTTTACATAGACGTCTGGCAGTGTAGACGAGGCATTGAAAAATGCCCTACTACTCGGTTGGCCTGTGTTTACATAAGACACTGGTGTTTGTGTCGTATTCACAGGCGTGACCGATTGGCCCGTAGCACCATAACGAAATGGGCTACTGACCTGATGCGGCATGTCTCCATGCGCGCGATTTTGGCTAGTCGTCGAATCAATTAAGATAGTCTGACTGCCAGGATGAATCGGTGCTAAACGATCAACCTTTTGCCTGGCTGGGTCCTTGCAATCGGACCTTTGCCCTGTCGCATCACAGATACGTGAGCGACTACCTGGTCTAGTCATGGCAACGTGACTGACTGGCCCAGTCCAGTCCAACCCGGACTGACTGGTGACAGGTCGCTTCATTAACGAATGACTCCTCTCCGGTTGCCCGGTGACCTGACGTGCCTCGGTATTTGGGTTTTGTTGCTCAGCCCAACAAAACCCAGGTTGACTATGCATAGGCAGGAGTGAAGCTGCACTATACAAAGTCTCCGGAACACTACGTCCCCCGACGTAGGTAACCGGTACTCTGCAGCTGTCCGAAGACCGCTGTAGCTCAGAGTATGGTGTCGGATTGGTACAACTCATGCGGTTATCCCGGAAAGCTACCAAAGGCACTCCTTCTTTCGAAGGCCCAGCCCTGACACCAGGCGACAGATGGTGAGGTTCAGCGGTTAAATGATCCAGCTGAGCATTTTCCCCGCTGTTTCCGTACGGTTTCTGAAGTTTCCCGACGGAGCAACTCTCACCCAAAGCTACCATCCGAATTTCCTCAGCGCGCGGAAAAACGGCTGTGTTGAGCGGAGAAGAAGGCTCAGCATTGCCCTTCGACTCGCTCAACACCGTTGCAGAGTCCGGTTGGGAGAACCCCTCGAACTCTGCCTCACTCGATGAAGATAAAGGCACCCTCTTAGGGGTCTTCTTTATCTTCCTGCTTTTACGAGTCTTACTCCGCACGACCTTTTTCCAAATGGAAATAGGCCATGTCGAGCAGTACTCGCAAGGTGAAGCCTGTGTGCATTTGGTGCACACAACGCAGGTCGGATGCGAATCCCATAGGTGCACAGCATGACCACATGGGCTCCGCATCCCTTCACCAGTAATTGACATTGACATAATTCAAAATACTCACCAAACAGTAAGTAATCCGTATATAATCCGTTTATAATCCGTTTTTATATATCCACACCACGGGGACACCGGTAGCTTGGACACGTATATTGAAATAAATTTTGTTTCAAATTTTTTTCACAAATATTGAATAGAACAGTCAATAATTCATACAGCAATAGTTAATGTACTATCGCTAACAGGGTAGGGAAAAAGTATTGAAAACAGCAAGACTTCCGCACCCGAAGACGGTAACTGAAATTAGCGGGTGGGGTAATCCACGTGCTTCTCAGAGTATCGTCCGCTACAAAACAATAAATACAGCAATAAAGTAAATAATTTACGGCTGTGACGTTAATGCAGACAAAATATCTTTGGACAATTAAATGATTATAAGGCAGGGCCTTATAAAACAAAAGAGTTAATTGGAAGAAGAAATAATAATATAAATTTTTCTTATCGACTACTCTGGTGAATCCAAAAATGAAAAGTGACTACCCGCTCACGTGCGCGCCTGTACTTCCGGGCGGCCGTGTATGTCACGGATACGTGAGGGATATGCTAGCGTGGGCGTTTTTTTTGGATAATTAAGGTGTATAGAGATGATATATCAGGTATTAAATGACTGGTAATGTATTTTTGATATAAAAATCATTGTAAGCAGGTTAAAGACTGGATTGGGGACTTAAATTTGTTGTGATTCTGTCCTTTTATCAATCAAGCATACCCCATCTGGTTTCCTACCCATAACTTTGTTGTGTTTTGCTTGCAATACATAATGTGTTTTGTAGAAATAATAACTAAAATGAGACAACATGTTACATGGCGATGTCTATTTTGTTGTAATCTTCAAGGTTAAAGTCAGGTTTCAATTCAACTTTTGTTCTCTTTCTCAAATGATACAGTCATTTCATTTCCATGAAATCTGATTTCTATTAGATTTAATTATAAAGGCTATGTAATTTTAACTTAGACCCCATTGGCATTAAGATATTTCCTTGTTCTGTCTAGCTATTAACCCTTTTCCTCCTACGACAATTCTGCAGCAGACGACTTTGAACATATTTTGTCAAAAAATAGAAAATCTCTGTAATTAAATGGATAACCTATGACTAAAAGTGTAAAACATTGTGGCAATTTCTTCTTTTGTCACTATGTTTTCAAAAAGCCGTCCGCTGCAGAGTTGTCAGAAAGCGTCTATATGAGGGAAAGGGATAATTTATGAGAGATTAGATATATCTACAAATGAGACATCTGCTTCCAATTTAAATGTCTGCTCAAAATTATCACCAGGAATTTTTGTTAATCCGAAATGCATTTCTATATAAGCATCTTTATAGGTAAGTCCTTATTTTCTATTCTTGGATTAGTGATGTATTATTGAACGTCTTTCATATCTCTAACATTCAAAGCACATACCACCTTGGTGGTGTTGTGGTAGAGCATCCACCTCGGGTGTGGGAGGTCAGTTGTACAATCCCCGGCTGGGTCATACCAAAAAGATGGTAGTAATTGCTGCCCTCCAAGGCGCTTAGGGTTGCGGGGTTAGCATTAAGACTGACTGGCTGGTGTCAGGATAAATGGACCAGTAGTAGAATTACCCAGGAAACGCTGTGATATAACTGAAAAAATGTTAAAAGTGGCGTAAAACACCAAATAATCAATCAAAAGCTCAAACAAAATATTTGCAGCTGATGACTTGAAATAAATACATGTACAGACAAAACTATGAAAAATCTCTCCAAATGAAAGTTATTATTTTAAAAAAAAGAGTTGAAATCATTGTGGCAGATGGAGAAATCATGAGCAATTTCTCCTTTAGCCAAAATTATTTCAAAAGTCATCTTCTGCAGATTCATCAGAATGTATGTTGGAATGGGTTAAAGTATCCAGATGTGTACCTCTGCCCAATGAGTTATCATCATCATAACAACACAGTCTGCTCATAGGTTGAAATTTGAGATCCTTATTGCTTCGAAGTTGTATATAGATAAAGAAATGGAAAGTCCTACAGTTTTAATGACAATCATTTCATACCACAGTTAGTATCATTTACCCTTTCCCTCATACATAGACATTGTGTTGCCTCTGCAGCAGACAAGTTTTGACAACATGGCAACAAGAGATAACTACCCATAATGAATAATTTCTCCTTTTGCCACAATGTTTTTAACTTTATTCAATAATTGTTCTTTCATTTATAGAAAGTTTCCATATCTTTTACTTAATGTTTTCACTTCCTCTTCTGCAGATTTGTTGTATGTGGGAAAGGGTTAAAGAAAACTATGTGAAATATTCTGACATGTTTTCCTTTTGTAATAAAAGCATGTTTTATGTCTTTTGTGAATTGTGTTCATTCTCTTTGAATTCCATATTGCCCCAGTCTGAAACAAGTTTTTCTGGAAACGATTCCTTAAACTTTTTGTTAGTTTCTTTTTTTACGATTTTAAATTTTAAAATCATTAACCCTTTCCGAGACCCTTTCAGACGCCTCTTCAGCAGAAGACTTTGGGAAATGATAATGAGCAATTTTTCCTTTTGCAACAATTTATTCAACTATTTAAATACATGTACATGTAGACGACTTTTAAAATATTAAGTCAAAAATTAAAAATAAATTCTATAAAAGAAAGTTTTATTATTGAAATGAGTCGAAAATATTGTTGCAAAAGGAGAAATTGCTCCTGATGAGCAATTTCTCCTTTTGCTACAATGTTTAGCTCTACTGGCCAAAGGCCAGAAAAGCTTATGCAATGGCGTTGTGTGTTTTTAGCTCTACTGGCCAAAGGCCAGAAGAGCTTATGCGATGGCATTGTGTCCGTTGTGCATGTGTGCGTCTGTACGTCCGTAAACAATCAAATTTATGGAATAGTTAGATATTCATGAGAGCTTGGTTCCTTTCGCAAACCAACCAGATCTGCCCATGCAAGACTGGATTATGGCCCTTGAAACTGTCAAAATTGCTATAATAGAGCTTGTGAACACAATAGAGGCTCGATTTACTATCTGATCTTCACCAAACTTAGATAGTAGTTAAATATTGATGAGAGCTCGGTTTCTTTTGAAAAAAAGCCAGATGTGCCTTTGCATGACTGGATTATGGCCCTTGAAATTGTCAAAATTGCTATAATAGAGCTTGTGAACACAATAGAGGCTCAATTTACTATCTGATCTTCACCAAACTTAGATAGTAGTTAAATATTGATGAGAGCTCGGTTTCTATCGAAAAAAAGCCAGATGTGCCTTTGCATGACTGGATTATGGCCCTTGAAATTGTCAAAATTGCTATAATACAGCTTGTGAACACAATTGAGCCTCCATTTACTATCCGATCTTCACCAAATTTAGATAGCAGTTAAATATTGATATTATATACAAGACTAGCTTATTCTTCTTTCCTTTGTTGCCCATACATGCATGCTCTGGATTGAAAATGATCACAGAATCATGCCAGTAGAGCATAGGCCCTCATGGGCCTCTTCTTTCAAAAGTTGTCTGCTACAGAGACGACAAAAAGCTTCTGAAGGGTTAAGGATTTGAACAAATAGCTGTTTGAAAGCAATCAAGAGTTACAGACTGAAGACGAGTCAAGTCGATGCGTCATATTTTGTTTTTTCTATTCTGGAAGCTCCTAATACTGATGAACTGAGTTCCTTAAAATTCATTACAATTTTTTTGTCACAGGCATTTATCACTTTTGTTAAACCCTTTTCTCATATGACAATTCTGCAGCAGACGATCTTTGAACATATGTTGTCAAAGAATGGAAAATATCTATAACTGAAGGGATAACCTATGACTAAAAGTGGAAAACATTGTGGCAAAAGGAGAAACTGCACGTTTTGAGCAATTTCTTCTTTTGTCACTATGTTTTCAAAAAAGCCGTCTGCTGCAGAGGCGTCAGAAAGCATCTATATGAGGGAAAGGGTTAAATCCTTTCCCAGAAACAACAAATCTGCAGCAAACGATTTGGAAAACAGCTGGACAAAAGATGGTTAAATGTTTATAAATCAAAGTATAATTATCACATTATGGTTGAAAACATAAATGGAGAAATTTCTCTTCATGAGCAGTACTGGTATCTCTTCTTTAGTACCAATGTTTTCTAAATTGGAGTAGTGCAGATGTTTTAACCCTTTCCCACATACAACCAATCTGCAGTAGATGACTTTGAAAACATATTGACAAAAACCTAAAAAATCTCCATAAAAGATAGCTTATTTGTAAAGATAGGTTGAAGACGTTTTCAAAAGTCATCTGTTGTTATTGCGTCAAAATGCGTCTGCAGGTGGGAAAGGGTTAATTAATTAAAATGCATATTCATCAGGGAAAGAATGGAATTTACATTTTTTTTATTTTAGATATTTAATCCCTTTTCCAATCAAAGCTCCCTGGCGAAACTTGTGAACTCCATCCAGGCTTCATATGTTAATCCTTTTCAACAAATCTGCCTCAGATGAATTTGAAAAAAGTTTTCAAAAGTAACGTTTGCTGCAGAGGTGTCAAAATGCATCTACTTGTGGAGAAGGGTTTGTATACCCAAATGTTGGACTAAGTGAACCGGTTTCCAGCTGCGTGATGAGGGGAAAAGTAATGGGATAACATATCAAAAACATGGGGTGAACGTAATTCCCAAAATCTATATCTTTTTGGGGGAATCAGTGGGTTAGGGCCCTGATTGCCTTTTTACCCTCATACAGATGACATCTGATGCGTTTATGTATCAGAGTACTTGCTCTGTCAGAGCTATAATCTTTTCTAAGAACAAATATGCAGCAGACAACTTTTAATCCTTTCCCACATACAACAAATCTGTGGCAGATGACTGAAAACCTATATACAAAAACATAAACAATCTCCGTAATAAGAGTTTAATTATTAAAATAGAGTTGAAAACATTGTGGTAACTGGTTTAATGCTCATCATGATGAAATGAAATAATAATTATTGAATAGAGATGAAAAGATTGTGACTACAGGAGAAGTTGCTCATTATGAGCAATTTCTCGTCTTGAAAGTTGCAAACATGTCAAAATGCATTTGCAAGTGTGACAAGATTATACTTTCAACTTCAGTTATAGAGATTTCCCATATTTCAGCCTCGTTTTTAAGTCATCTGCTGCATATTTCTTGTGTGTGGGAATGGGTTAATTTGTTTTCAATTATTTTTGTTTATCTCAATGGTATATATGTATAATGACATGTCATCCATAACTACCTTGGACCAGACAATGACAATATCTGGAAGTGTTGAAGGTTATTAGAATATATTCCTTTGTGATTTGTCTGTTATTCATTTTCTTGAAAATAAACAAATAAATAATACGTAGGTGGAGAAAATAAATTTCTTCTTTCTATTAGATAGACATGGGATGGGGTAAGTTAAATGGAAACTACTTGAACATTATCTCCTTTTGAAAAGATAGACTATAATAATTGGCAAAAATGGCATATGTGGAAAAAAAAAACTAATTACTTTAGCACTTTTATCTGTTTTCACAATGGTGTTTGATTCATTAAATTTACATCAACTGCGAAACAAGTTTTGACAACTTACATTAACCCTTTCCCACATACACCATACACATACACCAAATCTGCAGCAGACAACTTTGAAATTATCAAGTCTAAAATATAGACTTTTGCCACAATGATTTCAAATGTCTTCTGCTGCAGAGGCGTCAGAAAGCATCTACATGTGGGAGTTAATCACTTTTGATGTCTGATTCCTAGATACCCACACAATGTTGGCGGTGAATGTCTGGGGATCAGATTCCAAATTTTGACTCTACTTTCATGGAAACCGAACCGGAGACTTTCTGTTCCCTGGACTGATGCTCTCTTTTTAGGTCGTCTGATTTTTTGAGGAAAAAAGAAGAGCTATTGTCGTCACTTGATCGTCGTCGTCAGTGGCGTTGGTTTTTGCGTTTAGGTCAGTTACATGGAAACCATCAAACCTAATACTTTGAAACTTTGAAAACTTGTTCGTCTAATACCCTTTTCCTATGCAGAGTGTGGCCTGTCTTTTGGGGTAAAAAACATAAATTTGAATGTGTTTTGGTTGATTTTGAGAATTGGCGGTGTTGGTTAAGTTTTGCGTTTAGGTCACTTACATGGAATCTATTAAACCTATTACTTGGAAAACTTGTTCATCTAACACCCTTCTTCACATTGTATGCTAAAGATACTGAGTGTGTCCTGTTTTGGGGGGTAAAAAACATAAATTTGGATGTATTTTGGTCGATTTTGAGAATTGGCAGTGTTGGTTAAGTTTTGCATTTAGATCACTTACATGGAAACTATCAAACCTATTACTTGGAAAACTTGTTCATCTAATACCCTTCTTCACATGGTATGCTAAAGATGCTGAGTGTGGCCTGTTTGTTTTGGGTAAAAAACATCAATTTTGATGTATTTTGATAATTGGCTGCGTGTTGGTTAGGTTTTGTGAATTTGAAGATATTTTTTGTAAATAAATAAACGTAAAAGGATAATATCAGATGAGCGCCAGGCACCCACAGGCGGTGCTCTTGTTTTATCTCTTTCCCACATGCAATAATTCTTCAGCAGACAACAAATTTATTTTACATTGATTGCGAAACAAGCTTTTAGCTTCTGCTTCCTGGAGGCTTAACCAGTACTTGCACTGTGTGTGTGGAAAAATCCCAAAGGCAGAACCCGCTTATCACAGGATTCAAACCTGAGACCTTTGGTATGAGTTGGTGACGCTATACCACACTGTACCACTGTCTTCCACAAAGCAGACAACCTTGAAGACATATATGAAAAGCTATGGAAACCCTCCATATTAATTAACCATTTTTTTATGAAAGAGGAATAAGTATGCTATATAAATAGTCCCAAACTTCTCTTTTTCTGACATGCAATTTGTTTGCAGCAAACAGCTTTGAAGACATACAGGCAAAGATATCGAATATCTCTTATAACAAAAGAGAAATTATTAATTAGAGTTGAAAACTTTGTGGCTAAATGATAAATTGCTCATTTTGATATTTTTATTAATTGTCTAATGGAAAAACTGATGCAGAGGCTTCAAATGTTGTCATATTGAAGGAAAACATTTAATGGTTATAACCTGAAAGATAGGTTGAGGATGGTGTCATGTTTACAGACTTAACCCTTTCCCACCTATAGACGCAGATAACTTTTGAAAACATTGCAAGAAAAGGAGAAATTGCACAAAAAGAGCAAGTTCTCCTTTTGCCACAATGTTTGCAACTCAATTTGATAACCATTAATCTTTCACTTATGGAGAGTTTTAACCTTTTAGTCAAGATGTTTTCCAAGTTGTCTGCTGTAGATTGTTGTATGAAGGAAAGAGTTAATGTCACTGTTTCATTTGACACAATACTGGAAAGGCTATCCTTAGATGAACTGATAATAAGCATTACAATGGTACTGTAATTTAATTAACTGACCATCAATGTATATATATTGTCAATCGGCTGGTAATTAAATTAACTGACAATCAATTGATATATATTTACATCGGCTGGTAATTTAATTAACCCATTCCCACTTACAGACACTTTTTGATGCATACACAGCAGACAACTTTTGGAAACATTGTGACAAATAGGGGATATTGCTCAAAATAAGTAATTTTCCTTTTGTCATAATGTTTTCAACTCTATTTAATAATTAAACTTTCATTGATAGGAATTTTCCACACTTGTTGAAGATGTTCTCAAAGTTGTATGCTTCAGATTTGTTGCATGTGGGAAAGGGTACGTTAACCTTCTTCTATACGCAGACCTATTTTAACACATCTGTAGCAGACTACCTTTGAAAACATCATGGCAAACCCAAAAATGTCTATATAGAGTCATTTCTAAAAAGGTTTTCAACTCTGTTCAATAATTGAGAGTTGCTCTAGGAAAACCAGCCTTATTAGCGTAATTATTACATGTGTAGAAAATACTAAACAAAGCTCAAGGATCAACATGGATACTACATTCAGAAGTCCTTCTTTTGACTAATTGGTGGTTCGGATGCGCAGGTTGATATTGATCTACACTGGTAGCAAAAATAATGGCTCAGCTCAAAACAGCTGTTACTACTTGTAAGTTTGCATACAGTTACAACCATTTTCATGCTGTGCCATCAAAATATTTATTATACCCCCTTCGAAGATGAGGGGGTATATAGGAGTCACTGTGTCGGAATTCAATAACATTTTACATGAAGCTTCTATACCAAGAGGAGATGTGCATATCCTAAAGGGGTTACAATTGCATGTTATTTTACAGAGTTATGGCCCTTTTACTTATCAAGTTATGGTGTAGGTCAAGGTGCTGTTTAGGGGGTATTTATCATCTTCAGTGATAGTTCTAGTTTTTGAGGTTTTCAAAGAGCACCACTCAATAATACTTTCATTTATAGAGATTTCTCATATTTTTGTCTAGAGATGTTTTCAAAGTCATCCGCAGATATTTCATATAAACTTGAATTAACTGAAAATGAAATCAAAGTACTGATGATACTGAAATCAGATTGGGATGTTCCAGAAGTAAGGCTATATTCTCCAAACCCCCAATTTGAATTACCATGATGACTTGACTGCAGACCTGAGATATTTCTTTGCTTGTTTGAATGGTGTTTGATACCCTTTTCAACTGTATTTCAGTCATATCATGGCATTTCCAGGGTAATTTATGAGTACAACTGGTAAGGTAATTATCCTGACACCAGCTTATCAATTATAATACTAACCCTGCAATCATGACTGCCAAGAATGGAAAGCCATTATTGTCAAGTCTTTTATAATTGACTGGAGATTAAACCTGTAACCTACTGCACCCGAGACAGACTCTCTAATACTACACCATCAAGGCAGTCTGAGCACTTTATATTTTGCCATATAATGTTTGTTGAGATCCAGGTAGTTGTCTTGTAATTTTTAGCTCACCTGAGCCTGTGGTGAAGGAGATGAGCTATTGTGATAAAGCAGCCTCTGTGCTGTTGTCGGCATTAATTTACATTTTCCGACCAACAACTTCTACTCCTAAACCAATGAACATGTTTCAAAATAATTTTAAAGGAATGTTCCTTAGGTGCTCTTCTTTCAAATTTGTTCAAAAGAATTTCATTCCTTTTAGATTTTTGGTTAGGGAGAAATGCCAAAACTTTAAAAATCTTCTTGACCAAAAGTATAGGCCAGATTGATTTGTCAAAAAGGTTTCTTTGGTGTCTCTCTACCTAGAGTGTTGTAATAATTCTGATCCATTGAAAAAACATGAGTGCATAGCTTGTTTTCCTGATGAAAATATGTATTTTTAGTGAAAACTTTAGAAAAAATATCTTGTTGTCCTAAAAGTATAGACCTGCTATAAAAGTAGTTTGGCGCAAATGAGCATTGGGTGACCCACTCAAGATTCTTGAAACTATTCAGATCATATAAAAAACATGGCCAAGCTTTGCTTGTTTTCTTCATAATGTTAAGAGTAAGAACATTGAAGACTACTGTTGTATTAATTAACCCTTTCCCTCATATAGACGCTTTCTGATGCCTCTGCAGCAGACAGCTTTTTGAAAACATAGTGACAAAAGAAGAAATTGCACGTTTTGTGCAATTTCTTCTTTTGTCACAATGTTTCCCACTTTTAGTCATAGGTTATCCATTCAATTATGGAGATTTTCTATGTTTTGACAAAATACGTTCAAAGTCGTCTGCTGCAGAATTGTTGTATGAGGGAAAGGGTTAAATCAGGTAAGTGATGTAGGACGCTTGTTTTTACCGTAGTTGTCTGTTGTCAGAAGCAGTTGTCTGTTGTCAGAAGCGGTTGTCTGTTGTCTGAAGCGTCTGAATAAGGTAAAAAGCCGAGATAATAAGGGCAGGGGACTGTAATGTTATGTAATGTATCATCATATTGGTACCATTTATAGAGGTATATTAGCACTATTTTATAATCAGGTGTTAATTAGATAACAAACACAGTATGGGAAGGTGAATGACCTGGGGTAAGGGCAGAAAAACCCTTTACAACAAATCAGTGCAGCAGATGACTTTGAAAACATTGAGGCCAAAAAATGGAAAATGCCTTAAAATGAAGTAACATTACTTATCCCATTTTGGACTTGTAGATGCAATACGATCCATCATATATTTTATCATCTGCTTTTACAGACTGGCTACCATGCAAGGATTGAGAAGAGGCAACATGTGCAGTATTGGTGGAGTGACATTTGGCAAAACACATTTCCTTGCCAAAAATTGGTTAATTGCCATAATTGAATTGGGTAAGTGAAATATTACCTTTATGTAACTGATATACTGTTTAAGCCTGATAAATGAAATAAATTGAACAGATTACATTTAAAACAAACATGAAAAATAATATCAAATGCTTATGATACCATTTATATGTTTTCTAAAGTAATTTGCTATATTAGCGCCAAGATGAACCTGAATCTTGCACAAGGGATACCTCGGACATCAATATAGACCCCGGGGACATTTGGCGTTTAGGGTAAGGGGGTGATGACAGTAACAATAAGTCGTAAACTTACACCCTGGTAACCCTTTCCCACATACAACAAATCTGCAGCAGACGACTTTCAAACCATTTAGTCAAACATATTGAAACTTTCTAAAGAAGAAAGAACAACTTTTGAATCATGTTGAAAACATTGGGGCTAAAGTAGAAATTGCTCATTATGAGCAATTTCTCCTTTTGCGACAGTTCGTTCAAATGATGTCTTGTGCAGAGGCATCAGAAAGCGTTTGTGTGTTGGAAAGGGTAAACTGGTCAGAGGAAATGTGATAAATGGTTGTCAGAAATAACAGCTAATTACCCCACCCAGTGAGCACATCCAGTAGAAATGATGTCGTCAATTTCAGCACTTAGTCACTGGATTATGTTGTTTGATGTTTTGAATGAATATTCCATTTCAATGAAATAGTGACAAAAATGGATGTTTGTCAATTAATTCTATATTTCTTATGTGCATTTATATAATTTTTTTCTTTGGTTCAGAAAAGAGTGAATGCATTATGACTACCTATATGGGGGCGAAAATACTGGATATTTGTATTCTGGGAGACAAGAAAAGCCATTGAAAGGTAAGATTTCTTACCCCTAACTCATACAACAATTCTGCAGCAGACGACTTTGAACATATTTTGTCAAAAAATAGAAAATCTCTATAATTAAATGGATAACCTATGACTAAAAGTGGAAAACATTGTGGCAAAAGGAGAAATTGCTCGTTTGAGCAATTTCTTATTTTGTTACTATGTTTACAAAAAGCCATCTGCTGCAGAGGCGTCAGAAAGCGTCTATATGAGGGAAAGGGTTAAAACCTTCCCATGAAGTACATGTTTTTTAACATCTAGGCAAAAATATGAAAAATCTCAATACATGTTCATATAATTATATATCAAAGTAGAATTATTGAGCAGTATTGAAAACACAGTGTTGCCAAAGGAGAAATTGCTCATGATGTGCAATTCTCCTTTTGCCACAATGTTTTTAACTTTGAGTCAAACTTCAAATAATCTAGACAATGCTATTAAAAGTCTTGTTTGCTACTGAGGCATCAGAAAGCGTGTATGTGGGAAAGGGTAAATATATCAAGGTATTCAAACAACACTTATCTTTTTGTGATTTAAATTCACTTTTTTTAAAAGTTTGTTCAGTTCCAGTATCGGCCATGTCCGTATGTGATTTACTTTGGACAATGGCAATAAGTATGAAATATATAATGAAATATTGCAATGAATTAGTAAAGATTCTTAACCCTTTCCCTCATACTACAAATCTGCAGCAGACGACTTTGAACGTATTTTGTCAAAAAATAGAAAATCTCCATAATTGAATGGATAACCTATGACAAAAAGTGGAAAACATTGTGGCAAAAGGAGAAATTGCACGTTTTGTGCAATTTCTTCTTTTGTCACTATGTTTTCAAAAAGCCGTCTGCTGCAGAGGCGTCAGAAAGCGTCTATATGAGGGAAAGGGTTAATGATATACCATTTACCAAGTGAGCCAAGTGCATGATTATTAAATCATACTGGTGTGAATGGATTCATTAGTTTATTGAGCTTATTACTTCCATCTGTTCTATGTAGATGTAAGGACTAAGTTTAACCCTTTCCCTCGTACGACAATTTTGCAGCAGATAACTTTGAACATATTTTGTCAAAAAATGGAAAATATCTTTAATTGAATGGATTGTGGCAAAAGGAAAAATTGCTTGTTTTGAGCAATTTCTTCTTTTGTCACTATGTTTTCCAAAAAGCTGCAGAGGCGTCAGAAAGCGTCTATATGAGGGTAAGGGTTAACGCTTCCCCAACTACAGACCATTTCACCTTTGGGCACAATGTTTTCAAAAGCAGTCTGCTGCTGAAATGTAAACACTTTCTAACTTACAACAAATCTGCAGCATACAACATTGATTGATTGATTGATTGATTGGAGTTTAACGCCGTTTTTAACAATTTCTCAGTTATATCACGGCGGCAGACAGCATTGAACACTTCTATGAAAACATATGGAAAGTCTCGATAAATGGAAGTATGATAGTTGAACATAGTTCAAAAATCAAAAGACATTGAGGAAAAGGGGGTAATTTAGAACAATTTCTTTCTTCTCTTACCACAATTTTGCTGCAAGTGCTTCAATTTCAAAATACGTCTGCAAGTGGAAAAAGATTAAAATGTAGATTAACCCTTTCCCTCTTACAAAAAATCTGCAGCAGACAGCATTGAACACTTCTATAAAAACATATGGAAAATCTCGATAAATGAAAGTATGATAGTTGAACATAGTTCAAAAATCAAAAGACATTGAGGAAAAGGGGGTAATTTAGAACAATTTCTTTCTTCTTTTACCACAATTTTGCTGCAAGTGCTTCAATTTCAAAAAACATCTGCAAGTGGAAAATTATTAAAATGTAGGTTAACCCTTTCCCACTTACAACAAATCTGCAGACGACTTTGGAAACATGTTGTCAAAAACCTGAAAAATCTCCATAAAGATAGCTTAATTGTTAAATAAAGTTGAAAACATTGTGGCAGAAATTGCTTATCATGAGCAATTTCTCCTTTGGCCACAATGTTTTCAAAAGTCATGTGCTGCTTTTGCATCAAAATGAGTCTGCAGGTGGGAAAGGGATAAGCATGTGGCAAAGGATGAATATAAAAACAGAGTCTCCCAGACTAGAATCCCATGTCACATTTGTACCCCCTACCTGTTATCTGTGACCACACCTCAGTGTGAAATCCCTGGAATCAGATTGAGTTACCAGAATTATTGGGTTGTTTATAACAGGATTTGATTGGCTTATAGATTGATTAATCTTGACACTTTAAGGACAATCAGGATAATCACCTGACAGGATTTAGGAAAACAGCAGCAATCACCTGTTGTTACAAACATAGTTAGAATAAATAATAATGATAAATTAATCGTTTCCCACATATAACAAATCAACAGCAGACAACTTTGAAAACATGTGGATACAATAGTGAAAAATCTGTTGTAAATTGTGACAAAAATTGAAGAGCAATTTCTCCTTTGGCCTAAGGTTTTCAAAAAGTTGTCTACTCCAAATTGTCTACAGAGTGGAAAGGGATAATTTTTGCCACAGTGCTTTCAACAGCCATCTGCTACAGAGGCATCAAAATGCGTATTTATGTGGTAAAGGGTTAAGAATCAGGGATGATGAGTATGGTTATAAGAATTCGGCAGAATAAAGGTTAACTTTTCAACATGGGACATTTCAAGCTGCAGGAGGAATATCTAGTACTCAATTACCGGGTACCGCCTTGGTGGTGTAGTGGTAGAGTGTTCGCCTTGGGTGCAGGAGGTCGCGGGTTCAATCCTTGACTGGGTCATGGAAGTAATGGCTGCCCTCCTTGGTGCTCAGGGTCGTTTGTGTTAGTATTACGACTGACTGGCTAGTGTCAGGATAAATGATCCAGTAGTAATGGCAATGTACCCAAGGAAACGCTGTGATATGATTGAAGAAATGTTGAAAGTGGCGTAAAACACCAATCATTCATTCAATGAAATACTGGTTTCCCCCCGTCCCCCCACTACAGCATGAATGTAAGCTCAATCAATGTCTAGTAACGACACAAAAGAAACATCTGATGTTTAACCCCCTTTCCCTTATACAGATGCTTTTTCACGCGTCTGCAGCAGAAGACTTGAAAACATTGTGACAAAAGGAGAAAATTTCTCCTTGTGCCACAATGTTTTCAACTCAATCCAATTCGTCTTCTTTCATAAACAGATTTTTCATATTTTTGGCCAAGACAAAGTCGTATTCTGCATGCAGATTTGTTGTATGTTTGAAAGAGTTATGATAAAGAAATCTACAAAATAGTTAGACAGTGGTAGGCTTCTGTTCAAATAAACTGTTTGCCTAGTACTTAGTTCATGTAACAGTTACCTAATCATAAGAACAATTTCTCACCATGGACTAGACTGGGTAAAAGTGAAACGTAGCAATCAATTGATCTGACACTAATCCGGATTATGCAGTTTTCAGATGAACCTCCACTAATTTATCACACGCTGTATCTGCTGCAATGGCGCAAATTTTAATCCAGTTAAGGTCAGCATGTTAATACCTTGTTATAACGCAGACAACCTTTTGAAAACATTGTGGCAAAAGAAGACATTGCTCATGATGAGTAATTTCCCCAACTTCAACTTCCAATTATCTAGATGTTTTAAAAAGAATTCTGATGTTTTCAAAGCAGACAGCTCTTATTTTTAGAATGTCATTTTCTGTAAATAGTTCTCCCATTTCCACATACAACAAATCGTTGACAACATCTAGGCAAAAACATGGAAAAACTAACTATAAATGAAAGGATGACTACTGAAAAAAAAGGAGAAATTGCTCACAACATTTTCAAAATTCGTCTGCTGCAGAGGCGTTAGAAAGCGTCTGTATATGGGAAAGGGATAAAATGGAAAATCTCAATGGCCTTTATGACAAACCTGTTGTTGCTGAGGAGAATGATGACTTCACCCATGTCCTTATGTGGTACTGCCTTGATAGCGTTGTGGTAGAGCATCCACCTTGGTGTGGGGGCTGGAGGATTTGATCCCATGCCGGGTTATACTAAAGACTTACCTAGGAAACACTGTGATATAACTGAACAATTGTTGATAGGACCATAAAACATAAAACACCAAACAACCATGTGGTTGATTTAGGCTTACATACTGAAAGCATTTAAAGAAAAAAAATGGAAAATCTGGACAATATAAAAGCAATTTTGCAATAAAGCAGAAAACATTGTAAGGATAAGCACTGTAGCATGAATCAATGTATGTCAAGAGTAGTGGAAGTCATAACTGTGTATGAAATGTGTATGCATGTGGGAAAGGGTTAATGCAAAGAATGTTGGTAATTAATGAAAACATTGATATAAATGAAGTTTAACCTTTTCACACTTGCAGCAGTTTTTTGACACCTGCAGCAGACAACTTTTGAAATTATTGTTGCAGAAGCAGAAATTGCTTATAATAAGCAATTGGTCCTTTTGTCAAAATGTTTTCAGCTCTATTTAATAAGTGTACTTATTTTATAGACATTTTCCATGTGATAGCAAGTCGGCTGCCTCAGATTTGCTGTATGTAGAAAAGTGTTAAATCAAAGAGTGTTTGTAATTAATGAAAACTGATATAAATGGTAGCTTGTAAGTTGTCAGAGATAACAGTTCATTGATAAAGATCTGCTACATTAGTAGGTTAATTTGTATGTTTACATTGGCAGTGTTCTTGTCTCTGATAAGCATCGGAAACAGCAGACTGTATAAAGTGTTCAGGAGTTGATTAATTACCTTTCACCTGTACAGGCATCCCAATAATACACCTCACCTTAATGCATCATGCAGTGTCAGAACAAGTGTGCCAGGAGTGTGGCACATTAACCAGGGTTACATGTATTGATTGCTCAGATTGACTATTGTAGATCATCAAATAGTTTCTTCACAGATCAAATTCGGATAACACATTAGTCAGATAATTTGTATGTTTACATTGGCAGTGTTCTTGTCTCTAATAATCTTAAAACATCGGAATATTTATTTCCTTTTTTGATGTGTCATAACTTAGTGTTTTTAAACATTAACTCAATTGTAATATGTTCAAGACATTTAAAAAAATTATTTTTTTAATAATAACTCGTCCTCCCATGTCATTTCCGAAAACCCATTAAAAATATAAGTTGCGGGCTTCTGAAATTTGTGCTCAAGAATCTGATTGGTCAGAAGCAAATTGGTTCTCCAAATTGACCAATCAGAATCTTTATTGGAACATGGAGTTAATTTCTGAGCACTGAGAATGTTTTCAGAGTTTTATAGTTTCGGACCCTGGGTTACATGATTCACAGCTCAGATTGACTATTGTAGATCATCAAATACTTTTTCCTTGCATGACACTTAAGTTGATGAAAGGTGCCATTGCAATTCTTGATTGCAGCTGGATAGCCAGGTGAAGGCAATAAACACTGGATGTTAACATTTTTTTTTAGAGTAGGGCTGTCGAAAAAAAAAATCATCCAATCTTACCAGACATGTCTGAGCCAAGTTTGATAACCAACCAAATCTCCCATGGCACTTTTGGATTATGGCCCTTGAATTATCCAAAATTTGACCCAACAGGTCTTTAATTTCAACAGTTTTTCCTTAGCGCTCAAGGTTGCAGGGTTAGCAATATGGCTGACTGGCTTGTGACATGATAAAAAGAACAGTGGTACTCCGGTAACTTACCCAGAAACACCATGATGTAACTGAATTTTTTATTAAATAAATCAATCAACAGTTCTTATCCAATCTTTTTCAAACTTGTTGTGAATGTTTATGGGTATAAAACCTTGTTTGCAATAAAATCTGGCCAAATCACTTAAGTCTTTTCAATGTTATGCCTCCATTACAGACGTATTTAATGACAGATTGGCACTCTTGTTCAAGTATGCTTTTCTTGAAGAGAAGAAATCCATTTGCCAACCACTTGGGCTCTCCTACAGAAAAGTCATTGGCATCATTCATCTTAACCCTTTCCCACATACACAAAATCTGCAGAAGCAGACTGTAAACATCTAGACAATAATATGGAAAATACCTATAAAAGAAAAGCTAGTACATGTATAGTTATCAAATAGAGTTGTAATCAATTTCAACCTTTGCCACAATTATTTCGATAGTCGTCTGCTTCTGATGCTTCAAAATATGTCTGCAAGAGGGAAAGGGTTAACCCAATTCCATGAAAATGTTTTTGAGTTTCCCAATATTGTCTGTATGACAAAAGGGGTTAACAAGGGAAATATTTGCCTTTAAAATGTATTGAGGTCATGCTTCACCAAATAAATTCCTTCTTTGTTTCCATGTAAATCAACCAGTTTCAACCCTCAATTGTCACATTTTCTAAGCATTTACAGGTAAAACACCCTATATCATTGAAAAGAGATACCTCTAATCTTTAAAACAATTCAAAAAGATGGGGAGGTCATGTATAATGCAAGAAAGCATTGATCCCACGAAGATGGTAAAAGTCAAAGAAATCATGCTGGGAAAAACATTTTTTTCACATATTCTACTTTCACTTTCAAACAAGGTCAAAATACTAAAAATTATCAAATAAAACATTCCCAGTGCATCCTATACATATTTACAATGAATTTAAACTGAATGTCATATGCAGTATTCAATGCATTCTGTGGAATATTATAAACTCATTTCTACGCAAACAAAGGTTTTTTTAGGAGCTATTTGGCTGTAGATCAGCATAGCTGCGGATGTTTTTGGCGTGATTTGACCTTGACACATGCAACAAAGATTTATTTTAACACAAATTGTGGAAGAGTAACCTTGACTTAGTTCTGTGATGAATGACTTTGTTTTCATGACAAAAGTATTTATGTTGTTCTTGTATGCCAAACAGGCCATAGTCACAGTTTCATTGCCAAAATTATGATGAGAGGCTTATCAGTGCCAAGTAATGCTTTGTAAAGAATTACAAACGCAATTTATTGACCAAAATAATTACATTGTGTGGTGTCAAAGCCCATGCAAGCTTATTCTTTATCAAGAATTTGTAATGTGTCTTGTCTAAACGTAAATTATGAGGATGAAAGCTGAATTTTGTTAATTTCTCGGCACAACTATACCGATCTGGCAGTACAGTACCAACTATGAAAGTTAAAGTTGTAAGATTACTTGGCAAATATATCTGTTTGAGTGACAGATTTGTACCAGCATAGCTAGTGAAATTCTCTCACAAACCCCATGAACTGTTCCTTTCTGATGTAAATTCTTTTTTAACCCATTCTCACCTGCAGACGCATTTGATGCAAAAGCAGCAGACAACAACTTTTTGAAAACATTATGGCCAAAGGTGAAATTGCTCATGATGAGCAATTTCTCCTTTGGCCAGAATGTTATATTCTTTATTAGTAATGGGGCTGTCCGTTTATTCGTTTGTTTGTTTGTGCGTCCGTGCGTCCGTCTGTAACAACCTTGTGACCACCCTACACTGAACATCCTTTGACCGATCTTAACCAAACTTGGTATACAGTTAGTATATGGCAAGGTCTAGAAGCCTATTTATTTTCAAGGTCATACAGTCAAGGTAAAAATTGGACTTTGACTATTTTCCCATATAACAACCTTGTGACCACTCTACACTGAACATCCTTTGACTGATCTTAACCAAACTTGGTATACAGTTAGTATATGGCAAGGTCTAGAAGCCTGATCTTGATCACAAGAGAACTCGATGTGATGATTAAATACCGAAGGGATGCATACGCTTTGCGGTGCCCTTGTTTAACAATTAAGCTATCTTTTATGGAGATTTTTTAGGTTTTTGTCACCATGTTTTCATAGTCGTCTGCATGCTTGGAAAGTATGTAGTGTGGAGTAATGTTGTTAGAAAGCCAAGAAACATATGAGTACTCTTGTGAACTGTCTGCCGTGATATGACCGAAAAATTGTTGAAAACGGCGTTAAACCCCAATCAATCGTAGTCGTCTGCTGCTGATATATACAGACGCTTTCTGACAGCTCTGCTGTAGACAACTTTGGAAAACATTGTTGCAAAATGAGAAATTACTTATAATGAGCAATTGCCCCTTTTTTGCCACAATGTTTTCAACTTTATTCAATAATGATGCTTTCATACCTAGAAATTTTCCATATTTTTGCCCAGATGCTCTCAAAGTCATGTGCTGCAGATTTGTTGTATGTGGGAAAGGGTTATTATTCCATCTTTTACATATTTGGTGCTGGGAACTTGCATGTTTCTTTTTGGAGGAGTCATTTGTGCATGAAAAAGGTAAAAAGTGGCATATATGAATAGGTAAGGTTTAGATCATCTTGTCTACCTGCTCAGTATTATCAGAATCTACACATGAAGACAGAATCTTCTAACAAGCTTGTGTAATTAATGTGTGAACAGTTTGTTCACAAGAGAGCCAACTTTTACCTTTTTCTCATGCACTTGCTCATTCGATCATTTGAAAACATAGTGACAAAAGGGGAAATTGTTCATTATGGGCAATTTCTCCTTGTGCCACAATGTTGTCAAAAGTTGTTGGTTGCTGAGGCGTCAGAAAGTGTTTGCAGTTTTTGTTTGAATATGAATGAAATGAAGAAAAGGAAATTTAATATTGAAATGGTTGCAGAATTTCAGCGGCGGAAAAACAGAAGGTTTACACTTTACTAGGACTTGAGTGATAAGAATGATCTAAAGTGAACGCATATCAGGGAAATCTAGATTTTCTCAGATCTTAAAATTTCTTGTAGACATATTTTTATCTCAATGCGGTCACATCTATTTTTTCATGTCAGTTACATGTAAACAGGTATAACAGATGTTATAGGACTTCTACTCCATTTTAACCCTTTCCCTCATATAAACGCTTTCTGACGCCTCTGCAGCAGACAGCTTTTTGAAAACATAGTGACAAAAGAAGAAATTGCACAAAACGTGCAATTTCTCCTTTTGCCACAATGTTTTCCACTTTTTGTCATGGGTTATCCATTCAATTATGGAGATTTTCTATGTTTTGACAAAATACGTTCAAAGTCGTCTGCTGCAGAATTGTCGTATGTGGGAAAGGGTTAACCCTGATGCTGCTGTTAACAACTCTAACCCTTTCCCTCATACGACAATTCTGCAGCAGACGACTTTGAACGTATTTTGTCAACAAATAGAAAATCTCTATAATGACTAAAAGTAGAAAACATTGTGACAAAAGGAGAAATTGCTTGTTTTGAGCAATTTCTTCTTTTGTCACTATGTTTTCAAAACGCCGTCTGCTTTAACCCTTTCCCGCATACGACAATTCTGCAGCAGACGACTTTGAACATATTTTGTCAACAAATAGAAAATCTCTATAATTGAATGGATAACCTATGACTAAAAGTAAAAAACATTGTGACAAAAGGAGAAATTGCTCGTTTTTGAGCAATTTCTTCTTTTGTCACTTTGTTTTCAAAAAGCTGTCTGCTGCAGAGGCGTCAGAAAGCGTCTATATGAATGAAAGGGTTAATTAAACCTTTCCCACTTGCAGACTCGTGTTTAGGCATCTGCAGCAGACGACAGTTCCTTCTTTTCATGTCATGTTTTCATTAATGGTCTGCAGCAAAAGTGTTTCAGGGTTAAAACCCTTTAAAAGCTGAATTATCAAAATGTTCTTGTCTGGCTCTGTATATTGAAGCAATTTCTCCTTTTGCCACAAAGTTTTCAACTTTTATCAGTAACTATACCTACAACTATGGAGATTTTCCATATTTTTTGAGCTGACATTTTTAAAGTCGTCTGCTGCAGATTTGTTCTATGTCGGAAAGAGTGCAAAACTTTTACAAAAATCGCTGTGCAGAGTGCCAGTTGTTAACATGTTATCTGTTGCATGCTTTGTTAAAGTCATGCATTAATTATTGGGGGTGTTGATAAGCTGTGAAGCAATTAGGTTTCATGTCAGCAGAATGATTTGTGAATTCATTAAGATTCAAACAAACAGGGTTGATCGTGATCATAGCACACTACTTTGATGTTATTTTGACAATAATTACTTAATGGGAATATGATTAAAAAGGAAAACCTTTTTCGTTTCCTGGGAAATTAAATTACTTCAGATGACTAACTACAACCCATTTCTTGGAATCTTTGACTCTTCCAAATTGATAAGACATAAAAGAAAGCTTGTTTCTTCCCTAAAACTCAGATTTATAATCTAATTAAACCATTAGCTAGGTCTGTCGGTTTTTGTTAACCCTTTCCCACTTACAAAATTTTGCAGCAGACAATTTTAAAAATCTTTGGTCAAAAATTGGAAACTATCTATAAATGAAAGAAAAATTTATTGAATAAAGTTTAAAACATTGTGGCAAAAAAAGAAATTGCTCAATTTCTCCTTTTGCCACAATGTTTTCAAAAGTTGTCGTCTTCTGCAGAGGCATGAGAAAGCATCTATACATGGGATAGGGTTAAAACTCTTAGAATACGCAAATGTTCTCAGGTTTTGGTTTACATTTTCATCAGTTTTTCACTCATCTACAGCAGATAACTCGCTGCATAGAGAGATAAATTTCTGATGTCAATTGGCTTATCTGAGAGCGAATCTACAATTAGACAAAAATCTGTTGCTTTTTTTATTTGCTTGAATTTCAAAGTTGTGAATGTATTAATGTCATTTTTACATATCTGCAGAAATCAGAAGAGTTTCCATAATTTTGCATAATTTTGCTCAAAACTGTTTTCAAAGCCATCTACAGCAGATTTGTTGTATGTGAGAAAGGGTAAAACTTCTGTCAGTACAGAGATAACTAATCCTGTTGTCAGATGGTTTATCTGAATGTAAATTGAATCCAAGAAAATATTATTTTATTTGCTTGAACTTTAAACATATGCTGTAGTCATAACATTTACCCAATATCTGTGGAGCGAGGCTACATGAAATAGAAATGACATGGGTCAATTTAACTTTTTCCAACTTGCAGATGGATTTTGAAATCATTGTGACAAAAAGGGAAACTGCTCATCATAAGCAATTTGTACTTTTGCCACAATGATTTCATCTCTATTCAATAATCATACTTTCTCTTACAGAGATATTCCATATTCTTGTCTAGATGTTTTCAAAGCTGTCTGTTGCAGATTTGTTATATTTTGAAAAGGATAAAACAATAACAGTTCTATCATTTAAATGATATAATTTTCAAAGAGTTTTAAGATTTATGTAGGAAAAGTAGCCACATATAGAATTAAGAGCATAGGTTCATATTACTTGTCCATAGTTTTCTACAAGGAAATATGTCTGAAAAGAGAAAATCGTTGATTTATAATATTGCATTATGAGATAGCCATCTGTTACAGTGTGCAGCGACTGATAAGCGGAAAAAATAGGAATGAGAATGTTATACAATCTGCTTGTCTTGGTTTTAAGAATATTGCAGTTCCATCAAAACTCACAACCTTATAAAAAGTAATACTACTTTTTAAAACTTTCTCACATATAGACACTCTTTGATACCTCTGCAGTAGATGGCTTCTTCTGGCAAAAGGAGAAATTGGGATATTGGGATGGCATTGTCCGTCTGTCCTTCCATTGTTCCATCCGTCTGTCCAGAGTCATAGTTAAGGTATGATTGGATGGTTTTGATTAAAACTATAAGGAAATGTTGACCCATCAAAAGCACCATAGTTATGTCCTGCATGTTGAACATTTATTGTATTTGTATTGTATATCATATCATACCTTGTGAACATTTACAGGCCACATTGAACATCTTATCTTTATGATAGTTCATCAGATCTTTCATCTCAATTAGATCTGTGTCAAACTCTAAACTGAGTCACTTGGGAAAACTACGTAGGTAACATTTTAGAAATCCTTATGAACACTCTAGAAGCCTCAATTTTCATCAAATCAATTCATAAGGGTTCAATCATCAGAACATTCATCTCCATCAAAATCCAGTAATATTCAAAACTAGTGCATATGGGGTCAAAGACTTGGTCACTAGGCCAATTAAGTTTTAGTATAGAAACTGGTATAACATGGTAGTCCAAGCCTTCTTTTACATATCTTTTTTGGCGGGGAATCTCACTTCAACAAATTAACTTGCTCTGGTAAAATTCCTGTGTTACAGATTTGTGTGTTTTTAATCAGCCCGTTTTAAGTAATTGCACACAATATGAGATTTGGTGATTTATAGAATAGTATTGAAGACATTGTGGCAAATGGAGAATATGCTCGTTATGATTTGCTTCCACGTTTTCAAAAGTCATTTGCTACAATTGTATGAGTTTGCAAGAGGCAAGGCTAGTATAATCATATCCAGTCCTTGTTTGCGATAATCTTCCCTTATATACAAATTAAGAAAAAACATTTCATGTAATTATTATACCCTCTTCGAAGAAGAGGAGGTATATAGGAGTCACTGTGTCGGGCAGTCTGTCGGTCGGTCGGCCGGAATCCATATTTTGATGTGCATAATTGCAATTACAATTAGTTACAATTGCATGTTATTCTACAGAGTTATGGCCCTTTTACTTATTAAGTTATGTTGAAGGTCAAGGTGCTGTTTAGGGGGTATTTATCATCTTAAGTGATAGTTCTAGTTATGTATGTCACTGGCACCATAATGAAACACTGTAAGATTGAGAAATTGATCATTATGGACAACTTCTCAATTAACAATAATGATTTCAATTCTGCCATATAATTATGATTTCATTTTATCAGATTTTCTGTAGATGTTATACTGTTGATTTAGAATATCAGGCAAAAGGTGAAGTTGTATAAGTCAGATGAATGGTGTCCCTCATGGCAGGACCTGATTCAGACCATCGATAGAGATCTTAACCTTTCTCACGGTTCTCTCTGCACCACTAGACACTTCAAAACTAAACTGATTATCTCATCAAGGTTTTTTTTATCACTTTACGTTTATTACCAACCTGTCCCAATCGTTTCTGACAAAATATCCAGAAAGAAAAATAATCGTCATTTGTTAGTTGATGATATTTCCATGTGTTTAGATTTTGTGCCTCGCTAAAACTCTATGAGCCATCTCCTTTGTTACTTAACCTACTTCCTGTCAAACAGTGGGTAACAGATCCAGGTTCAAAGCCGTTTCTTCACTTCCTCAAGCTTTTGATTTCTGTTCATGTCTAGTGATAATGCAAGTCAGTAGTATATATTAAAAATCCTTGTAGCATATCAATAACTGAAGTTTTCAACTATATTCAATATATATACTTTCATTTACAGAATGTTCACATATTTATGTCTTGATATTTTCAAGGTCATCTGCTGCATATGTGTTGTATGGTGAAAGTGTATACTCCAATTCCATATTTATATGTTTTTGTGCAGTACCAGTTCTACCAGTAATATTTTACATACCAGGTATTGTGACAGCTTTCCATAATTAAAGTCATGTTTTAGTTTCATTATAACAACATAGACCAGGTCTGATAGCAGCAAAAGATGCATGCCTGTTTTATTAGTCGCCGGGCAGAAGCCCGCGACTTCTATTTTTAATAGCTTTTCTGAAATCACATGGGAGGGCGGCTTATTATTAGAAAGAAACAAATCTAGATGATTTGAACATATTACAATTGTGGTTGTTTACGAACACTAATAAATGACACATCTACAATGAAATAAATATTCCGATTTTTTAATGTTTGCAGTTTTTTTTATTTCACTCGCATTTAAGTTTTTTGTCTTATTTACGAAGACAAAAGTGGTCCCTTCAAGACGTGAACCAACACCCCCTAATGCAGACTCTTATGTGTCATCATTGAGGTCAATTTCGGATTCTCCTTTTAATAGCAATTTTAACTTACTAAATGTTGTTTTCATGTTCAAAGAGATGTCTTGATTTGTGTAGAATTCATTTAATAATGTTAATCCATGAATATCTAAAGTAGGAACTGTTTCTAAGCTAAATATAGATCCTATTCTGTTGTGTAGTTTCGTGACCTTTAACATCGATTTTCGCGCATGCGCATTTCGATATGAAAAAGCGAGTGATATTATTTTATTTTAGACAAGTACAAGACGAATGTTTGACGCAAAGCGTCAAAGAGAAGCCGCAATATTTCGTTGTACATGTAGAAATAAGAAAAAAAGAACATTTTTAAATCCACAAACAATAGAACAATTTAAACTGTAGACGGTAATGCTGATATATTTCTCCTTTTGAAGACTTTTGTTTACTTCAAATTACCTCCCTTTAAAGCAATACCAGGATATTTACCTTGTGATTCGAATAAGATTGACAAACATTGAAATTATATGAATGAATACTATTATTTAAATAAGTAACAACAGCAAAATTAAATTTAAACCAAGATAAATGTGTACACATTTCGTTATTTTTTTATAGATACCCTAATGTATAGGTATGAATATAAAATTTATAAGCAAATGTTTTCATTTCAACGTTCCTAATGTTTGAATAGACTAAGGAAAGTCAAGAATACATAAATAAATCAATGCAGTCTTTTCCGGCGACATTGATGCCTTGCATCAACTTTCTCTTGTCCTTGAGATTATAAACTATTTCTTAACAAAGTATTCTCAAACCATTTATTTCTTTGACTTAATGGGCATCCTTGTTGGTTATCAACAGTATTTCAGTTATACCACTGTGACAATAAACATATCCATGATTTCTTTGGACTATATATATATATAATCAGTCCTTTAATTGCTGGCTATTGGCACCCCAGCAAGTTATTGCAGTGAGCATAGTCCAAACTCGACTGATCAGTTTTGTCAACATACAACTTAACCCTTTCCCTCATATAGACGCTTTCTGATGCCTCTGCAGCAGACGTCTTTTTGAAAACATGGCGACAAAAGAAGAAATTGCTGAAAACAAGCAATTTCTCCATTTGACACCATGTTTTCAAAGTCGTCTGTTGCAGAGAATGATGTTGTATGTGGGAAAGTGTTTAAGGATGTTTCTGTTGTCAAGATTTACATAGAATAACTATGTAAAATAACCCTTTCCCACATGCAGGAGCATTTTATTGTGGTTGCAGTAGAAAATGTCATCCTTTTTGTGGCGATTGGTTTGACAATTGCCACAATGCTAACAGAAACAACAACAACGAAAAATATTTACATAGTCGGTTTTGATATTTATTTTCCTTACTGCAAACCAATTTACTCACATCCGTTATAGTTCCATCATTGATGCAGAGACGCGATTAATAATAATTATGTCAGTGCTACTTTGGTACCGGATTGTTACTAATATTTGAGTTTTATCGAGACATTATCTACATAGAGTTAAAATATAATAATATTATCTTCGTCATGATTGGGCAGATAATAAATATCATTGTGCGTTCTATCTGCCTTGCAAATAACTCTAATGATACTCAAATCTGGAAATTCCAAAAGGTTCTATAAATAGCTTGCGAGACTGGTGTTCTTAAATCTCAATATTATAAACGCTTTATTTTGTAGTTGTTTAAATATATGAAAGCGTCTAGATGATAAGACTGGTTTACAAAGTTTTAAAGGACACACGATGTCAGTGTGTACACACGTTATGTATACACGTCTGCACGTTCTAGAGTCAATTAGCAATCAATGCTGAAAGTGTAGCCTAATTTAGTTTGGAGATCGAGCATTATAATATATGCCTATATTTTTATAAATTGAAATTTGGCAAATAGTGAAATTGTGCTTTTTGTGCATGTTTTGTGTTTGTTATTGCACTCAAATTTTTCGAAGCAGTTTAACAACCTCAGAGACATATAAAATCACTGACAACCCTCAATCATGCAATGTGAAGGGACTAAATTGAACAGACCTGTTTAATATCGGACATCATTGAAACAAACACCAAACTAATGGATACTGTTTTCTCTCCTTTCTTGATAATTTTGTCATTTCTAAAGTGTACACAATATTTTATCTTAATATGGCCTAGCGACCTGGTGATGAACATGTGATTACCCGAACAATTTAGTTTACAAATAGCCATTCTAATGAGCTAAAACGGTAGTCTATCGAGTACCAACTAGATTTTTCATGAATTTGGAATGGCCTAATTTTGAACACATCACGACCAGTTTCAGAACGTAACTAAAAAATCACCAAGACAACATTCTGGCAAACTAACAGTATTCTACTGTCAAAAGATGCAGGGTTGATACATTCTCAAATTTACCCGCACTAGAGTGCACTATTATTGAAAATCGCAAGCCCTACACCGATATACTGCTTGTTACTTTGCAGGATGTTCCATACGATCGCCACTACAGTGCCATTGGCGCTTTGATTTATTTAGCTTGAGTTCAAACTTATTTATTTTACATTGATTGAGAAACAAGCTTTCAGCATATATTCGACATATAAGTCTGCTTCCTTGGGACTTATTAACAAGTACTTCTGCTGTTTTTGTGGCAAAATCAATCCTAAAGGCAGAGTTAACCTGCTTATCACAGGATTCATACCCAGGACCTTTGAAATGAGAGGCAGACGCTCTTCCACTGTACCACTGTCTTCCTTATTTTACAGTGTTTGATGAGAAGCACCAAAATGTATGTCTTCAATAGAAATAAAAAGAATAGGTAAAGCAGATGTTTTGAAGAGGAAATCATTTTCTTTGGTGTTGAAAGATTTGTGGGTAAAAAACAGAAAGTGTGGGTGAGTTTCTTTCAACATAGGGACATAGATTCTCAGATTTTATGATGTAAAAATGTTCTTGATGTATTCTGCTTGTCAATATTATGTTTTTGTTTCCGTTATCATGGTTTGATTTTAATCATTCTTCTTGAAAGCATGGTCATTTACTTAACCAATTGAACTTAAGTTTGACCTTTTAACATTGAACTTTTTTCCTCTTAAATCGCTGTTTTCTTTTTGGGTCGCCCATCTGAAAGGCGGGAAGACACCGGGGCATCACTTCTCTGCTGTGTGTCCGGCTGTATTTATTGGTCATAACTTTGTTTCTGTTAGGCTGATTCACTTCAAAAAGGCAACACTTATACCTTTCTGACGCCTCTGCAGCAGACGGCTTTTTGAAAACATGGCGACAAAAGAAGAAATTGTTCAAAACAAGCAATCCTTTTGTCTCCATGTTTTCAACTCTATTCAATTATTGTACTTTCATTTAAAGGGAGTTTCCAATTTTTTAGGGGTTTGTTAGATCTACTGGCCAAAGGCGTGGTGTGGTGTCCGTCTGTGCGTCTGTAAACAATTGCTTGTGAACGCGATACAGTCTTCAGTTTTGATTGTATCTCAATCAAACTTATACAGTAGTTAGATATCCATGAGAGCTCGGTTCCTTTCGCAAACCAGCCAGATTTGCCCATGCAAGACTGGATTATGGCCCTTGAAATTGTCAAAATTGCTATAATAGAGCTTGTGAACACAATAGAGGCTCCATTTACTATCTGATCTTCATCAAACTAACACAGTAGTTAGGTATCCATGAGAGCTTGGTTGAGTTTGCAAACCAGCCAGATCCAGCCAAGCAAGACTGGATTATGGCCCTTGAAATTGTCAGAATTGCTATCATAGAGCTTGTGAACGCGATAAATTCTTCAGTTTTGTTTGTATCCCAATCAAACTTATACAGTAGTTAGATATCCATGAGAGCTCCGTTCCTTTTGAAAACCAGCCAGATCAGCCCATGCAACACTGGATTATGGTCCTTGGTTTTGTCGAAATTCTTATAATAGAGCTTGTGAACACAATAGAGGCTCCATTTAGTATCTGATCTTCACCAAACTTACACAGTAGTAGTTAGGTATCTATGAGAGTTTGGTTCCTTTCGCAAAACAGCTAGATATGCCCATGCAAGACTGGATTATGGCCCTTGAAATCCCATCCCAGTAGAGCATAGGCCCATGAGGGCCTCATGTTTTTAAAAGTCGTCTGCTACAGATTTTTTGCTGTCGTTTCGCCATTTTGACAGAACAAAATAGAATACAGATAAACAAATCGAAAATGACGCTTACATTTCTGATACTCTCCTACATGGAGACGCATAGAAAAAACATTACTGAAGTTTGGAATAAGAATGCAGCAAGGAGCAGTAAGATTTCCTATTTACTGATTTGATTATTAGAAATGAAGGAGCGTCATGTCACAGGGAGAAAAAATATGCAGCCAGTCTTGGGCTCGAACCCGTCACATGACCTCTTGCTTTCAGAGCGAGTACTCAACCGACTTAGCCATGCAGCCAGACTGCTTATATGTTATCGGTCCGATTGTGTACAAATAACATGAAATGTCTCGGAATACAAAATTTTCCCACCGTCTGTTGTCACTGATAAAAACAAATCTCATCCTCTTATCAATGCACAAACTGTATCTTTCTGGAACTCATGCAACTTGTCAATTTTAAACATTTCACATACCAAGGTAAAGTCAATATTCAGATGAGGTACCCTTTTTTGAGCTCACATGAGCATGAAGTGCTCAGATATAGAAATTTCCACATTTTTGCATATATGAGGGACTTTCGAAAAGTATTGAGACTAGCTTTGTTTTTAAATGTAAAGTCAGAAACAGTAAATACAAATTTGCACAGTGTATCTTTTATTCATTATCTTCTGAATGGTACAATTATCATACAAATAACACAATATATACATAAACAACAATACATAGAAAAACAACATCTACAAGGTCCCCGACGCAGTAACGTTGTTTTTACATAAGGTCTAAACAATAATGCTGTTTTAATGCAGCTGCAGCCGATTTGCCGTCTGTGGGAAAGTGTTAACCCTTTCCCTCATATAGACGCTTTCTGACGTGTCAGCAGCAGACGGCTTTTTGAAAACATAGTGACAAAAGAAGAAATTGCACAAAACGTGCAATTTCTCCTTTTGCCACAATGTTTTCCACTTTTTGTCATAGGTAATCCATTCAATTATGGAGATTTTCTATTTTTTGACAAAATACGTTCAAAGTCGTCTGCTGCAGAATTGTCGTATGAGGGAAAGGGTTAACACTTATCCTGCTGAAATCCCTGCAACTGTAATCCCAACCCTTCACTTTTAACAAGTATGTAAATGTTTATAGACTAAACTGAATATTGTTCAACGAGATGTAAACTTTTGTAGACAAATATTAGACTGCATGAACAATTGTAGTTTGAAGTCGTGTGTAGCATAATATACAAATGTTGATAACTAAATCGCGTACAGTGGGATAAGGGTTAACATGTTAAACTTATGTGATATTCAAATGTTGTCCCCTGCTGCACTCAAGGCGGCTATACTAGGAACCATGTTAACCCTTTCCAACATACTCAGCTTCTGCAGCAGAGGAATTTTGAAATAGTTGTGGCAAAAGGAGAAATTGCTTAAACCGAGCAATTTCCCGCTTTGACACAATGTTTTCAACTTTTTTTTCAGCACTTATACCTTTATTTACAGTGATTTTGCTCAGATGTTGAGAAAGTCGGCTGCTGCAGATTAAAAATAAATTGTTGTATGTGGGAAAGGGTTAATCGTTATAACAACAAAGAGACAGCCTGCACTGGAAATGTTGTGTAACTGACTGATGAAAGTACCAGATTGTCCTTTACATTGTTAATTGGATGCTTCCACATATGGTATGGCAATTTCATGCAACAGAAGTTAATTGCATTTAATAGCAACATCCAAAAAACAGTAGGCCCACTTTGTGACAAAGACTTCTTGTATTTATTAGCTAAATTATGATCATATTTATTACATATACTACAATTTTATTTTTAGAAATATCGGGGAATGAGAAAAGTCATAATTTCTTATTGAGAGATTATTCCACTGGGATGCTTTCTGAGTCGCCCAAATGCTAAGAAATGATTCCACAATTGTATCATGGCAGCACCAAAGTCACAGTGCACTTATCTGGAAAGCGCCTTAAACACTGTTCCTTTTACCCAAATAAAATGTCAGTTCCATAAAATAATATTAATTTTGATAGGTTATATATACAATATGTAATTATACCCCCAAAAAACAAAGTTTTTTTTGGGGGGGGGTATATAGGAGTCACTGTGTCGGTCGGTCGGTCAGTCGGTCGGTCAGTCAGTCGGTCGGTCAGTCGGTCGGAGATATGCATACCCTAAAGGTCTTACAATTGCAACTGTCTGTCAGTCCGACCTAACCTTGTCCGGCCCGCATCTTAACCATGCATCATAGGATTTGAACGAAACTTGGCACAAACATTCACTATGCTGAGGCAGCGTGTCACGCACAAGACCCAGGCCTGTACCTCAAATGTCAAGGTCACACTTACATGTCAAAGGTTGAAATGAGTACTATTTGAAAGGACTGTACCTTGTACGGCCCACATTTCAACCATGCATTATAGGATTTCAAAGAAACTTGGCACAAAGTTTACCATGATGAGGCAGCGTGTCCCGCACAAGACCCAGGCCTGTACCTCAAAGGTCAACGTCACACTTAGAGGTCAAATGTCAAAATGAGTACTGTTTGATAGGACTACCTTGTCCGGCCTGCATCTCAACCATGCATCTTAGGATTCTCAAGTTACTGGACACACATGGTCACCATGATACGGTGGCTTGTACCTCAACGGTTAAGGTCACACTCAGAGGTCTAAGGTCAAAATGAGTACTGTTTGATAGGACTATCTTGTCCGGTCTGCATCTCAACCATGCATCATAGGATTCTCAAGTTACTGGGCACACATGTTCACCATGATGAGGTGGCTTGTACCTCAAAGGTCATGGTCAAAGGTTAAAATGAGTACTGTTTGATAGGACTACCTATCGGTTGGTCTGTCGGAAGCCATATTTTGAGTAAGGTGCTGTTTTTGGGGTATTTATCATCTTCATGTGCAGTGATAGTTCTAGTTGATTTTAGCTGCCAATCATGAACTGATGCAGAAGCACTTGTTTTTTACATGTCCATAAATATCACTTGGGATGGAATTCCAGTAAAAAGTTTATGGGGATTAAAACTATATTATAAGTCAATGATGTCTTGTTATTGGACTTTTCAATTTTTTAGAAGTAACTTGCTGACCAAAAAGTTGTGGTTATTAAACGATACAATGTTCAGTCAGCGATAATAACCAAGGTTTACCCATCAAATAATCTAGGCCCACTCAATAGACTATTTTATTGTTGGTTGAGTCGACAGAGATCAAAATTCATTAATAAATCAGAGTTGTGATTACCTTTTTCTGTACAATGGCTTTTGCATGTATGTGTATTGAAAAAAAATGTTACTTGTATGTTCAAGAAGAAGGGAATATTTTGCCCTCAATTATTGATCTGTATTATATAACTGAAAGACTAATAAAGCCTCTGATTTAATTAAAGAATGTGAATTAAATGTGTTGTCTGCTGCAATGTTGTATGTTTAGGGAAATGTTCACAAGTTTTCTTCAGTGTACAATGGTTAGTGAAAGTCAACACTTTTCTGTGATGGTAAAGTGTAAACCACGATTAATCCTCATTCCTACCATTCTACCAGTGTAACATGGTATGGCTGCAAATTGATGTGATGAAAGCTTCAAATTAATGTGGTAACTCGACTGTGTGTTTCTCATATGGCTCATTATAATCCTTTCTCACATAGAACAAATCAGTAGCAGATGACTTGGAAAATACATTGACAAAAATATGGAAAAATATCTTTAAATGAAAGTAAAATCATTGGTTAAGATAGGCAAAAGGGAAAATTGCTCATCAGGAGCGATTTCTCCTTTTGTCACAATGTTTTCAAAAGTTGTATGCTGCAGATGTGTCAAAATGCATTTGCAAGTTGGAAAGGGTTGTTACAGTACATTATGAGTACTCCTGTTGAAGCCATTTTGTGCCTTTATCCCCCCATCTGTGTTGAATCACTATGGGGATGACAAATTGAAATCTCGGTGTGTAGGACAGATTCATTGTCCCCCAAAGCTTATCTCTTTCACAGTGATAGATGAATTCTGATGCATTAACCCTTTCCCTCATGCAACAATTCTGCAGCAGACGACTTTGAATGTATTTTGTCAAAAAATTGAAAATCTCCATAATTGAATGGATAACCTATGGCAAAAAGTGGAAAACATTGTGGCAAAAGGAGAAATTGCATGATTTGTGCAATTTCTTCTTTTGTCACTATGTTTTCAAAAAGCCTTCTGCTGCAGAAGCATCAGAAAGCGTCTATATGAGGGGAAAGGGTTAACCTTTTCCTGCATACAGATACATCTGCAGCAGGCGACTTCTTAAAACATAGTGGAATAAAGAGAAATTGCTTAAATTGCACAATCGGCCGTTCAATAATTTGATCCTTATTTCTAGAGATTTTCCATATTTTTGCTTAGACATTTTTAAAGTGGTCTGCTGCAAATATATTGAATATTGGAAAGGGTTGAGAAACACTGATGTCCTTGAAAACATTGGAACAAAAGACAAATATAAGCAATTTCTCATTTTTGGCTGGATTGCTCTAGCAATTCCGGTCTATAGATTGGCAATGTCCGTCTGTCCATCCGTCTGTCTGTCTGTCCGTCAACTTTTTGGTTAAAGTTTCAGGTTGAGGCAAAATCTCAGCACTGGAAAGGGTTACAAACTTGAAACTTTGCCTGAAGGTAACCAGTAACAAGTTCTATTGATTTCTATGGTTACTTTGACCTTGACCTTGGTTTGTCGATTTTCAAGGTCAAATTGCCGACAATCCGGCCTTACCGTCTTCAGCGGTTTCTTGTCTCACATTGTTTCAACTCAGTTAATAATACAAATAATCTGAGACCACGCAGTTCCTGTGACAATGTCATACCAGGTAAAATGTCAAGGTTTCAAACAACGGGAAATGGCCAGTCCAAAAACGCTTAATTCTATCCTAAGATATTTAATATCATTCAATGAGGACATTAATTCATTGGTAAATCGGAAATTAGCCAAGAAAGTTTCAAGTCTTGCTTTAACCCTTTCCCTCATACGACAATTCTGCAGCAGAAGACTTTCAACATATTTTGTCAGAAAATAGAAATTCTCTATAATTGAATGGATAACCTATGACTAAAAGTTGAAAACATTGTGGTGAAAGGAAAAATTGCTAAAAAAAAAAAGAGCAATTTCTTCTTTTGTCACTATGTTTTCAAAAAGCCCTTTCCCATTTGACTTTTGGAAAAAGAAATTGCTCATAATTAATGAGCAATTTCTCCTTTTAATTGCCACATTGTTTTCAACCCTATTCAATAACTTCACTTTCATTTGTAGAGATTTTCCATATATTTGCACGGATATTGTCGTATTCGTCTGCTGCAGATTTGTTGTATGCGTGAAAAGGTTAACCCTTTACCACATACAGATGCTTTCTGACGCCTCTGTAGCAGACAACTTTTGAAAACATTGTGACAAAAGAAGAAATTGCTCAAAACGTGCAATTTCTCCTTTTGCCACAATGATTTCAACTCTATTCAATAATTAAAATCTCATATATTTTCATGGTCATCTGCTGCAGATTTGTTGTATGTGGGAAAGGGTTAAATATAGTAGTAGATTACCATGTTCGTGTAATGTTTCACACTTGCAGAAGTTATGATTTTGACATATCTGCAGCAAACCACTTTTATTAACCCTTTCCCACATGCAACAAATCTGCAGCAGACGACTTAAAAAACATACCCCAAAAAAAATTGAAACTCCCTTTAAATGAAAATACAGTAATCAAATAGAGTTGAAAACATGGTGACAAAAGAATAGATTGCTCTTATTGAGCAATTTCTTTTTTTTTGTTGACACTGTAAATTTCAAAAAAGCTGTCGGTGCTGCAGAGGCGTCAGAAGGCATCAATATGAGGGAAAGGGTTGAGAGATGTTTTTGCTGTAACTGTTCTCCTTCACCCTATAGGTTTTGCCTTGATGTTTTCAAAGTCGTCGGCTGCAGATTTGCAGTATGTGGGAAAGTGTTAATATAATTAGAAAGAAAGGGGATCACATAATATCACAGCTTTGTTGGCATTCTTTTGTAATATTATGAGTGTACATAGAGAACCAGTGGAATGTTTAACATACTGGTGATGAGTACAGTTGTATGTAGATGACTGTGAATGCCTCTGAAAGCAGTGTTGGAAAAGGAGAAATTGATACTTTTGATCCAATTCTCATTTTTCCTCAATGTTTTTTAAAATATATCTATTGGAGAGGTCTAGAGAGTTGAAGGTATTGGAAAAGAAGGGCAAATGAATATAGGCTTTCCTTGAAAAACAATTTTCTAAGAAAACTTTCCAAAAATTATCACCAAGCATTTGTCAAAGAAAACATCAAAGTACAAGAAATATCACCGTACTAAAGTGAATGTAAGAAAATCTTTTTTGTTCACAGTTTGAAGACACACGTCTGGCCCTAAAAGGCTGGACACTGTCCACTTAACCCTTTCCCTCATACGACAATTTTGCAGCAGAGGACATTGAACATATTTTGTCAAAAAATAGAAAATCTCAATAATTGAATGGATAACCTACGACTAAAAGTGGAAAACATTGTGGCAAAAGGAGAAATTGCACGTTTTTGCATTTCTTCTTTTGTCACTATGTTTTTAAAAAGCTGTCTGCTGCAGAGGCGTCAGAAAGCATCTATATGAGGGAAAGGGTTAAGAGTGTTCATAGAGAACCAGTGGAATGTTGAACATACTGGTGATGAGTACAGTTGTTACGCAGATGACTGTGAATGCCTCTGAAAGCAGTGTTGGAAAAGGAGAAATTGGTACTTTTGATCCATTTCTCATTTTCCCTCATTGTTTTTTGAAAGATATCTATTGGAGAGGTCTAGAGAGTTGAAGGTATTGGAAAAGAAGGAATGAATATAGGCTTTCCTTGAAAAACAATTTTCTAAGAAAATTTCCCAAAAATTATCACCAAGCATTTGTCAAAGAAAACATCAAAGTACAGGAAATATCACCGTACTAAAGTGAATGTAAGAAATCTTTTTTGTTCACAGTTTGAAGACACGGCTGGCCCTAAAAGGCTGGACACTGTCCACTTAACTGTGAATGGAATGTCCAACAGCTTTATGCACCATTAACAATCATAACCATGCGCTAATGGCTGATCAAAGACCCAGGTACAAAAACGTGCAGACGACATAACAATGGACCGTAATTGATACAAGCAGGCCTGCTTTTATCACCTTCTCTTTCTAAATATGGTTTATTGAAAAAATATTTTTTATTGTGTTGCTAGAAATGTTTTATGAATTATCATACAAAGGGGAGATAGTTGTTGTTAAAAAATTGGTGTGAAAGTATGTTTTCCTATCCATTACGGTCTAATTATTAATACAGACAATCTCCAATGCCTCTGCAGCAGACGGCTTTTGAAAACATAGTGACAAAATGAGAAATATATGGCCCTTGATGAGCAATTTCTCCCTTTGCAACAAGGTTCACAGCTCTATTAAATAATTAAACTTTTTACTTCTTGAGATTTTCAACATTTTAGAAGAGATGTTCAAAGTCATCTGCTACAGATGTGTTGTATGTGGGAATGGGTTAAATTGTACTTTCATTTATGGAAATTTCCCACATTTTTGCATAAGATGTTTTCAAAGTCTTCTGTTGCAGATTTGTTGTATGTGGGAAAGGGTTAGCTGTTTTTCCTCATTACCTTGGAAGTGTTGTGGTTTAAAAACCTTTGCCTCAAAAGTAGGAGGCCAAAGTTTGATTCAACCATATTAATACGAAAAAAAAACATAAATGGTTTTTTTTTCGCTTATAGTTAACGGGCGTGAGATTTTTTTTTTTTTTTTTTGATTTTTTCAATAACCCATGAAGCTTTCTGAAATGAAACTGAAAAAAATTCATGGGGGCCACCATTTTGGATATGTATAAAAAGCAGACGTAAAACACAGATTGAAAATTATTGTCGACTTTTTAATCATTATTTTGGGTATGTATAAAATGAGCAGAAAAACACGGATTGAAAATTATTGTCGTCTTTTTAATCAATTTTTTTAAAATCGATATTTAAGATCATTAAAGTGCTGGAATTAACATTTGTACGAAAAGTTAAAAATAAATGGAAATCTAAGAAATATGTTTTCCTGTTCGTCAAAAAAACGACAGCATTAGCCTTCTACGCCCGAAACTAAATTTTGACTGTATCGTAGCCAAAGAAGGACGTGACGTCATTTCCGTTACACTTCATCTTGGCGTAACGTCAATGGAGTGACGTCGTTTCCCGCAAAAAAGTGGTATTAACATGAAAGACCCATAATTCCGATACATGAGCTATTGACTCAATCATTCAAAGTATAATTATTTATCAAACATTGTGGCAAAAGGATAACTTTCTCATAAGGAGCAATTGTTCTTGTTGCGACAATCTTTTCCTAAATCATAGGCCTCTGAAACCGTCTCTAATAGGGAAAGGGTTTAGCAGAAATGTGACCCCTTACATAATTTGTTCAAGTCATATTGACTGCTTGAAAAAGGCAGTCGCCAGGTGGCATCAGAAAAGGGCTGATCTATTTGCTTCTTTACCATAATGCAGGTGATCGATTAAGGATCATCTTGGCCCTCATGTTTTAACCGCGTTCATTATAAATGTATTCCTTAATTTTCTGGAAGTCTTTACTTTATTATTTTCTGTTCGTAATAATAGACGACAGCAATAAGAATTGCAAATATGTTTTGATAATGCAAGACACATGCCATTAACATTATTATTGTCTAGTCAATTACTTATAAATCCTTATTTGTGGCCAAAGTATGCTCTTAAATTTTTGTTAATAATTATCTTGCGTTTTTTTCGTAAATAGGTAGCACCTATAGATATATTATCATAAATGAATTTTCTCACATTTTTAATCCAAACTTCAATGTTGTTATCTAATCATCAGCTTAATGCAAACATATTTGTTTTTCCACACTTTTTTTTATTATCTAATAATCAGTTAATAGCAAACAAAACAATTAATTGTAGTAGATGCATTTGGGGATCTTTAATAGATCCATATTCAGTTTGTTAAAGTGATTATTTATTAATTATTAATCTAATTGTCATTAAAGATTTTCAATGCAAACATAAATAAAGAAATTATACCAAATAACTAAAAGGCAAAGAAGATTAGAGACCATTATCCTAATTTTAATAACTCAGTGGTGCAGTTATGGGAATATATAATGTTCTACAAAATTAATCATTTCTTTTAATTGCTCGCTAAATGGCAATATTGCCGAGTGCGAGGGTTAACAATGCCAACAAATATCAACATCGTTCTTTCTTCTATTAGGGAAAGTGAAAAACAGAATAAAAAGTAAAAGATTTATATTATGTAAATATGTTTGCATTATTGAAATAAATCATGAAAACAGTGCTTAATTTAGATATAGAGTTTTATTTATAATAAAACAAATATTTGTCCTATGGTAACTGACTTAAAACCTGTCTGGCCGAAATGTCCTGTTTGATGAAAGATGAAAATAGCTGTCTGAAACTTCCTAGGCCGAAACGTCCTGGCAGAAACGTCGTACACCCCTCTGCAGCAGCCCACTTTTTAAAACATTTTGACAAAATAAGCAATTTCTTCTTCTACCACAATGTTTTCAACTTATTCAACAATTACTATTTCATTTTCAGAGCTGTTTCATATTTTTGTCAAGATCTTTTCAAAGATGTCTGCTGCAGATTTGTTGTATGTTGGAAAATGTTAAAATGGTAGAACCGGCTCCCATCCATGGCACTCCGGATTGCTGGCTTAGTATTACAACCTATGTCCTGATGTCAGAATAAACTTACCAGCTTTACAGGTATTATAACTGAAATACTGTTTAAAGCAATGTAAAACACAAATAAACCCTTTACCACCTGAAGACGCATTTTGACGCAATAGCAGCAGACGACTTTTGAAAACATTGTTGCCAAAGGTGAAATTGCTCATGATGAGCAATTTCTCCTTTGGCCACAATGTTTTCAACTTTATTTAACAATTGAGCTATCTTTTATGGAGATTTTTCAGGTTTTTGCCAACATGTTTTTCTAAGTCATCTGCTGCAGATTTGTTGTATGTGGGAAAAGGGTTAATCATTTACCAAATATATCACATATCTACAGCAGACAACTTTGAAAATAACACTTTCCTACATACAAAAAATTTGCGCAGACGACTCTGAAAAAGTCATCAAGCCAAACAACTACAAAACATTTTGAAGAAATTGCTCAAAACGGGCAATTTCTCCTTTTGCCACAATGTTTTCAACTTTAATTCATAGGCTATCCATTCAATTATAGAGATTTTCTATTGTTTGACAAAAAATGTTCAAAGTCGTCTGCTGCAGAATTGTCGTATGAGGGAAAGGGTTAATTGAGAGTGTAAACATTGAATGTAGCTGAAACCATTGTGACAAACGAAGAAATTGCTTTGTTTTGAGCCATTTCTTCTTTTGCCACAATGTTTTCGTCTACTGCTGTAGAGGGGTCAGAAAATGTCTATATGTGGAGAAGATTTCCATAAAGGTTTACTATTTTGATCCTTTGCAATGCAGAACCTATCTACCCTTATAACACTTCGTATAACTGAATTCCTGCAATTGCATTCATTAATTGAAGTGACATCGATATATCACCAATTGTTTTTTCAGACTGCATTAATTTTTTTCTTGTGCTTCAGTTGACACTATTGACTACATTATCATCTTAAAACAACACAAAAATATTGTCTTGTTGAAGTGTGAAAACGTTGCATTATTACGGAATAAAGCGACCTAACAAATAAAAATGTTTGACACATTTTCATAAAAAAAAGTTTGGCCACCAACGCAAACATTTCACACTAACTTTAATTGGTTTTTCTTCCTATTTTGATTTAGTCTTACAATGGTCATGGATCAATTAGTGTTGAACCATTTACCTGATATTTCTGCCTGCTTTTAGACTGTTACCATATGCAGATTCATTTGCAGCAGATATCTGTTGAAAACATTGTGTCAGAAGTAGATGTTGGTCATTATGAGCAAGTTCTCTCTTTGCTGCAATTTGTTCAACTCTATTGAATCATCTTACTTTCATAAATAGATTTTTCCACATTTTTGCGTAGATATTTTAAAATTCTTCTGCTACAGTTATGTTGTTTTTTGAAAAGGGTTAACCCTTTCCCTCATACGACAATTCTGCAGCAGCAACTTTGAACATATTTTGTCAAACAATGGAAAATCTCTATAATTTAATGGATAACCTATGACTAAAAGTGGCAGCAGACGACTTTGAACGCATTTGTCAAAAAATAGAAAATCTCTATAATTGAATGGATATATCATCTATGACTAAAAGTGGAAAACATTGTGGCGAAAGGAATAATTGCTCGTTATGAGCAATTTCTTTTTTCATCACTTTGTTTTCAAAAAGCCGTCTGCTGCAGAGGCGTCAGAAAGCGTCTTTATGAGGGAAAGGGTTAAAACTCTCATTGATAGAGATTTTCCATATATTTGATTGGAATTGTTCAAATTCATCTGCTGCAGATAGGTTGTAAGTGACTGCCAAGTGATGTTGTTCAGGTTGCAGGTTTGATTCTCGGCCGGGTCATACCAAAGACTTTAACAAAAATACTGGTAACTAACAAAGGAAATGCTTTGATATATAACTGATTTTTTTTTAAAAAGCAGTGTAAAACACCATATGAACAAACACAAATAAATAAGTTGTATGTGGGAAAGGGAGTTGTTACCAGGTAAACAGTAAAGGGTTCCCTATAGTGTAGACAGAACTAGATCTACTAGTAATGGCAAAGAAAATAACAGTATGGGATATAACGCCCAGACTGAAGATTGTTGAAATAACTTGTAAAAACAGATTAGAAAGTTAAATGAGGTCTGACTTTGATTAAGTCAATTTGTTTGGTCAGTTATACAAACAGTTTCGCTGGGGTTTTCACAAGTAGCGATTGGAAATCGATACCCATCGATATTGACAGGATCACCTCTTCTGACATAGACACTGACCAGCTAACAATTTGTTGGGATTTTGTATATTTTGCCTCTATTCTCACTATCTTTTTTCAAGATAAAATTTTCCTTCAAACAACAAACTTGCAGTTAACCCTTTCTCTTATATAGACGCTTTCTGACCCCTCTGCAGCAGACAGCTTTTTGAAAACATAGTGACAAAAGAAGAAATTGCTCAAAACGAGCAATTTCTCCTTTTGCCACATAGATTATCCATTCAATTATAGAGATTTACTATTTTTTGCCAAAATATGTTCAAAGTCGTCTGCTGCAGAATTGTCGTATGAGGGAAAGGGTTAATACTTGTATGGAACAAGACTTGCCTGCAAAAATATGCAAAGGCTTCAAATACTGCTTTAACTCTTTCCCACATACAACAAAGCTGACGCAGATGACTGAAAACATACCCGATTTTTTTTGGAAACTCGCTCTAAATAAAAGTGCTACAATTGAAGATTTGAAAACATGGTGACAAAAAGAGAAATTGCTCGTTTTGAGCAATTTCTTCTTTTGTTGCCATGTTTTCAAAAAGCTGTCTGCTCACTGCAGCAGAGGCGTCAGAAAGCATCTATATGGTGGAAAGGGTTAAACTTTCATTGACTAATTTGCTGACAGTTGAGAGACTGCATGGATGCTGTGCCTCACCTGAATCTTCAATGGTCCCAATGCCTAATGGATGATTTTCTCAAAATGCCGCTCAACTATAATGAGGGTGTCCCGGGTTCGATCCCCAGTCGCGGCACTCTGGTCATGGTGGAGTGCCCTTGGGCAAGGCACATTTTCTAGCCTAGTACTGGTTTGTTTACCTAGGGATCATGAATAAATGAACTGTCGCCGTGATATAACTGAAATAATGTTGAAAGCGGCGTAAAACCCCAATAAAACATAAATCAACTATAATGAATAGAGTGAAAAACTCATTGTCGCAACATTCAAAATTGCCCACTTATGAGAAAGGGTTGAGGAGTAAGGAATCATTGAAAGAATATACCATTTGTAAATTCTTCCATCAAAATCTGCCAACACAGACAAAATTCTTTAATCTGAGCTCTTAAAATTAATCTTACTCATTATTTTTCTATTTTCCTACTTTTATATACACGTCATTTCTAGTACAACTCAATTAGAGATTTCATTATAAACCTATTACATCCATGTTTTTCCTCATTGCTGAAATAATATCCTCCATGGTCTTTAACCCTTTCCCACTTGAAGACACCTTTTGACGCCTCTGCAGCAGACAAGGTTTGAAAACTCATAATAAGCAAGCTCTCCATTTGCCAGAGTGTTTTCGATGCTACCAATAATTCTCCTCTGAAGGAAACGTTTTGCATAAGTTTTTTCCACTTGCAGATGCATCTGCATTATATTGCATTTGAAAACATTGTAAAAAAAGAAGAAATTGGTAATAAAGTTTTCAATTTTATTTAATTATTACATCTAAATTTATTAACATATTACATGTACATAGATTTAAAAAAATTCTTGAGAAGCAAGAAGTGATTATTTGGAGGGCAGAGTGTATTAAACCCTTTCCCATATACAACAAATCTGCAACAGATGACTTGTAAATATCAAGGTTAAAACATGGATTTATTTTTTTACGTGAAAGTATAAATATTAAATAGAGTTGAAAATATTATGTGGAAAGAGGATAAATTGCTCGACATAAGCAATATAAGCATTTTTAACCAGGTTTTACGAAGGAAAAATCTGGTTATTAGTTTGGCGAAGTCGGCGGGCGGTTGGGCGGGTGGGCATCAACTTTCCTTGTCCGGACCATCACTTTGTCATGCATAGAGATATTTTCAAATAACTAGGCACAAACATGCACCATATCAAGACGATGTGCCAAATGCAAACAAAAATTCTGTAGATTCAAGGTCAAGGTCACAGTGATAAGAAATAGACTTTAATTGAACTTTTCTTGTCCGGACCATAACTTTGTCATGCATAGAGATATTTTCAAATAACTTGGCACAAACATGCACCATATCAGGACAATGTGCCAAATGCAAGCAAAAATTCTGTAGATTCAAGGTCAAGGAGCACTTATGTTTTGCTCCTTTTGCTTCAATGTTTTTTGAGAGTCATCTACTACAAACACACCAAATTAATCGGCATGTGAGAAAGGATTAAAGGTCCCCTGCAATGGAGCAGGAATTTATAATTGTACCAACTTGTCATTCATGTCATACCCCTGCAGACTTTATTACTTTGACATTTTATTATGGGAAATTAGGACCACATTGTTATTTTGTAATGATATCAGAAGGACTCGGTATTAGATTCAAAGCCTCAATATGTTTTGTGACTTGATTAAATTTATTTTAAAAAAAAACAAATACTTTAACCCTTTCCCACATACAACTAATTTGCAGCAGACGACTTTGAAAATGTCTACTTAAAATATGGAAAATCTCTATAATTGTAGGTATAATTACAAAAAACAGTTGAAAACATTGTGGCAGAAGGAGAAATTGCTTGTTTTTATGTCAAAAATACATTACCAGTCATTTAATACCTGATATATAATCTCTACACCCTTAATTCATCCAGAAAAAGAACTCGCCTTGCGTATTCCTCACGTATATGTGATATACACGGTTGCCCGTAATAGCGGGCAAGCACGTGATATCTTGCCACCTTTTAATTTCTGGATCCACCAGCTAGACAGCTAAGAATTTACACATTATTTTCTAATTATTCTTTTCTTGGCTTTTTAAGGCTTATTGCCTTATTTAGTTGTTCATTCAGTTAGGAAACTGCATTAACAGATATTCAACTGCATTTAAAGTTAAATTATTGTTGTAATTGCTTGTTTTTGTAGGCGACAGCTAGCTGAAAAGCGACGTTGAGGTGGTTACCCCACCCATTATTTTCAGTTAATGTCTTCGGGTGCGGAACGTAATTGAGTTCAGGACTTAAAGTTAAACGATGAGTTCCCAATCCCGTTATAGATTATACTTATGATGTTTGTTGTACTTACATGTAATTATAACATAGACAAAAATTTTGTTTATAGATTATATACGTTCCGGGTTGTCACTCGGGTAGAAAAATAAAAAGTAGAAAAAAATTTTAAATTTTTTTTTGGTTTTATTGTTGTGTTCTTTTCGTATATATTTGTATCATAAATATGTCACTTAGAGGTGAACGGAGGCGTGGCTCGTGTGGTCATGCTGTGGACGCATGGGACACGCATCCGAACTGTGTGGTTTGCTCAAAGGGCACACAGCTTTCACCGTGCGAGTACTGCTCTTCTTGGACTGTTTCTATTTGGAAACGGGCTGGGAAGGGTAAGACTAGCAAAAGCAGGAAGGGTAAGAGTGCCCCTAAAAAAGGCGTCTCTGATATCTTCGAGTGAAGCGGAGTTCGAGGGGTTCTCCCAATCGGACTCCGCGACCGTGTTGAGTGGTTCAAAGGTTAAGGCTGTACCTTCTCCACTTAACACAAACGCACCTCCTAGTCTAGCTAGAGACGAAGAGGAGCGTGTTAAGGTAGCTTTGGATGCGCGTTGTTCTGTCGGGAAACTAAAGCCTTCGGGCCTGATACCGTATAGAAACAAGGTAGAGAGTGCTCAAAGAGATAGGAAGGCCGGTAGGGTCGCTGGAGTCATCTACACTTGAACCGCATTATCTGTCGCCTGGTGTTGCTTAACCAACACCACACTCTGAGCTACAGCAGTCTTCGGACGGCTGCAGAGTGCCGGATTACAATGTCTGCGGACAAAGTTTTCCGGAGACTTATGGTAGAACAGCCTCACAACTGCCTATCCCTAGTCAACCGGGTTTTGCTGGTGCTGGAAAGCAAAACCCATATGCCGTGGCGCGACAGGTCCCCGGGCAACCGGGGCGTCATCTAGCGATGACGCGACCTGTCACCGGTCAGTCATTTAGCCATGACACGACCGGGCCAGTCAGTCAATTTGCCATGACTCGACAAGGTAGTCATTCACTTAGCGGTGAAATGACAGGTCAGCAGTCGAATAGCTACGACGCGGCCAGGCAGACGGTCACTCATTTAAATATGACGCGACCAGGCAGTCACTCATTTCACGATGACGCGGCTAGCCAATCAGTCACGCATGTAGCCATGTCGCGACAAGGCGGGGGTCAATCAGTTAGCTATGATGCGACCAGCCTACCGGTCACGCAGGTGAACATGACGCGGCAAGGAGATAGTCAATCATTTGGTAATGACGCGGCTAGTCTACCTGTCGGTTATGAAAACATCGCACGACCAGGCAGTCCGTCATTTGGCAATGACGCGGCTAGCCAGCCAGTCGCTTATGTAAACATGGCGCGACCAGCCAATCGGTCACGCATGTGAACATGACACGATCAGGCAGTAGTCAGTCATTTGGTAATGATATGGCTAGCTTGCCTGTCGGTTATGTAAACATCGCACGACCATGCAGTCTATCATTTAGCAATGACACGACTAGCCAGCCAGTCGCTTATGTTAACATGGCGCGACCGGGCACGGGCTCTGTACTGGCTGACCGAATTGATACTATTATCATTCTATCTCAGGTCAACAACAGAGTGGTGTTATGAATATTCAGAGTAGGTTAGCACCGAACTCTAATATTCAGCCGTATAGCTCCGAGTACGGGAATTACCGGTCGGAGAAATCCTTCCGTTCCCCAAAGGGAACTGTACACTTCATTAAAGAGTTCCGGATTACGATGTCTGCGGACAGAGTTTTCCGGAGACTGTCGGTAGAGCAGCCTCACAACTGCCTATCCCTAGTCAACCGGGTTTTGCTGGTGCTGGAAAGCAAGACCCATATGCCATATGCCGTGGCGCGACAGGTCCCCGGGCAACCGGGGCGTCTTCTAGCGATGACGCGACCTGTCACCGGTCAGTCAATTAGCCATGACACGACCGGGCCAGTCAGTCAATTTGCCATGACTAGGCAAGGTAGTCATTCACTTAGCGGTGATATGACAGGGCTGCAGTCGAATAGCTACGACGCGGCCAGGCAAACGGTCACTCATTTAAATATGACGCTATCAGGCAGTCACTCATTTCACGATGATGTGGCTAGCCAATCAGTCACGCATGTAGCCATGTCGAGACAAGGTTTGGATCAATCATTTAACTATGATACGACCAACCAACCAGTCACGCAGGTGAACATGACGCGGCAGGGAGATAGTCAGTCATTTGGTAATGACGGGGCTAGGCTACCTGTAGGTTATGAAAACATCTCACGACCAGCCAGTCGGTCATTTGTTAATGACGCAACTAGCCAGCCAATTGCTTAGGCAAACATGGCGCGTCCAGGCACGAGCTCTGTACTGAGTGACCGGATTGATACAAATTATCATTCCATAACAGGTCAACAACAGAGTGGGTGCACGAATAATCAGAGTATAGGTTACGGACCGACCTCTATTATTCACCCGTCTGGCTCCGGGTATGGGAATTTTCGTGCAGAGAGATCCTTTCAATCCCCAAGGGAACTGTGTACATCTCTAAGATAACACTTTCCCCCAATTACCTTCCACCGGTCCATTCAATGGAACCGGTCGGAAATAGACGGGATTTCCAAACCTACCGAGAGCATAAAAAAAAACAAACCCAACGTTTTTTGGGATAACGAGGCATTCGGAGGGACATCTATTTAATAGACAGTCCTTGGAAAGGCAATCCCTGGAACAGAATACGTTAGCGCATTCTGATAAAGGGAGGGCTAAGCCGTCCCACAAAGGGGGAGAACCTCTCTATGGTCATCCCATTACCAAGGGGCTAAGAATCGGCAGCCTTCTAAATAAAGCACAACCCCTAGGCCTCAACCCTGGGGATGCGCACCTTTCTATGATCGTCCCAACGCCGGAGATTACAGTCGGGTCCGCCTGTTGTTTTCATAGAGGAATGGGAAAGTGTCACAGAGGATCATTGGATCTTATCTGTGATACAGGAAGGGTATCCAATTCCCTTCATTTCTTCTCCTCTGACAAGCGTGCCTATCGACATGTCGTCACGTCAGTCGGCCGTGTCAAAAGTGATTTCATCACGTCTTCTGTAAAAGAAGGCCATAGAGAGGGTTTTCAACCCCAATTATCGGGGTTTGATACAACCGTCTTTTCCTCGTCCCGAAGGAAGACGATCGGTGGAGACCGGTTATAGATTTATCAGCTCTAAATCTATTGATTCCGGTCGAGAAGTGAAAATGGAGTCGACCCACTCCATCCAAATAACTAGTTGGGAAGGCGACTGGGCGGTCTCTAGACCTCACAGACACCTATTACCACATTCCAATCGCTCCCTCGTCGAGGAAGTACTTTCGTTTGGTGGTAAATGACAAGGAACAGAGGATATTCACTATGTGAACTCTGAGACAGGGAGGTCAAGACCATCTCATACGTGAGCTCAGCCCCGACGGTTGATTCCATGCGATCTCATTCTTCTTCGGAAAAGGGATCTATGTCAAGGGATCAATTCATCGGTCATGACTCTAATTCAGAGCACTTCGGAAGGGATAATTCCTCGGTCATGACTCCTTCATAGTTCTAATGTGGAATCGAACACTGACCTTCCGGTTCAGAACCGGCTATAGGCAATCCTCTTGTCGTCGGGGAAACCCAAGACCCAGTCTTGTCTGACGAATAAGAGACATATCGGGATCAGTGCCCCATATGATGATGAAACAATTTAGATCTAGACTCTAAATAATTATCATTGGCGGAAGGTTACTGCTTTCATTGCGTCCATAAGGCATTTCGGCGTAGGCGGCGACATCGTTTACACAGGGACAGAAACGTACAGCGACTTCTGCAAGGGCGTTCTTGGAACCCCAACCTGTGAAGACGCAAATAGACAGGCTAAGTTCGAGCCTAGCGTTACGGGAACTAGCTAAGTTGGCATACAACCAAGTAGAGCACTGTCCCTAATCCGCAGCTATAGGGAAGCACTCCTCTCTATTAAATCTTCTAACAAAGAATGATATAGAGTGGTATCAACCTTTCATTCGGGCTTGATACAACTGTTTTTCTTCCTGTTCTAAGAAAGACAGACAGTGAAAACCGGTAGTAGACGTTTCGACTCAGTTCGCGTCTAGTACGGCCGTGTAGTAGAATGGAACGTCCGTTTCACCAAGATCACAATCCGGAACGGCGGTCTGGGCGAGTTGTTAGTCCTAACAAACGCCTAATACACGTATCGTGTGCCTTGTCATCGAGGAGTTACAGTTCGATTACCTGCGTTCGGAATTATTTCCCAAAACAGGCAAATCGGATCTAATTCCCTCGAGAATCCGATTCGTTTTCTGGTTCGGGATCAGTAAGTACGGGAACAGCCCGATACATGCTTCACACCACACCCGAATTGTTTACAGATATCGGGGCAGTGCGTTACAGCCTACGGCATGTTATTACATAGAGTAGACAACTTCATATGAATTCAGTTCTGCTAGCTTTCAATTCTACTCATTCGGCAGCAATCGGAATACGTCGGGGATGAATGCTTACGGATTTACCCGAGAAGTTCCGATTGATTCCGCAGTGGAATAATAATAAACAACTTCCGGTCTCAGTTTCACTGGCTGAAGGTGTAAAATGATAATAGAAGCACATCACTGGCTAAATGACCGTGGTTATACGTCAGGCTGGCCTGTCTCTCGACATAACCGTTACATCTTCCTTAGAAATAGACAGTTCTTACCGATTGATGTTATTAAGGTAGGTCAATCTCTCTGAACGTTCGTCGGAAACTACCGCTTCTTAAATTAGTAGCTAGACTTATAAATTCGTCTTATTTGACGAACACAAGCAGGGAAGTGAGTTCTTTACTGTCATTAGAAACTAATTTCATTAGGTTTCACAGCCTGATGGTTAGAATTAGAAAAACCCATTGTGGGAGTTTAACTCCAAAATAGGATTTGTCTTGCGTCCTCTGGTCGCTTACAAGAGCTCCATACGAACCTCTTGAATCGACGTCTTTACTTATAAAACCGTCTTTTTATTTGCTTTCGCTACAGCTCTTCGAAGGAGCAATTCAAACGCTCTGTCTGTAGAAATCGGGAATGTCAGATTCAATGAATATGATGGCCTCTTTACACTACTGGGTCAACCAGGGTTTCTGGCTAAGAACCAGTTACTGTCGGTCCTTCCTGATCCGATTCAGTTCCTAGTCCTTCTGCGAGCTGTGGTCCTTCGGATTCCGACAGATACATTGTCCTGTCAGAGCTCTTAAATATTAACTTAAGAGATTTAAGGGGAATAGGGGTTGGAGAAGGAGGTTATTTCTCCCCCTTATAGGTCGTAATATATATCAGCAGCTTCTTTCTCGCTGGATATCCATTACAATTAAATTAGCGTACAAAGATTTACCTAGTCGAGATCTTTCTTTTCTGCGGATACGCCCGCATGAAGTTAGGGCTCTTTCGGCAAGTTGGGCTTTTTCGAACAATAATTCCCTTGAAGAATTCTTCGCGCGGCAGTTCGGAAAACTCAGTCAAGTTATTCATCTTTCTATTTGCGTTCTATGTCTAGTCAGACAGAACTTGTACTCCCTGGGCCCTTTGGTTGCGTCCCAGCGAGTTGTCCGCTAAATTACTCCCAACATATCAATGAAGTGAACACTGATTGAAATTATCAATCCCTGCTCTTACCATATATACTGTTGGGTTCATAGTACGTTGTAAATAAATTAGAAAATAATACACTACAAGGTGCTGCTACCTGGAACGACAGTAAGTATTGGCCGAACCTCCCGTCCGATGCTACAAAGTCATCAGGTATTAAATGACTGGTAATGTATTTTTGACATAAAAATGAAGTTTTTCAAGTAAAACATATTTTTATTAGAAAATACTTACCAGTCATTTATAGAGTCCCGCCTCCCATCCCCGCGTCGTCACCCAACACTTAATGTTGAATTAAAAGTGGCAAGATATCACGTGCTTGCCCGCTATTACGGGCAACCGTGTATATCACATATACGTGAGGAATACGCAAGGCGAGTTCTTTTTCTGGATGAATTAAGGGTGTAGAGATTATATATCAGGTATTAAATGACTGGTAAGTATTTTCTAATAAAAATATGTTTTACTTGAAAAACTTCATTTTGAGCAATTTTTCCTTTTGTCACAGTGTTTTTAAAAGTCGTCTGCTGCAGATGCGTCAAATTGTGTCTATAGGTGGGAAAGGGTTAAGATTGTATTTGTACAGTCTGTTCAGAGTCTTCACTGTCTGCCTCAAGCAAATTTGTCTTAAACCGCTTTCTCACATAAAACAATTCTGCAGCAGACGACTTTGAAAATATACCCGAAATTGTTTGGAAACTCTCTTTAAATGAAAGAACAATCATTGAATAGAGATGAAAACATGGTGACAAAAGGAGAAATTGTTTGTTATGAGCAACTTCTTCTTTTGTTACCATGTTTTCAAAAAGCCGTCTGCTGCAGAGGCGTCAGAAAGCGTCTATATGAGGGAAAGGATTAAACCCTTTCTCACATACAACAAATCTGTAGCAGCCGGCTTTGAAAACATCTGGGCAATCATGTGAAAATTCTCCATTAATAAGGGTTTAATTATTAATTAGAGTTGAAAAATATTGTGGCAAAAGATGAAATTGCACATGATGAGCAATTTCACCTTTTGCCACAATGTTTTCAAAAGTCATCTACTGCAGATAAGTCGAAAAACGTCTATATGTGGGAAAGGGTTAATAATGCATAAACAATTTATAGGCTTTAATTTCAAAACACTCTTATTTGAATGTTGTTTAATTAATATTTCTAAAGTCGTTTGCTGCAGATGTGTCAAAATGCGTCTTCAGGTTGGAAGGGCAATAAGATACAAAATACCAGACAAAATCTTGTAAAAAATGTAACTGTTAACCATAAAAGCAGAGAATATCTTTTTCATCTTGTCTGTGATACAAAGAAATACAGTTTCACACACGCGTGGAAGATAAAGTGGGATTTTCTGACAAGCTTCTAGCTGTCTGATAGGCATACTTCTTTAGTCTGTTGACGACTTTGCTAAATCCAAATAATTTGATGAATTTTCATTTTACGTTGGTTCTCGAGACATCACATATGGGATGTATTATGTGCGAATACATTCATTGTAAACTGTTATGATGGCGAAATTTGATATCTTTTCTTTTCTCAATGTGAGGCTGTCTTTCTCTATGGAATTTGGTTTGAGTCCATGCCTGATATGATGTTTCTAGTGCTGTCTGTAATACTTTGAAAACAACTAGAAAATGCAATATACTTATATATCTGGACAATTTAATATGAAGTTCTGCTACTGAGATTTACCCTTTCCCACATATAGATGCTTAAAATCTGATGCCTCGATCTTCAGCAGACAACTTTTGAAAAATTTGTTACAAAAGCAGAAATTCTGAAAAAAATGAGCAATATCTCCTTTAGCCACAATGTTTTAACTTTATTTAGTAATTAATACGTCCAATAATAGAGAGTTTCTTGATGTTTTCAAAGTCCTCTGTTGCAGATTTGTAATATGTGGGAAAAGGTTATAAGCATGAAGTTTTCAAAAATTGTCTGCCGTACAGAGTGTCATCTGTAGGGGGGAAAAAGTTGCGAAAACTTCAGAAATCTGTAAACCACTGTTTTAATGGTAAACCCCTTTCCCTCTTATAAACGCTTTCTGACACCTCTGCAGCAGACAGCTTTTTGAAAACATAGTGACAAAAGCAGAAATTGCTCAAAACGAGCAATTTCTCCTTTTTCCACAATGTTTTCAAAAAGCTGTCGGCAGCAGGTGACTTTTGAAAACATTGTTGCAAAAGGATAAATAATTATGGCAGAATTTCTCTTTTAGCCACTACAGTTTCAACTCTTTTGAATAATTATACTTTCATTTAACCCTTTCCCTCATACAGCAATTCTGCAGCAGATGACTTTGAACGTAGTTTGTCAAAAAATAGAAAATCTCCATAATTGAATGGATAACCTATGACAAAAAGTGGAAAACATTGTGGTAAAAGGAGAAATTGCACGTTTTGTGCAATTTCTTCTTTTGTCACTATGTTTTCAAAAAGCCGTCTGCTGCAGAGGCATCAGAAAGCGTCTATATGAGGGAAAGGGTTAAAGAGATTTCCGATATTTCAGCCTTGACTTTTTTTTATGTAAGATATGGATGAAACCCAATTAATTGATCATTAAATGATTTGCAAATAATTACACTGCAACGGCTATGATATTTATTACACAGGTAGAATTATGAATTATGAATCATAATATCTTATTGAAGTTTTTTTCAGCTTTAATATACCTCCTGCAGTTGAAAGAACAGACAATGGAACTGTCAAAAAACATATTTGAAGTCCTAAAGTATTTCAACCTTTCTGTGCAAATCAAGTTTTCTATCTTCCTCAATTATTATGTATTTAATGACAGACATTTTACTTAACCCTTTCCCTCATATAGACGTTTTCTGACGCCTCTGCTGCAGACGACTTTTGAAAACATTGTGACACAAGGAGAAATTGCTCAAAACGAGCAATTTTTCCTAAAGTTTGCCACAATGTTTTCAACTCTATTTAATAAATAAACTTTCACTTATGGAGATTTTTCATATTTTTGCCAAGATGTTTTCAGTCTGCTGCTGCAGATTTGCTGTATGTGGGAAAAGGGTTAACTCATTCCAACTATTCTTTGAAACATCTACAAATAAATATGGACATTTTCTATTTAGAGGGTATTATTTTTTTTAACACAGATTAATATATTGTTGTAAAAGGAAATATTGCTTATAATTAATAATTTCACCATTTGCCACAATGTTTTCAAATAATTTCGTATGCAAATGCATCAAATTGTGTCTTGGTGTAGAAAAGGGTTAACAACCAAGATATTTTGTTGATTAAAAATTACCCTGATGTTACAAGTATCTTTCTGACATGTCTGCAGCAATGGAAAACATTGTGAGAAAAGGAGACTTTAATTGCTGTTCTTCATGAATAGTTTTGTTCTTTTCTCACCATGTTTTTTTCTCAGGACAAGGGTTAAAAGATCATCAAACACTTCAAATATTTCTATTTAATGTAAGCCCTTAGTAACCCTCATAGGACTAACCTGCAGCAGTCGACTTTTAAAAAATCTAAAAATGAAGAAGAATTGATTGACTATCCCTTTTCCTCATATAGACACTTTCTGACGCTTCTGCAGCAGACAGTTTTTTGAAAACATAGTGACATTAGACGAAATTGCTCAAAACGAGCAATTTCTCCTTTTGCCACAATGTTTTCCACTTCAAGTCATAGGTTATCCATTCAATTATAGAGATATTCTTTTTTTTGACAAAATATGTTTCAAAGTCGTCTGCTGCAGAATTTTCGTATGAGGGAAAGGGCTATAAATAAAATCAAAATTATTTAGTAGAACTTAATTTTGACAAAAGGTAAAAATTATTTCCGAAAGTCGTCCGATGCAGATGTGTCTGCATGTGGAAAAGGGTTCACTGCTGTGATAATGAGAGGGTTCCTTTATGACAAGATGACAAATAATCGGACATCAAAATTATGATAACTTTGTGCCTGATACAAGGGGGCCGTTATTCAAAATGAACCACCACATTCATGTCATTATTTACCCTTTCCCCCTTACAACAATTCTACAGCAGATCAGTCTTTACACAATTGTGAAAAATCTTTATAAATGAAACTATACTTATTGCATAGAGTTGAAAACAGTGTTGTAAAAGGAGATTCTTATTTCGCTGCAATGCTTTCGAAAGTCATCAACTGCCGATTTATCTCAATGTTCAACAAAAGGATCAATTTTTGGACTGTATACTTAAACATACAATAACTCAGCAGCAAAATACATTACAAAATGATTTTTTGTTTTATTGGGGGTTTATGCCGTTTTCAACATTTTTTCAGTTTTACCATAGAGACAGTTCACTTTTCATGATCCCTGGGTAAAACAAACCAGTACTAGGCCAGGAAATGTGCCTTGCCGAAGGGCACTCCACATTATATATGACCGCCACAACCAGACAACTTTGAAAGCAATTGCCTAAAAATATGAAAACTCTATGAATAAAAGAATAATTATTGAATAAAGTGGAAAACATTGTGACAAAAGGAGAAGTTGCTCATTTCTCATTGGCCACAAAGTTTTCAAGAATCGTCAGCTCAAGAGGTGTGAGTAAGTTTCTGCATGTTGGAAAAGAATAAATTTCAACTTTGAGAATTTGTTCAAACTCTATATCTTTATTTTAAGACAAAAAAAAGGCTCACAATAAATGATTTCTCATCAGCAATTTCTCCTTTTGTCACAATGATATCAAAATGCTTATCTACTGCAGAGGTGTCAAAATGTGTCTGTATGTGGAAAAGGATTCAACATAATGAGAAACGATCAGATATTTATAGAGTTCAGGATAATGGTCCTATAATTATAGATCAGATCATTGCAAACTAAAGGTGTCAAATGTGATTTCAATTTGTTTTTTCAATTTTTAAACCCTTTCTGTCAAATGGATGATTTTTTAGCTCACCTGAGCATTAAGTGAGAAATTGTGAGCTATCTCAGTTTGTGGTCTTTAAGCTATTGCTTCAAACGATATTTCCTCCTAAACCACTTGGTCAATTTTGATGAAACTTCCGGCCTTTGTTTGATGCCCTCAGTCTTTTGCATGAACTAAATATGGTTGGAAACTGAGATCTTAAGCCTTTCCCTCATATAGACGCTTTCTTTTATTAGTGACATAGGTAATATCCATTCAATTATTGAGATTTTCTATTCTTTGACAAAATATGTTCAAAGTCGTCTGCTGCAGAATTGTGTAATGAGGGAAAGGGTTAATTAAGTGCAGCATCTGATGCTAGAATCGCAATTCAAACAAAATATCAGTGAAGGTTTTAAATCTGACAATTATCATATTTGACCTTATATAGTATCAATTTGAAAACCCGTTCTATGAATTATCCATATTTGCATAAGATTTACAGAAGTTTGTAGAACACAGCTGAGCTCTGTTTATATTGATTGATTTTGATCCTCATCTAATCCCATCCATGGCTAAGTACAACTTCCTACACTGTGTGGGGTCGTAACCGTTTATCTGGCATTTATAAAGTCATCTGCCTTGAAGGATAGATGCTTTGCATCATATGACAAATCTGCAGCAGACGATTAAAGCAGATATATGGAAAATCTTTTATAAATGAACGTATAATAAATTATTATTAAACAGAGGTGAAAACAAAATGTCAAAAAGAGAAACTGATCATCATGAGCAATTATTCCCTCTTGCCACAATGTTTTCAAATACCGTCTGCTGCAGATGTGTCAAATTGCGTCTGTAACTGGGAATGAGTTCAGAATATCCAATGGGGCAAGTTTCAGTGTAAAATAGGGTATCTGGAAACTTCTATCCAGTCAGAAAGGGTTGAAAATGTTTTCTTTTACAAAATTTACAAATGAAAGATTCTATTGCTAGGTTTTAACAAAACTGGGAAAACATGATACACAGAGATTTTAGTGGGGAGAAAACCTTGCTCTATGTTTACGAAGTATGGGATAAACTAATCCCCTAAATGGTGATTTAACATCTTTGTTTAACAATTATGACAAGTTATTGACTCTACTTTCTTTGTGTCATTAAGGCAGATTACCAGTCCCACTGGACAACGGGGAGCCGGCAACTTTTGACATCTAGAAAGTTTCATTGGTCATTTGTATCTTGGAGCTTTGGGTATTTCAAGCTTTATAAGAACCAGCAGGTTGTCCAGCAGTTGCCTTCAACCCTTTCCCTCATACAACAAATCTGCAGCAGACGATTTTGAACATATTTTGTCAAAATATAGAAATTCTCTGTAATTGAATGACCAAAAGTGGGAAACATTGTGGCAAAAGGAGAAATTGCACGTTTTGTGCAATTTCTTCTTTTGTCACTATGTTTACAAAAAGCTGTCTGCTGCAGAGGCATCAGAAAGCGTCTATATGAGGGAAAGGGTTAACTGATTTGATGTTTCATGAGTCATCTGCTTTGAAAAGGGGAAAAACTATAACAACGTTGAAAAGAAAAAATATCAATATACATTGTAGTAAGACAAAAAAAAAACAGAAAAGGAGAAATTTCATGTTTTGTGATCTTCCGAGTCTGCAAAAGTATCAGAAAAATTAGTAGCTGTAATTGCTTTGGAAATAAGCTATAATTAATCCTAGAATTGTTTTCGCAATTCGTTTTTGTCCTCATAATATTACCACAGCACTGGACTTATAAGTATGATATCATGTAGTCTTTGAAGTTATAAAGTATTTGACCAGGTGATAAACAAAAGAGTTAGATAGATGAAGTGACAAGATTTGACCATGATATTAGGGATTAGATTCGATATAAATTGAGCCAGTTCATGGGAAAAGGTACCAGTTGATATTTGATAGACAAAGGAAGATAGATGAAGTGACAAGATTTGACCATGTCATTGGGGATTAGATTCAATATAAATGAGCCAATTCATATAAAAAGGTGCAATTTGAGATTTGCTTAGTTTTATTAACATTTTCACAACTCACCTGAATATCTGAAAATTGTTTTATTACCATAAGAGATTTGCGAAAATTAGATCTTGATTAGATTGTGTTTATTTGCAGACTGATCTTGACCTACACTATTTACAAAAGACTAGGTTGCGTGGACTGTCTCAAATAATGTTGGGATATACCAAAATTGGCCGGGTGGCTTCCCTCCTTGGAGCTCAGAGCTGCAGGGATAACATACTTACCAGCGGTATTGATACTAAGCCCAGGAAATGCTTTGATATAACCAAAATACTGTTGAAAGCGGTGTTCAACCCCATTCAGTCTTACCAAATACATGTATTGTTGTTTATAGCTGTACAAGAAGTGCTCAAGCTGAGCTTAGGTGTTCTCATTTTGTCCATTGTACATCTGTCATGCATCGTCCGTTGTGCGTTGTCAACAATTGCCTTGTTAACACTACAGGTAACATTCACATCCAATCTTCATGAAAGTTTATCAGAACATCAAATCTTGCTTGTTTACACTCTAGAAATAGCTTACCTGACCAGTGTACAAAATGATTAATTGTGATTGACTATGTGGTTGGCATAACCCAGGTAAGCAATACGGGGCTATCATGGCCCTTTTGTTTTCATTACATTATAGCTATGATATTGCTTGTTTGTATCTGTCAAGCTCAAGCACTTTGGGTAAGTTTCAGTCTTGCATCCCAGCTGTGATTCCAAACTTAGCATTGGTAAGTCATATGTGTATCATGGTAAAGTGAAATGTCACTGTGTTATAACTAAATTAGACAATGTTATATATTATACAGAGATAGTGGTTTCTATTGATGTTTTTAAGCATTTTTTTATGCCCCCGGAATCACCGATTCGGTTTTGAACCATAACAGGTACAGCTACCATATTTCACATGTGTATTCCTTGTGACATGACCTTTCTGTCAGTACCAACATTTTTGACCTTGCAACCTTGACCTTTGACCTAGATGTTGATTTTTGATGCCTAAGTGCCTAAGTGGCAGAAACGTTTGTTAAACATTATGTCATAATTATCAGTTTCCCACATACAACAAATATAACCAAAACATTCAGCAAATCTCCATCAATGAAAATATCATTACTGAATCATTATAAAGTTAAAAAACATGGTGGCAAAAGGAGAAATTGTACAATTAGAGTAATTTAACCCTTTCCCTCATATAGACGCTTTCTGACGCCTCTGCAGCAGAAGGCTTTTTGAAAACATAGTAACAAAAGAAGAAATTGCACAAAACGTGCAATTTCTCCTTTTGTAACAATGTTTTCCACTTTTAGTCATAGGTTATCCATTCAATTATAGAGATTTTCCATTATTTGACAAAATATGTTCAAAGTCGTTTGCTGCAGAAGGAGGGAAAGGGTTAAAAACATGCAGCAAACAATATTGAAAACTCTATAGATGAAACTTAAATTATTGAATACAGCTGAAAGCATTGTGTCAAAAGGAGAAATTGCAATTTCTCCTTTTGTCACAATGTTGTTTTCAAAACGTCGTCTGCTGCAAACGCGTCTGCAAGTGGTAGAGGGTTAATTTATAGATTTTTTTTCAGTATATATTCCGATATATTTTCCAAGGTTATGACTTAAAACATGGCTAAAAAAACTCAGAAAAATAGTTTAACAATAAACAAGTTGCCGACATTTTCTACATTCATCATCTTTGATAGTTGATAAAGTAATTTGTAACGGCAAAAGGGTGCGATGTATAACTCATTGATCACAAGAAAATATATCATCGTTTTTTCTTTCATGCCATTTTACTGATAGGTATCTTAATGTGAATTGAATCACGACATTTAACTCAATGCAACCACCAATTAGTTGCGTTTTATATTTTCTCAAAATAGGGGTGAAAATTGAATTCAATGAACTTTGTTAACCCCTTCCCACATTCAGACATATTTTGACACATCTACAACAGATGACTTCTGAAATATTGTGGCTAGGGGAGAAATTGTTGTTATGATTCTCCTTTTGACAGATTACTATCACCTCTATTCAATAATTTTCTATTTTCCGTATCTTTGCCACAATGCTTTTAAAGTTATCTGTAGCAGCAGGTTCCATCAATGGGCTAACAGTCTATTTGGAAAATTAGCCAATTGCTTGAAAAGAATGTTGTGTGGAGAACTGGTGTGATAAAGCCAGAAATCACATAGGAAGGTGAACTGCAGGTTGCCATGATATGACTGAAAAATTGTTTAAAACGGTGTTTAAAACTCAAATCATTCAATGAATAAATGTAGCAGCAGGGACGTCAAAATTTACTTTCCTGGTAGTGTTTGTCTTATGTTGTAAAGGATTGAAAACAGAGTCCTTACTCTGTGTCACCTGCAAGTTTTCTTTTGCTGGGTCATTAGAATTGCAACTGTTACAAATCACCTGTGTAACTGGGATCAATTGTTTTAGTTATCTGGATCTGGAGAAGCTTTGACAATCAAGAAGCGGAAAGGCATTGATAATGTTTGAGAAAAAAGAAAAAAAGACTATCTCTAGAACATCTCCATAGATAATTCTCCTTTAAACTGTTTGCTGTTTAACCCATTCCCTCACACAACAATTCTGCAGCAGACGCTCTGAACATATTTTGTCAAAAAATAGAAAATCTATATAATTGAATGGATAACCTATTACTTAAAGTGGAAAACATTGTGACAAAAGGACATATTGCTTGTTTTGAGCAATTCCTACTTTTGTCACAATGTTTTCAAAAAATCTGTCTGATGCAGAGGCGTCAGAAAGCATCTGTATGAGGGTAAGGATTGATAGAAGATAAATATTTGTTTGTTTGTATGGTGTTTTGTGCGGTTTTCAACAATATTTCAGTTATATCACATATTTTCCTGGGTAGTAACCAATACTACTTGTCCATTTATCCTGACACCAGAGAATCAGTCATAATGCTTGTCCCGCAATCCTGAATGCCAAGGGAGGAAAGCCATTTACTACCATTTCTAAAATGTTAGCCTATCCTTTCCAGGATGTTCCGACCCAAAACCTGCATGATATTTGAATCTGGTCAGGATCTGCACCAAATCAAGTTGATTATAACAAATATTTGTTTTCGTATGGTGATAATGTTATCTCTTTGATTCAACCCTTTTCCACTTGCAGGCGCATTTTGACGCATCTGACAAAAAGTGCAATTTCACCTTTTGCCACAATGTTTTTCACTTTTTGTCATAGAGGTTATCCATTCAATTATGGAGATTTTCCAATTTTTGACAAAATATGTTCAAAGTCGTCTGCTGCAGAATTGTCGTATGAGGGAAAGGGTTAAGGGTGAATTGCCAAAGAAAGAAATGTAATTTGTCCTCATCTTGATTGTTTTTTGTCTCCAGTCTTTTTTTCTTGAGCAGATAAGAGTGATAGAGCAAACACAGTCAGCAATCATAGCCAGAATCATGTAAATGGAACGAAAAGTCGCCAACAGATGCAGGCTTCTTGTTGTTCTAACAAAGTGTCTATCTGCTGACACAAGTCAAGTCTGTATTTTCTCAGGCATTGTCCGACAATTCATTTGCTGAATGACACTCGCTGCTAAATAAGTCTATGTCCTTCGTTGGTCGGCTAATTTGTAATCATTTCAGCCACAACACAGGTAAAAGTAACTCTGATATAGTTTTTTAACAGCGTCTACCAAAAGCGGTAGAGCCAAGTTGCCATCATGGTTCAGGTCATACACAAGACTTAAAGCATACAAAAAAAAATCGGTAGCAGACGACTTTGAAAACGTATAAGCATAAATATAGTAATTTTCTGTAAATGATAGTAAAATTGTTTAATAGAATTGAAAACATTGAGAGTTTGCTCATTATGAGCAATATTTCCAATTGCCACAATATTTTAAAAAAAGTTTTCTGCTGCAAATGCATCAAAATGAGTCGGCAAGTGGTAGTAGTGGCTTCCCTCTTATCCCTTTCCCCACATACAACAAATCTGCAGCAGATGACTTTGAAAGCATCTAGGCAAACAGTCACGGAAAGCTCTATAAATGTAGATATAATGACTAAATAGAGTTAAAAACATTGTGGCAAAAGGAGAAATTGCTCGTTTTGAGCAATTTCTTCTTTTGTCATAATGTTTTTTAAAAGTCGTCTGCTGCAGGGGCGTCAGAAAGCGTCTATATGTGGGAAACGGTTAAATTGCATTTAAGTAGGATTACAGCGATAACAATGTGACTGATATACTACATGTTGCGGATTAATCAGACCAGCAGTAATTTACAATGAAAAAAGCTGAAGTGCTGTTGAAGATGGTGTAAAACACTAGTCATACAAACGGACACATAGGCAAACATTCCTTCAGTCATTACTCAGTAGAATAGACAGGCTTCAGGGTGTTTTCCTTCACATCTGACTAGCTGATTATACCGGAGTTATTTCTCCTTTCATCTCATTGTTTTCAAAAGTTGTCTGTTGAATAAGAAGTCTGTATCAGGCGAACTGTTAACCCACATTTGACAAATCCGGAGCAGATGACTTCTAAAATATCTAGGCAAAGCAATGGAAAAATATCTAAATAATTATTGAATAGAGGTGAAAATATTGTGGCAATTTCTCCTTTTGCAACAATGTCTTTTTTCAAAAATTCTTCTGCTGCAGATAGGTAAGAATGCCTCTGCAAATAGAAAATGTTTTACTCTCGTTGGTCATAGATTGAGGGCCAAGTGTTGACCCTTTCCCTCATATAGACGCTTTCTGACGCATCTGCAGCAGACGGCGTTTTGAAAACATAGTGACAAAAGAAGAAATTGCACAAAATGTGCAATTTCTCCTTTTGCCACAATGTTTTCCACTTTTTGTCATAGGTTATCCATTAAATTATGGAGATTTTCTATGTTTTGACAAAATATGTTCAAAGTCGTCTGCTGCAGAATTGTTGTATGAGGGAAAGGGTTAATCTGAAGAATGGTTTATAGACAATAATCTAGTTTGATGAACATCAGACACCAAATTTAGTGTAAGTACTTGATAGATGCTTGGAAATCACTCATCTATCTTGCTGATGTAAAGTTTCTCATTTAGCCCCATTTCCAACATACAACAAATCTGCAGCAGACAACATGGAAAACATCAGGGCAAAATCATTGGAAATCTCTTCAAACTATTCTATAACTACTGAAAAGTTGATAACATTGTGGCAAAATGAGAAATTGTTTGAGCAATTACTCCTTTTATTACAATGTTTTCATGAAATGTCTGTTGCAGAGATGTCAAAAAGTGTCTGTATGTCGGGAAAAGGTTAACAGTACAAATTGATTTGGCACTCAATTATTAGAAGGGGGTCTGTATATAGATGCTATTTGTTGTTGAAAACTCTTGATCCTCTACCATTTCCATACCATATGGATTTGGTTTTCTGGATTTGATAAATTTTTGATATTTTGAAAATATAATTTTGAATACAGAGGAAAACATTTAATGTGATTCAATTCTTTTTTTTATTTGACTTGAAAACAATTAATGTTAATTCAAATGTATACCTACACACAATTCCAACGTTTGATGTATTTGTATACAATTAAATGTCTATATATAATGAAATTGCTGAATCCCTTTACCACATACAGACATTTTCTGACGCCTCTGCAGCAGCCGACTTTTGAAATCATTGTGGTGCCAAAAGAAGAAACTGTTCATAATTAGCAATGCCTCCTTTTGCCACAATACTTTCAACTCTATTCAATAATAAAATTTTGATTTATAGAGACTTTTCATATTTTTGTCTATATGCTACATATTAACTGTATGCATATTTTCCCTGGTGTTTGCTTATTATGATTGCGGTTTTACAACATTTTCATAAATATTTTAGTTATAATATGGCGACAGTTCACTTATTCATGATTCCTTGGTGAACAAACCAGTACTTGGCTAGGAAATGTGTCTTACCAATGAGCACTCAACCATGGCGGCCAGGACTTGGGATTGAGCCCGGTACGCCCTATTCCAGATCTCTGACGCTAATCACTCGCCCACTAAAAATTCCCTGTTGTAATGTGATGTAAATGAATCAGTATATAATAATATGGGAAGAGGAGAAATTTTCTATTTTTCTTTTGTAATATAGTTATACCCCCCCGCAAACAAAGTTTGGGGGTATATAGGAATCACCCTGTCTGTCTGTCCGTCTTTATAACCCCCGCAAACAAAGTTTGCAGGGGGTATATAGGAATCACCCTGTCTGTCCATCTGTGTCCGTCTGTCTGTCTGTCCGTATGTCACCATTTCTTGTAAGCACTACTCCTCCTAAACGGCTCAATGGATTTGGTTCAAACTTTACATGAAGGTTACACATCATATGTAGATATGCATGAAGGAAGATCATAAGCCTCAGATTCTTCCAAGGGGAGATAATTTAATTTAGAGGTTACCTGCGAGGGACTCCTGTGCATATACCTCCACATTTCTTGTAAGCACTACTCCTCCTAAACAGCTCAATGGATTTGGTTCAAACTTTACATGAAGGTTACACATCAAATGTAGATATGCATGAAGGAAGATCATACGCCTCGGATTCTTCCAAGGGGAGATAATTCAACTTAGAGGTTACCTGCGAGGGACTCCTGTGCACATACCTCCACATTTCTTGTAAGCACTACTCCTCCTAAACGGCTCAATGGATTTGGTTCAAACTTTACATGAAGGTTACACATCATATGTAGATATGCATGAAGGAAGATCATACACCTCGGATTCTACCAAAGGGGAGATAATTCAACTTAGAGGTATCCGATGCTTTGAGGGAAGCGGGGTGTATTCTTCAGTGAGCTTTGCTCACAGTATTTCTAGTTTACATCTGCATCGGGTGACAAAGGTCATTTGTATTGCCTTAATAATTGAATTGTTTCTCACATATAGACGCATTCTGACGCCTATGAAGCAGAAAGCTTTTGAAATTAATATGTGGCAAAAGGAGAAATTGTTCATAATGAGCAATTTCTACATTTGCCACAATAATTTGAACTATATTCAATAAATATCCTTTCATTTAGTTGATTTTTCATATTTTTGGTAAAATGTTTTCAAAGTCATCTGCTGCAAATTTGTTATATGTGGGAAAGACTTAAAAACTAGATGAATTTCCTTCTATTTCTTATTCAATGATTTTGTTTCACTGTGGTCAAGCATCAATGGTCAGGGACCATAATATAGCGATTGGTCACTTTAATGGTCTATCTATCTCCATTTATCATAATGAATCATTAAATGGTCTCTTTTGTCATTATTTGATTTATACTTTTCAACTTCCCCTTTTTATGAATCATTGACCATTCAACACAGTTTTCTACCCACATTTATTTTTTTAAATTCCTTGAACCTAAAACAGTTGCTGAAAAAAAAGTTTCAGCAGTTAAAAACAAACCATCTTGTTTTTGAACTGATGAATTATCATTTAATTAACCCTTTCCCACATATAGAAGCTTTCTGACACCTATGCAGCAGACGACGTTTGAAAACATTGTGTCGAAAGAAGAAATTGCTCAAACAAGCAATTTCTCCTTTTACCACAATGTTTTCAACTTTTTTCAGTAAAAGATTTCCTCATTTATACGGATTTTCCATATTTTTGTCCACATGTTTCCAAAGTTGTCTGCTGCTGATTTGTATGTGGGAAACGGTTAAAAGTGGTGAAAGACAAAAGTTTAAGAAGATTTTTGAATCATTTCTAACATTAAAAAGCTGGTAAAAATAAGGGTTCATTAATTGACTGAAGCAGCCATCATATAAATCATTTTCATCTGAATGATTTTTTAAAAATTTGTTCTTAATAAGAGATTTTCTTTTTAATAAAGCAGTCGAGTGAGTCAGTGGAGTTTGAGTAACATTTTTTACCTGCTAATTTTTCTTAACCCTTTCTTACTCGCAGACCCATTTTTACACAACGGAAGCGGATGACATTTGAAAACAGTTGTGACAACCTGTTTCATGCAAAAAGATACCGTTGGTATTTGTAAATAATGTAGGTTCAGATCAGCAAGTGTGCCTGTTGAGTTATATCAAAGTCTTCATAACTCACAATTTGTATGTGTACTTATTATCCCTTTCCCTGACATATGACAATTCTGCAGCAGACTACTTTGAACATATTTTGTCAAAAAATAGAAAATCTCTTTAATTAAGTGGATAACCTCTGACTAAAAGTGGAAAAGATTGTGGCAAAAATTGTTAGAATCGAGGGGAAGGATTAATAAAGGAGTGACTTTTTCCCTTTTCTACTCATAAGCAAATTATATCTTCTTCAAAGAAAACTTGTGTCAATTAATGCAGAAATCATAATTTTTCGCTAATATATCAAAGGCTGCGACTGTTGTTAAACATCATTAAGTCATTGACTTTGTTCTTTATGCAATGTAAAAGTGAAATCGTCCATGTTTTAACAATTGACATTAAACTGATTTCCCAGCATTTGTATCTGATTTGCCTTGACTTTTTTTCATGTACAACAAATCTGAAGCAGACAACTTTGATATCATCATTAAACAAAAATGGATTTCTTTTTAAATGAAAGTGAAATTGAATACTAGAGTGGAAAAAATTGTATTAAAAGGATAAATTGCTCACAATAAGCAATTTATCCTTTTGCCACAATGTTTTCAAAAGTCATTAGCTGCAGATGCATGGTGGAAAAGTATTGTTATACTAGAATGTGATGACTAATTGGTTGGAAGTACTTGGGTTTCACACCGTTTTAACAGTATTTATACCCCCCGGCAAACAAAGTTTGGGGGGGTATATAGGAATCATTATACCCCCCGGCAAACAAAGTTTGGGGGGGTATATAGGAATCACCCTGTCTGTCCGTCCGTCTGTCCGTCTGTCCGTCCGTCCGTCTGTCTGTCTGTCCGTATGTCACCATTTCTTGTAAGCACTACTCCTCCTAAACAGCTCAATGGATTTGGTTCAAACTTTACATGAAGGTTACACATCATATGTAGATATGCATGAAGGAAGATCACACGCCTCGGACTCTTCCAAGGGGAGATAATTTAACTTAGAGGTTATCTGCGAGGGACTCCTGTGCACATACCTCCACATTTCTTGTAAGCACTACTCCTCCTAAACAGCTCAATGGATTTGGTTCAAACTTTACATGAAGGTTACACATCATATGTAGATATGCATGAAGGAAGATCACACGCCTCGGACTCTTCCAAGGGGAGATAATTTAACTTAGAGGTTATCTGCGAGGGACTCCTGTGCACATACCTCCACATTTCTTGTAAGCACTACTCCTCCTAAACGGCTCAATGGATTTGGTTGCATGAAGGAAGATCACACGCCTCGGACTCTTCCAAGGGGAGATAATTTAACTTAGAGGTTATCTGCGAGGGACTCCTGTGCACATACCTCCACATTTCTTGTAAGCACTACTCCTCCTAAACGGCTCAATGGATTTGGTTCAAACTTTACATGAAGGTTACACATCATATGTAGATATGCATGAAGGAAGATCACACGCCTCGGACTCTTCCAAGGGGAGATAATTTAACTTAGAGGTTATCTGCGAGGGACTCCTGTGCACATACCTCCACATTTCTTGTAACCACTACTCCTCCTAAACGGCTCGATGGATTTGGTTCAAATTTTACATGAAGGTTACACATCATATGTAGATATGCATGAAGGAAGATCATACGCCTCAGACTCTTCCAAGGGGAGATAATTCAACTTAGAGGTTATCTGCGAGGGACTCCTGTGCACATACCTCCACATTTCTTGTAAGCACTACTCCTAAACGGCTCAATGGATTTGGTTCAAACTTTACATGAAGGTTACACATCATATGTAGATATGCATGAAGGAAGATCACACGCCTCGGACTCTTCCAAGGGGAGATAATTTAACTTAGAGGTTATGTAGATATGCATGAAGGAAGATCACACGCCTCGGACTCTTCCAAGGGGAGATAATTTAACTTAGAGGTAAACAAACATGGAGCGGGGGGTATTCTTCAGTGAGCTTTGCTCACAGTATTTCTAGTTCAGTTATATCATGGCAACAATAGACTTGTGTTTTGTGGCCCAAGGGCACTTGACCTTAACCGTCCCAAACAAGTAGCAAAATGTATTCAATAATAATACGAAAAAACCCCATGAATGGGTTTTTTCGCTTATAGTTAACGGGTGTGAGATTTTTTTTTTTTTTTTTTTTTTTTTTCAATAACCCATGAAGCTTTCTGAAATGAAACTGGCCAAATCCATGGGGGCCGCCATTTTGGGTATGTATAAAATGAGCCGAGAAACACGGATTGAAAAAAAATTATTGTCGTCTTTTTAATATTTTTTTTTTAAAATCGATATTTTGGGTATGTATAAAATGACACGAAAAACACGGATTTTTAAATTATTGTCGTCTTTTTAATATTTATTTTTTTAAAACGATATTTATTAAAGTGCTGTGTTTTGGGGGAATTAACATTAAAAATAAATGGAACTCTGTACGAAATATGTTTTCCCGTTCGTCAAAAAACGACAGCATTCGACTTCTACGCCGGAACCTAAATGTTGACTGTATCGTAGCCAAAGAAGGACGTGACGTCAATGGAGCGACGTCGTTTCCCGCAAAAAAGTGGTATCAACATGAAATACCCCAAATTCCTATACATGAGCTATTTATCAAACATTGTTGCAAAAGGATAACTTTCTCATAAGGAGCAATTGTTCTTTTAGCGAAAATCTTTCCCTAAATCGTCTGTTGCAAAGGCCTCAGAAACCGTCTCTAATAGGGAAAGGGTTAAGCAGAAATGTGACCCCTTACATCATTTGTTCCAGTCATATTGACTGGTTGAAAAAGGCAGTTGCCAGGTGGCATCAGCAAAGAGCTGATCTTTTTGCTTCTTTACCATAATGCAGGTGATCGATTTAGGATCATCTTGGCCATCATGTTTTAACCTCGTTCATTATAAATGTATTCCTTGATGTTCTGAAAGTCTTTACTTTATTATTTTCTGTTCGTAATAATAGACGACAGCAATTCGAATTCCAAATATTTTTTGATAATGCACGAAACATGACATTAACATTATTATTGTCTAGTCAATTACTTATAAATCCTTTTTTATGGCCAAAGTATGCTCTTTAATTTTTGTTTATAATTATCTTGCGTTTTTTCGTAAATAGGTAGTACCTATAGATATATTACATACAGTTATATAGGTCTTCTTTATTTTGTCTAGATATTTTCAAAGTCGCCTGCCGTAAATATGTTGTTTGTGGGAAAGGGGGGTTAAAATTATTTAAATTTAATGACAGCAACAATCCAAGAGATCTTTTTATTTTAATCTCATTTGAATTTATATATTTCTTTGCTATAAATCTCAGAAATTTGGCACCATTTCTAAAACGCATTTTTGTTATCCCTTTCCCAAATACAGACACTTTCTGATGCCTCTGCATTAGACCACTTTTATAAACATTTTGGCATAAGGAGAAATTGCCCATCATGAGCAATTTCTCCTTTTCAACTTTATTCATTAATTGTTCTTCCATTTATAGAGAGTTTCGATAGTTTTTCTTAGACGTATCAAAGTCGTCTTCTGCAGATTTGTTGCATGTGGGAAAGGGGGTTCATTTTCAACCATATTTCAATATCATAAATTATTAGATAAAAAATGTGTATCATGTTATATATTTATGTTGCACTATAAAACTCAAGTGTCTTTAAATCACACTATATAACTTGGTGAGACTTGTGAAGACCCTGATAAACCAGCACATCTGTGAACTCTGATCAGGATCTTCCCTTTTTGCAATCTAACAATATACTAAATTGGAAGCCTCTGAAGAAAGGATAAAACAAGTAAGACACATTTTGATTGTATTTGCAATTGATTTAAAAAACAAAAAGTGAATTTTAAATGGCGTGTTGGTTGTTTTGTTTTGCGTGGTGTTTAACCCTTTCCCTCATATAGACGCTTTCGGACGCCTCTGCAGCAGACGGCTTTTTGAAAACATAGTGACAAAAGAAGAAATTGCACAAAACGTGCAATTTCTCCTTTTGCCACAATGTTTTCTACCTTTAGTCATAGGTTATCCATTCAATTATGGAGATTTTCTATGTTTTGGCAAAATACGTTCAAAGTCGTCTGCTGCAGAAATGTCGTATGAGGGAAAGGGTTAACGCCACTTTCAACAAACTTTAATTTATATCGCTGCATTTCCTCTAATTTACCAGAACCATGCACTGGTTCATTTATCATACACCAATGTGTCAGTTGTAATGCTAACCCCTAAAGGCCTCAACCATGAGTGGCCAGGAGGGAAAAGTGTTTTTAAAGCATAAGGAATCCAACCCGGGACCTCCGCACCGGAGGCAGAAACTCTACCGCTATACCACAAAGGCAGTGTTGCACTAGATGGTACAAGACTGCAACAAGTGATTTCACGATCCCCTTCTGTCAGTTCTAGGCCATCCTCTGAACTGAAAACAGTGAGGCAAAATTATAAAACTTCCTCTTCCTGACTCTTTCCCACATACAACATATCTGCAGCAGATGACTTTGAAAACATCTGGATTCTATGAATGAAAATGTTATTATCAAATACAGTGTGGAAAAAGTAGCATTATAATAACTTTGTCCACAATGTTTTCAAAAGTCTTTCTCTTCAAATACATCTACAAACGGGAAAGAGTTGCAAGTGTCAGAATTTGCGGCTGCTGCAAAGTTTTCAAGATTTTGATTGTTTATATACATTAAACTCCACTTGTAGGGGTTATATAGCTTTTTTGAAGTTGTCTTAAGAATTTAGATATCATGTAACATAATCAAATACTTTATCGATGTGGAAACCAAAATTGTTTCCTCAATTTCAGAATATTTTATGACTTCTTTTATGAATGTATAAGCATATAATCTGTTACATTAAAATACAATAAAACTGAACCAAAACCATAATGTAATCGTTACTAAGGAGTTTTCATGTTGAAATTTTCTTCTACCCACATATCTCTCGAAAATAAGAAAAGATCCTTCAGTTATAATGAGAAAATTGTTTTGTAACAAATTTGGTTTATCTGCAACTAAATTTTTCTCTACATTTTATTTGTGTCGGCCTCATAAATGTGCTACATTATGAGCAATTTCTCCTTTTGCCACAATGTTTTAAATAGTTGTCTGCTGCAAAAGCGTCAAATTACGTCTACATGTGGTATAGCGTTAATAAATATCTACCAAAAATTATAATCTTCGAGTTTTCCATTTAATAAATTGAAACGTTTTGGAAAATCAAATTGTAAATTTGATAGCATTTTTATCATTGAAGGAAAAGGTGAATTTTAAAAAAACAGGCACATCATTTTCTACTATGTTTACAAAAGTTGTATGCTAGCTGTCCAGTCGCTGAAGCTATGTTTACAAAAGTTGTATGCTGTCCAGTCGCTGAAGCTATGTTTACAAAAGTTTTATGCTGTCCAGTCGCTGAAGCTATGTTTACAAAAGTTTTATGCTGTCCAGTCGCTGAAGGTCAAGTGTATGAGGGAGAAGGTAAACTAGAAACTTTTGTGTTGAACATTTTGAGACAAAATGACGGAAATAGAAATTTGTGTCATACTGCAGCGGTGTGCGAATGTTTTTGATTGCTATCGCCAAATATCGGAAGTGTTTTTGAGCAAAAAGAATGAGCGATTGTGGTCACAAGACCGTTTAAAGTTTCACCCGCATTTTGACGGTTTTATGGGTATTTATTCTCGTGGGATGGCTCTGTAGTAAACTTCCCTTCCCTTTCATTGGTTAATTAACTATTTTTAGATTATTCTTTTTTTAAAGCAAGTTCACTTTCGGTATCAAAATTAAGATACTATATGAGTAATTTGAATTTATTTTATTATTCTTAGTTAGTTGTAAAGGCCAAATCATTTATGAAGCACACACAAATTTACGATTTCTTTCCAATATTAAGTGCTAAAAATATTTACTTCTTTCTTGACAATTTTGTTCTTCTACTGTCATAAGTATGCTATAGATAAAAGAGAAATTGTGTATAATATTAGCTAGCCTTAGGATTAAAGGGTATTTTAATAATACGTCTCACAGTGGGTTGTTACTTTGATACTTTGTGATTTGGGGGATTGTTCACAAAGTAGCTGGGTGACGCAGATCACTGATTCTCCATTGTTGCCATAAAGAATGGCCAAAAAGTTGATGACTGACTATTGAAGAAACATGTGGATCTTATTGAACTATTGTTGAACTTGACTATCTTCTAAGATTTCCCTTCATCAGAGTCTTCAATAATTATCTATGCGTTTATCCATTCACCTGGAATTACAGTCATCTGCTTTGAAAGCATCTTCGAAAAAAATGTCACAACTGGAAATAAATATTTATCAAAATTTATTGTTTTGAGCAGTTTTCTTCTTTTGCCACAATGTTTTCAACTGTATTTAACCCTTTCCCTCATACTACAATTCTGCAGCAGACAACTTTGAACTTATTTTGTCCAAAAAGTGGAAAATCTCTATAATTGAATGGATAACCTATGACTAAAAGTGGAAAACATTGTGGCAAAAGGAGAAATTGCACGTTTTGTGCAATTTCTTCTTTTGTCACTATGTTTTCAAAAAGCTGTCTGCTGCAGAAGCGCCAGAAAGCGTCTATATGAGGGAAAGGGTTAATAGTTATACTTTCATTTATAGAGATTTGCCATATTTTGGCCTAGATGGTTCCAAAGTCGTCTGATATAGATTTTGTTGTATGTGGGAAAGGGGTTAATCAACAAATATAATAACACAGAAAATCTCTTCGTCTGCTGCAGTGGCGTAAGAAAGCGTATGTATGTGGGAAATGGTTAAAGGAAGTGCTTGTTGAAAAATATGTTAGTAGCTAGCTGTGGTCACAAAAAATGTTACCACGGTCAAAGGTGAATGACAGGGTTGGTTGAAAATTATACCCTTGGCAAGTCGAGGGACGGGTATGAACGCCTTTATGTCGGCTGATGATTTCATTACAAGCAGACGGACATGAAACCATAATTGATTACTGCACTTTGTGTACTTTTAAACTCGTTGAACAATTACAATAGATGTGTAGTTACCCATTTCTTTCATTTTAATCCTTTTCTTTAATTTGCTTTAAGGTGGACTTTAAGCCCATTCACTAACGCAGATGCATTTCGAAGCATCTGCAATAGACAATTATTAAAAGCTCTGTGGCAAAAGGATAAATTGTTCATTATGTTTTCAACTCTATTCAATGATGAAACTGTCATTTACAGTGATTTTCTATATTTTTGCCTCACTGTTTTTAAATTTGTCTCGACCAAGCAGCAGGTTCCACCAATTGCCTAACAGTCTATGTGGAAAATAAGCCAGTTGTTTGGAAAGAATGTTGTGTTGAGGACTGGTATGAGAAAGCCAGGAATACATGGATAGGTGAACTTAAGCTGGCTGCTGTGATATGACTGAACAATTGTTAAAAACAACATTAAACTTTAATCAATCCACTCATAAAACAACGTTGAAGCAGGAATGTTTATACCTACATACATTTTTAGAGATTTTTACTGAGGTATGCGTACACACTTCAAAGTTTACAATTTTTATGAAAAGAATGTACATTTCCAAAAGTATTTCTGAATATGAGCTATTTCTTTTTTTGCCTCAATATTTTAAAACACATTTTCTCTTGGACAAGTCTGGTTCAAGTCCAACTTAACTTCACAGATATGTCCATTGGTTGTTTCACAATTTTTCAAAGAATTAGATAATATTATGTAGAACTCTGGTTGCTGTGAAACTCTTAGAAAAAGAATTCAAACCATATTGTTTGGTTGAAAAAATATGGCCAACAGGTTGCATCAGAAAAGGGTTAAAATGACAAAATTTTAGAAATTCTTCATCTCTGACACTGCTTGTTTGGATCATGACGTTTATAATGGTAATAGTGACTTCTCTTCTTGGTGCTCAAAAAATGGTAGTAATGGCTGCAGGGTTGAGGGTTTAGCATAGCGACTGACTCGCTTGTATCAGGATAATTGGACCAGTAGTACTGGTAACTTACACAGGAAATGCCGTGACTGAACAATTGTTGAAAGTGGAATAAAATACTAAACAATAAATTTTGTTACTCTGGTTTTACTGCGATAGCATCATGACTGACACGATTATCAGCAGCACTGATATTTTAACCAGGAAACGCTGTCATATGGCTGAAATACTGTTGAAAGGGATTAACCTTTTCCCTCATATAGATGCTTTCCGACGCCTCTGCAGCAGACAGCTTTCTGAAAACATAGTGACAAAAGAAGAAATTGCTCAAAACAAGCAATTTCTCCTTTTGCCACAATGTTTTCCATCCATTCAATTATAGAGATTTTCTATTTTTGACAAAATATGTTCAAAGTCGTCTGCTACAGAATTGTCGTATGAGGGAAAGGGTTAAATACTTTTCCAATTAACCAATGATTTTAAGACGTTATGGCATAATGCTGTTGAAAAAAAGGAGAGAAAAAAACATGACTAATTCATATCCAAGTAGAAATTTAAGGGAAAGATTTAATTACGGATGTTAAGCGCATATATATATATATATCAGTACACATTTTTATCTTACATAGAACAATGAAACTATTTTGAATGGATTAAGTGGGTGTTTTATGAGTACAAATTTCTTAATGATTTTAATCTTTTGAAAAGATAAGCTTATCCCCTGAGGATAGGCGGATTTGTTGTTTAAATGTACTGTGACTAACTTTTATTTGAATGATGTTATTATGCTGCTTTCAGTGGTATTACAGTTACATCACAGCATTTCCAGGGTTTAACCCTTTCCCACATTCAATAAATCTGCAGCAGACTTTGAACACATCTTATTAAAAACACAAAAAAATTCTCTATTAATTTTATGAAGGTTTATTTACAAACAGAAGTTGAAAACATTGTAGCAAAAGGAGAAATTGCTTGTTTTATCTTAGTGTTTTCAAAAGTTGTATGCTGCAGATGCATCATAATGTGTCTGCAAGTGGGAAAGAGTTAATTACCAGCTATTACTACCTGTTTATTTATCCTGACACAATACATCAGTCGCAATTGCTATCCCCTCAACCTTGAGTACCATTTCTACCATTTTTTACCATTTCCCACATAAAGCAAATCTGAAGCAGACAACTTTGAAAATGTCAGCTAAAAAATACGGGAAATCTCAATAATTGTAGGTATGATTACTATAAAAAGTTGAATTGCTCCTTAAATTGTCACGATGTTTTCAAAAGCTGTCTGCTGCAGATGAGTCGGAATGCGTCTGCAAGTGGGAAACGGTTAATCATTTACCTGTTTATTTATCCTGACACAATACAACAGTTAATACATTGGTTGCAATTGCTGCCCATATCCTTTAGTACCATTACTACCATTTGACTGGTCTTGCCTTATGGTATGTCCCGACTAGGATCGAGCCCTGGTACCCAGCTCCCAAGGTGGACCATCTTACTACTCAACTACTCAAGGAAGATGGTCTATGACTAAAGTCAAAGTCTTAGTTTGTTTTATTGGGGTTTTACGCCGTTTGCAACATTATTTCAGTTATATCACGGAGACTGTGAGTTCACTTATTCATGATCCCTGTGTAAACAAACTAGTACTAGGCTAGGAAATGTGCCTTGCCCAAAGGCCACTCCACCATGACCGTCGCCCCATGACTAGGGATTTTGTAACCGGAATTTGAAAAACATCCTGCTGAAGATTTGTTGTATGTGGGAAATTAAGGGTTATGGTATTCACATTGAAGTGTATCAGTTTTAATAAAATGTCATTAGTTCTCCATATCTAATTAGTCACAGGTGAAGACAGCCACATCACAGAACTTTTCTACCTTTATAGTATAGAAAGGCGTGGAGGGTCTTTGTGTCATGATAACAGGATCCTGATGAGAGAGAAATTGGTAGACCTGCAATCAAACGGACTCGACTCCCTCTCCTTAACCCTTTCCCACATACAACAAATCTGCAGCATTTGACCTTCAAAACAAAGAGGCAAAAATATTGAAAACTTCTATAAAAGAAAGTTAAATTATTAGATTAAAAATAAGAGCTGCGCTGGAAACATTGTGGCAAAAGGCAAATCTGCAGCATGCACCTTCAAAATTTTCTTGGAAAAAATATAAAAAATCTCTGTGAATTGAAGTATAATAATTTAATAGAGTTGAAAACAGAGTGGCAAAAGGAGAAATTGCTCATTCAGAGCAATTTCTCTGTTTGTCACTATGTTTCTTAACCCTTTCCCTCATATAGACGCTTTCTGACGCCTCTGCAACAGACGGCTATTTGAAAACATAGTGACAAAAGAAGAAATTGCACAAAACGTGCAATTTCTCCTTTTGCCACAATGTTTTCCACTTTTAGTCAAAGGTTATCCATTCAATTATGGAGATTTTCTATGTTTTGACAAAATATGTTCAAAGTTGTCTGCTGCAGAATTGTCGTATGAGGGAAAGGGTTAACATCTGCTGCAGAGGTTTCAAATTGTGCATGTATGAGGACAATTTCTATCTATGTGGGAAAGGGTATATAAGAACACCACTGGCTCAGTTCAACATATATCAAAGTTCCTTTTTCCCCCTGACAGGGTCACAAAAGTTATTGAGATATTTGTATGATAGGTATAATTTACAAGCCTACCCACCCATCAGCTTCAAACAAATCAATTTTCATTTCTGATTTTCTTATCAACCCCCAATAAAGTTGACTTGGTGACGATGAATTAAGATGACGTTATAGATAGTATAGTCTCACCATGACGAAGTTTTTATCACCTTCGAACAGAAATATTGTTTGCCGATATTATTCTGGTGTATTAACAATACACTTGAAATAATGTGCAATTGATTGGTCGTAATTGCATTACTGGACTATTCCCTCTTGACCTAGTTTTGTGATTGTCCAGATATCCAAGGCTTACTGCAGACAATTTGAATGAATGTTAGGAGTTTATAAATGTACGAACTAGTGTTTACCTGATATGATAATTTTTTAGAAATGTTTGACGGAAAAGTCACATTTAATGTAGAATTTAAAAACGTTGTTGGTAAAAGATAAGTTGCTCTATTCTGGTAATTTCTCTCTTTCTCACAATGTTTTTAGTTGATGTTTGCTGGTTATCAGGAGTAAAATGTCTTCTGTATGAGGTAAAGAGTTAAACACAGGGAAGTAAATTCTAGAAAAAAGTTGATGTTACAAGATCTTTGAACCCATTTTATCCCTTCCCTGATTCATCTAACTTAACGACATAATGAACAACAGTACTTGATTTATTATACCCCCAGATACATAGTATATGGGGGCTATATAGGAGTCGAGCTTGTCGGTTGGTCAGTCTGTCGGTCCGTTGGTCTCTTGTGAACACTATTTCTCAGCAACCCTTAGTCAGAAGTCAATATAACTTCACACGAATGATTGATACCAAGCCTAGTTGTGCATATTATCGGCGTGTTGCACTGGAATTATGTTTAAATGAGTTATGGCCCCTTGAATTTCTCATACATATGTATATTGTCAGGCACCAGCTGGGGGTATTTATCACCTTCAGTGATATTTCTTGTTTATTGGGGTTTAACGCCGCTTTCAACATTATTTCAGTTATATCACGGCGACAGTTCACTTATTCATGATCCCTGGGTAAACAAACCAGTACTTGGCTAGTAAAAGTGCCTTGCTCAAGGGCACTCCACCATGACCGTAGTGCCGCGACTGGGGACGGAACCTGGGACACCCGGTTTCGAAATCCCCGATGCTAAAACAGTACTTGAAAGGCAAAATAATTGCTCAAAACAAGCAATTACTTATCCTATAATGAATTGAAATTATCCTTCCATTTTTCCAAGTTTAACATTTTGTTTCCAGATTTTATTAGCAGTTATCTCTAAATTCATAAAGTATCATATCAGTTAAAATGTATTAACCTTTTTCCCAAATACAAAAAAAACTGTAGCATATGACGTAATTAACATTTGGTGTAAAAACTATGGAAAATCTCTATAAATGATAATTGATAGTCTTTGAATTTTGTTTAAAGCATTGTGGCAAAAGGAGAAAATACTCATTTTGAGCAATTTTTCCTTTAAAAGTCGTCTGCTGCAGATCTATCATAATGCATCAGAAGCTGTCTGTATCATGGAAAGGGGTACCAATAGTTTGGTGTGTTTATTTGTATATCCAACCAATTTGTCTGTGCAGATGCTTTAAAAATATTCCAGCAAATGGAAAATGCTGAATATGTTAACATCCACGACATCTCCACCTTCAATATCTTTAGAATGGCGATATTCCTCCAAATGAGGGTGTTGTATTAGTTGTTCCAATGGCGTTTCCCCCAAAATGAGGGTGTTGTATTGGTTGTTCCAATGGCTTTTCCCCCAAAATGAGGGTGTTGTATTAGTTGTTCTAATGGCTTTTCCCCCCAAAATAAGGGTGTTGTATTACTTGTTTAAAGGCTTTTCCCCCAAAATGAGGGTGTTGTATTAGTTGTTCTAATGGCTTTTCCCCCCAAAATAAGGGTGTTGTATAAGTTGTTTAAAGGCTTTTCCCCCAAAATGAGGGTGTTGTATTAGTTGTTCCAATGGCTTTTCTCCCAAAATGAGGGTGTTGTATTGGTTGTTCCAATGGCTTTTCCCCCAAAATGAGGGTGTTGTATTAGTTGTTCTAATGGCTTTTCCCCCCAAAATAAGGGTGTTGTATTAGTTGTTTAAAGGCTTTTTCCCAAAAAGGAGGGTGTTGTTTTAGTTGTTCTAATGGCTTTTTCCCCAAAATAAGGGTGTTGTATTAGTTGTTTAAAGGCTTTTTCCCAAAAAGGAGGGTGTTGTTTTAGTTGTTCCATTTTATTGCTTTTTCCCCAAAATGAGGGTGTTGTATTAGTTGTTCCAATGGCTTTCCCCCAAAATAAGGGTGTTGTATTAGTTGTTCCAATGTTGGTCCTTATTCCCCATTTCCAAATGTGTTTTTGAAAATAATTCATCTGCTGCAAAGGCATGTAAATTCGTCTGTATCGGGGCTATGATTAATTATGATACATGTACCAATATATCATACTTATAGGCAAGAACAACATACTCACTTTTAATGATGGAAAAGGTGAATAACAAGAATAAAGCAATGCAAATTTGGTGTAAAATTACATAAATGATAATAATTACAACATTTATCATCATAATTATGATAAAGTTTATTACATTATTATGATAGAGCTGCCTCCTTAACTTGTAGTATGGGAGGTGTGGTGAATTTCTGACACAGAAATCAGCTGCAGCAGGCAGAAAAGGCATCTTAATTAACATCCCTGATTTCATATCACATATACCTTTCCCACTTGATACCAATTTCTATCAGAAAACCTTTAACCCTTTCCCTCATACGACAATTCTGCAGCAGATGACTTTGAACATATTTTGTCAAAAAATAGAAAATCTCTATAATAATAAATGGATAACCTATGAATAAAAGTGGAAAACATTGTGGCAAAAGGAGAATTTGCTCGTTTAACTTTTAACCCTTTCCCTCATACAACAATTCTGCAGCAGACGACTTTGAATATATTTTGTCAAAAAATAGAAAATCTCTTTAATTGAATGGATTAACTATGACTAAAAGCGGAAAACATTGTGGCAAAAGGAGAAATTGCTCGTTTTGAGCAATTTCTTCTGTTAATTGTCACTATGTTTTCAAAAGTCGTCTGCAACAGAGGCGTCAAAATGCATCTACAGGTTGGAAAGAGTTGATATGGAAAATCTCTAGAAAAGAAGTTATTGATTAGAGTAGAAAAATTTATGACAAAAGGATAAATTTGCTCATTATGAGCAATTTCGTTTTTGGCCAGAATGTTTCCAACAATGGTCTGCTGCAGATGCATCACAATGACTGCATTTGCGAAAGAGTAAAAAAGGTCTTCGCATGTAAACTACTTGGACATCAATTCTAATATTTCATCAGAATGTACATCTACAGTCCTTGTACTATAATGCAGATGGTCGCTGAAGACTAGACTGGTGAGACTGCGAGTGATACACATGCTCAGCTGAGTCGTTACTTCTCACAGAAGCAACAAGACCTCTTTTTACCTGATGTGAATCAAATATATTATCATCATCATTGATATGATTGGGGTTTAATGCCATTTTAAACAATTTTCAGTCATATCACACAGCGGCCAAATTCACCTACTTCTGGCGTTCTCACACCACCACTCCACACAGAAGACCTTCCAAGCAACTGGTTACTTTTCCACATAGACTGTTAACCCTTTTCCTCATACGGCAATTCTGCAGCAGGTGACTTTGAACCTATTTTTGGAAAACATTGTGGCAAAAGGAGAAATTGCACGTTTTGTGCAATTTCTTCTTTTGTCACTATGTTTTCAGAAAGCCGTCTGCTGCAGAGGCATCAGAAAGCGTCTATATGAGGGAAAGGGTTAAGACCATTGGTGGAAGACAAATCACACTTGTCACATTGACTTCATCGGAAAGAATGTTGGCAAAGCTGGGGTTCAAACTTACAACCCCTGGATTGACAGTCCACGTTGCTACCGGGGCTCAGTATTTTAATATCAAAAGTATAAGATTATCAAGGGTTTGCCCTTTCCCACATACAAGAAATCTGCAGCAGACGACTTTGAACATATTTTGTGAAAAATTGGAAAATCTCTATAATTGAATGGATAATCAATTACTATAGTGGAGAACATTGTGGCAAAAGAAGAATTGCTCATCATGAGTGACGTCTGCTTCAGAGGCGTCCAAAAGCGTCTGTATGAGGGAAAGGGTTATTAGATGTGCATTGTTTGCGCAAATTATTATGCATTGTGTACTTGGCGTTCTATCATTGCTTCATCTTTGTTTGTCTATAAAATTATGACCATAGTTTTGTATTTGTCTGTCCCAATTATGACCCCGTAATCTCTTTAATCCTTTCCTAGATGGACATTTAAAACCTTAGCAGCAGACAATTTTTGAAAACATTGCTTTAAAGGGAAAAATAACTAACAAAACAAGCAAATTTTCTCTCTTTACCAAATGTTTTCAACTCCGTATTAAATCATATTGTAAATGTAGACAATTAGATTTTTTGTGTAATTATTAGAAATAAATACAATCCATTTTTGCTTTGTGTTTTCTCTATTTTTGCAGCAGACAACTTCTTAAAATGTTGTGAATATAAAAGCTATTGCATAGTATTGAGTTCTTAGATTTTCGTCCTTGCGAAATAAATGTTTAATATGTCTCAAAGAAATACATGTACTTTAACCCTTGCTCTCCTACGACAATTCTGCAGCAGACGACTTTGAACATATTTTGACAAAAACTAGAAAATCTCTTTAATTGAATGGATAACCTAAGACTAAAAGTGGAAAACATTGTGGTAAAAGGAGAAATTGCTCGTTTTGAGCATGCAATTTCTCATTTTGTCACTGTTTTCAAAAAGCTGTCTGCTGCAGAGGCGTCAAAAAGCGTCTATATGAGGGAAAGAGTTAACTTATCAACGAAAAATATGAATATTATATGTGTTGAGAAAGTCCATGGCCTGACTAAGGGGGTCCGGGATAAGACCAGATAAGGTATTACTATCAATTTCACCTCTGATACTTAAACCGTCTTCGTAAACAAGATACTCAAAATTATCAGGATAGTCGATAGCCATAAAGTAAGGGCCTTGATTAGGGTACTCCAAGGGACGCATTTGAGCCCCTATGTGGTTACTAAATAAGGGGCATGCAGATATGTTGCCAGGGATTACTGCATTGTCTCTTGAAGACCAAGTAAGAAGATGTTTAAAAAAAATTATGAAAGGATATATGAGTGAACAAAATTACAGTTAAAAGGAGTAATTTGAGTCGTTACTAATTGTGCTATTTTATTAAGTAAGTCATCTTTTATCATCATGTTGATAATGCAGTGATCATCTGTTCCAAATCCCAGATATTTGTCATTTCCCATGTACAATAAATATGTAGCAGAAGACTTGAAAAAGTGTACCAAAAAATATTGAGAGCGAATTGAAAACACTTGTGGCAAAAGTAGAAATTGCTCATTGAGCAATTTCTCCTTTTGCCGGAATGTTATAAAAGTCGATTGCTTCAGAATCATCATAAATTGTCTGTATGTGTTAAAAGGCTAATAGACCCTGGTAACCCCTTTCTGATATGCTGCAAGACATATTGCTATATATTAGAATGGTTTAACCCTTTCCCACATACAACAAATCTGAAGCAGACGACTTTGAAAACATCTGGGTCAAAATATGGAAAACATTTATAAATAAAATTATAACTATTGAATAGAGTTGAAATCATGGTGTCAAAAGGAGAAATTGCTAGTTTTGAGCAATTTCTCCTTATGTCGTCATATTTTCAAAAAGCCGTCTGCTGCAGGAGGCGTCAGAAAACGTCTACATGTGGGAAAGGGTTAATGTCATCTGCTGCAGAATTTCTGTATGTGAGAAAGGGTTAAATAATTAGGATTTATTTTATAAAACACACAAAATCAGCTCTTTGAACTGATGACTTCATGCAAAACACATTATATTATATTGAGCAATTTCTCATCAACATTGGATTGACTCATTGTAGCTAGCGGTAGAGCATCCAACTTGGTTGCTGGAAGTTGTGGGTTCAATCCCTGGCCGGTTCATACCCAAACCTAGCGGTAGAGCATCCAACTTGGTTGCTGGAAGTTGTGGGTTCAATCCCTGGCCGGTTCATACCCAAACCTAGCGGTAGAGCATCCAACTTGGTTGCTGGAAGTTGTGGGTTCAATCCCTGGCTGGTTCATACCCAAACCTAGCGGTAGAGCATCCAACTTGGTTGCTGGAAGTTGTGGGTTCAATCCCTGGCCGGTTCATACCCAAACCTAGCGGTAGAGCATCCAACTTGGTTGCTGGAGGTTGTGGGTTCAATCCCTGGCTGGTTCATACCCAAACCTAGAAGTAGAGCATCCAACTTGGTTGCTGGAGGTTGTGGGTTCAATCCCTGGTGGGTTCATACCCAAACCTTTAATAAAATGGCTTTCCCTCCCTGGCAATCAAGATTATAGAGTTAGCATAATGATGGACTCACTGGTGTCAAGATAAATGGACCAGTAGAACTGATTAACTTACCAAGTGAATGCCATGTTAAATAACATACAAACATTAACAAGCGACTCTTGATCCATAATGTTTTTAAAAGTTGTCTAATTATACCCCCAGATACATAGTATATGGGGGCTATGTAGGAGTCATGCTTGTCTGTCGGTCCGTTGGTCTGGACATTTCTTGTGAACACTATTTCTCAGCAACCCTTTGTCAGAATTCAATATAACTTGACAAGAATGATTGATACCAAGCCTAGTCGTGCATTATTGCCGGCGTGTTGCACTGGAATTATTTTTAATTGAGTAATGGCCCCTTGAATTTCTCATACATATGTATATTGTCAGGCACCAGCTGGGGGTATTCATCACCTTCAGTGATATTTTTCTAGTTTTGACTGTTATTACCAGGGAAAAGGTTACTTTCTATGGTAGGTCCTTTGAAATTCTAGTGAATCATTAACAAATTACACCACTGAGAAAATTAATGAGAAAATTAAACGGCCACTTCGTGCACAAAAGATATGCACCAGATGTTTGAAAATAAATACAGAACTTGTTCACCAAATGGCCATTAAATCTACAGGTTATGATTCCTTGCTTTAACGCTTTTCCTCATGGATGCATTTTGACATATCTGCAGCAGACGACTTTTGAAAACATTGTGGCAATTTCTCCTTTTATCATTATGGTTTCAACTTTATTTAATTGTTAAACTTTCATTTACAGATATATTTAAAATTTTGACTGTATGTTTTCGAAGTTATTTGCTGCAGATTTGTTGTATGTGGGAAAGGGTTAGCCCTTTCCCAAATGCAGACTTATTCTGACACCAATTCTGACACCAATGTAGCAGATGACTAAATGAGCCTAATTGTATTCAATGATGAATTATTGTATTTTCATTTATAGAGATTGTTCTATAGTTTTGCCTTGATGTATTCAATGTCGTCTGCTACAGATTTGCTGTGTGAGGGATAAGGATAATGCACCTGTTGGAAAATAAGTCTATCCATACAAAAAAAAAAATCAAATTTAACCCTCTTCCACATACAACACATCTGCAACAGACAGTTTTGAGAAAATCGGGGCAAAAATATGGAAGATTTCTGTAATTAAAGTATGATTATTGAATGCAGTTGAATGAATTGTGAGCAATTTACCATTCCGTTATTTTGATTTATGACAGTGTACATATAGACGCTTTCTGACGCCTTTTTGAAAACCTTGCAGCTTAAGGAGAAATTGCTTATAATGACAAATCTGCAGCAGACGACTCTGAAAACATAGTGGTAAAAACCTTCAAAATCTCCATAAAAGATAGCTTAATTGTTAAATAAAGTTAAAAACATTGTGGCCAATTGAGAAATTGCTCATAATGTTTTCAAAAGTCGTCTGCTGCTATTGTGTCAAATTGGTCAGATAGGGTTAATTTCTTATAATTTTTCATGAAAGTGAAAAATTTCCAAATAAAAAAGACAAGGGTAAAATCAAAACAGTAATTCAGGAAAACTATAAATTAAATGTCTTGTTTCTTTGTCATGTAATGTCATGTTTTATTTGATAATTTTATGGTGTTTTAATTTCTGTTAACTGGTGATTTGTTTGATAAGTGTAATGGACATCAAATAACAATCTGCATGATAGTTGCATGCCAGCCATTTGACCTGAGGTTATATTTTATGTATGCATTATGAAGTTCAAAGGAATCAGATAAACACCCCCTTCTTGCATTATGGTCAATTATTCCTTTAAATTGCCTTGTAAAGACTCATTTTTATACCATTGCTGAAAGTGACTTTTGAAAAAAAATGAGGGAAAGGAGAAAATGCTTATAATGAGCCATTTCTTCTTATACCACAACGTTTTCAACTTTTTCAATAATTATAATATGCCATATATCGACATTTCCATACTTTTGCCAGTATGTAAAATTTTCAAAATTGTTTTATGCAGTTTTGTTGTATGTGGGATTCAGGTTAAAGATTCAATTACTTAGAGTTGCAACTATATATTGCTAGTAATCTTTTCTCACTTATTAATGCGTTATGATGCATCTGCAGTAGACAACTATTGAAAACATTGTGGCAAAAAAGAATTTGCTAATAATGAGCAATTTCTTCTTATACTATAATATTTTAACTTTTCAATAACCATAATTTCAAATATGGAGATTTTCCATAATTTGCCATGATGTTTTCAAAGTTGTATGTGGGCAGGGTATTTCAATAGTATGGTCCAGAAACGCCCTATATAAACAAACGCCTTATCGTTGACTATTGAAAGACCCTGATGTGGGTAAATGTGAAAATGTTGCATGACATGATACAATATTTTATTCAGAGCTTTCTGCTTAGAAAACACATGAGAAAATTAATATTTATAAGATACAATAAATTTGTGATTTATAATTTTATTAAAAACATTGAAGGTGAAGGAGAAATTGCTCATTCTAACAATTAAATCAAATAACTCTTTTCCATTGGCAGATGCATTGTGATGCATCTGAAGCAGACAAAACGTGTTGAAACCATTCTAACAAAACGAGAAAGTTCTCATTTAGATATATGTGTCCATATGCCAGATTGTTTTCAACTCTTGTTCAATATAAAATATACCTTCATTTCCGCAGCAGATTGGTTGAATGTAGGAAAGAGTGAATGAAAATACTTAGACAAAGAAATATAAAGGGTACAATAGGAGTTCTGGCAAAAACTTTTTTTATTTCTACCCTAAGGCCTCAAATTTTACAGGTTTCTAATTGTAAAATTTATGAAATTTATGATTTAAAGTGCTTGTACTGCCAGAGGGTCCTAGATATTTACAATGTTTGGTGATGGTTTTATGATCTCCCAATATGTAAGACATTATTTATTACAAGGTTTACTTTGCCATTGATCCTGTCAGGGTCACTTGTGTCCTTTGTATATTGGGCTACCATGTTACTTAACCCTTTCTCTCATATATACGCTTTCTGCAGCAGACAGCTTTTTGAAAACAAAGTGACAAAAGAAGAAATTGCTCAAAACGATCAATTTCCCCTTTTGCAACAATGGTTTCTATTTTTTGACAAAATATGTTCAAAGTCGTCTGCTGCAGAATTGTCGTATGGGGGAAAGGGTTAACCCTCCCACATATAACAAATCTGCAGCAGATGACTTTAAAATTATCAAGTCCAAAAAACAGAAATTCTCAAAAAATAATATTATTATTATTGAATAGAGTCGAAATCCTTTTGTCACAATGATTTCAAAAAATGTCTGCTGCAGAGGCGTCATAAAGTTTCTATGTGTGTGCAAGTTTGAAAGGGTAAAATCATATCCAGGTACATTTTGATGCATCTGCAGCAGAAGACTTGTGAAAGGAGAAATTGCACATAACAATTTTTTTTCTCCATTTGCCACAATGTTTTCAACAATGCGCAATAACTAGTCCCTTGCCATCCCTGAGGGGTATTTTCAGGTTTGTACCTCGTACTTCTTTCCCGCAAGCCAATCCTGTTCTTGCACATACCCTTGGGAAGACAGTATTCACATACCAATTTTGGGTCACCTTGACCTTTGACCCTATCTAAAGAAAAAGTATTTCTTTTAAAAAAGTATGTCAGTATGCCATACTTTCCTATACACCTAGAGTTACCAAACTTGGTATGAAGATGCATCTTGGGAAGATGGTGTGCGGCACACACAAATAATGTCACTATTACCTAGAGTCCACTTAAAGAAAAAGCTTGTCTGGGTTTTTATCTCATATGATATCACACTTGGAGTTACCAAATGTATGTGGCTGTGACCTTGACCTTGATCATTGACCCAATTTAAAGATAAGCTTTTCTTGGCTATATTTCCTACACTATTTCACATCAAATTTGCTACCTGCATGCGCGATGGGGAGATAGTATATATTGCATACCAAAATAAGATCACATTGACCTTGACCTTTGTTCCCCTTTAAAAGACTGGATTTAAAAAGATTGTTTTGTATCCTTAAAGACACTCTGACATTACATCTCATTATGAGCAAGGTCTTCTTTTGCAACAATATTTCTAAAAGTTGTCTGCTACAAATGCATCTGCAGGTGGCTAACTAGTGTGGGTAATTGGAAAAAAGACAATAAATTGTAGGCATGGGTAGTGATTTATAACATCACATGAACTCTGTCTGTGATTTTGTAATAAATCTGATATTGCACTGTGTTCACAATTACTCCTCCCACTTTCTCCACATGCATGTGCATGTTTCCTTCTTCAGTCAGAGTTGTGTAGTAGGTGACTTCCTTAAGGTTTATAGTCTGGGAAGAAAAGCCACATGTTAAGGTTAGCAACTTTCAATAAAAATGTTTGAACGATCCCAGAAGTTGAAAATTACTTTTACTTGGTTTGAACCTGTGACTTTTGGATCATGAGAAAGGCCTTCTAACTTTGAGCTGACATCTTTTCAGTCGACCGCCTCAGTGTTGTAGTGGTAGAGCATTTACTTCAGGAGCGGGAAGTTGTGAGTTTGATCTCCGGCTGGGTCATACCAAAGCTTTTAAAATGGTAGTAGTGGCTGCCGTCCTAGGTAGAGCGTCCGTTTGCCTTGGGTGCGGGATGTTGCTAGTTTGATCTTACCCTTGGTCATACTAAAGACTTTAAAGATGGAAGAAATGGCTGCCCTCCTTGGCGCTCAGAGTTGCGGGATTAGCATAACTACTGACTGGCTAGTGTCGGGATAAATGGACTAGTATTACTTCTAACTTAACCAGGATATAATTAAAAAATGGTTGAAAGTGACACAAAACACCGAAAAATCAATCAAACTTTTTTGAGTCTTGGTAATAATTCTAGATAGAAACAGTCAAAACATAAATCATTGACAGGAAAGTTTTTCTGATACAGCCTACACATTGCCAAAGAATCCTGGAACAAGTGTGACACAATTTCTAAATATAGTTTGATAGATGAGTTAAATGCTTAATTAGACATAATCAATTAACCCTTAACCTCACTTAATAGACTTGCTCTGATTAACATTTGCTTCCTTTATTTAGATAAATAGCTTCTGTACCTTCATGTTGCTGTTATTATTTATTTCAACTGTACCATTTTGTTTCCCTTAATGTTTTTTTAAATCACTGTGTATTACAATAAGATAATTTGCCAACAATTAAAAGAAGTTTTCCAGTAGTTAACCCTTTCCCTCATATAGACGCTTTCTGACGCCTCTGCAGCAGACGGCTTTTTGAAAACATAGTGACAAAAGAAGAAATTGCACAAAACGTGCAATTTCTCCTTTTGCCACCATGTTTTCCACTTTTTGTCATAGGTTATCCATTCAATTATGGAGATTTTCTATGTTTTGACAAAATACGTTCAAAGTCGTCTGCTGCAGAATTGTAGTATGAGGGAAAGGGTTAATATAGGATACAGGTAAATATTGAGTAATTACTGAGTAAAGTCTGGGTAATTACAGAAATCAAATTAATCCTTTCCCATTACGCGGTCTAATTTTGATGCCTCTGCAGTAGATGACTTTGGAAAACATTCCTGTATAATGAGCCTTTTTCTCCTTTTGCCACAATGTTTTTAACTCAGTTCAATATTTATACTTCCATTTGAACAGAAATCCCATATTTTTTACTTGATTTAATGTTCCAAGTCATCTGCTGCGGCCGGACTTGTTACATATGGGAAAGTGTTACCATTTCCCTGATACAGACAACACTGGGTGCTTTCCTTTGCCGCAAATGACTTTTTTAAACCCTTTCCAACATAGAACAAATCAGAAGCAGACAAATTTGAAAAGACCAGTGGTCAAAAATTTGGAAATTATCTATACATGAAAGTTCAATTATTAAATAGATTTGAGAAGTTCATTTTAAGCAATTTCACCTTGTGCCATGATGTTTTTGATTGTTTTCTTAGCTTGCTGATGTCTCAATATGAGGCTGCAAATTGGAATGCTGGCCTACAATGTGCTAATAAGTGTCAGTTTTCCATAAAACTATTCCTTAACTCCCACAATTCTTTGTTTTCTGTAACTTAAGTTTCAGACTAAAATTTACCCATTTCCACATAATTATGATCAATCTAGGCAAAAATATGGAAAATCTATTTAATGAAAGTATCATTATTGAATAGAATTACAAAAGTTATCTACTACATGACTGTATATGTGTGTCTGCAAGTGGGAAAGGGTAAATTAAAGAGAAAAATATCCTTCATTATCATTTATAAGTTTTAACCCATTTTCTCTCATAGCGACATTTTTCAAAAGGATCTGTAAATTAGAAAGATTTTTAGCACATTGTAGGAAAAGGAGAACTTTTGCCCATGTATTAATGTCTCCATGTTTTGCACTTTGTATTCTAAAAATATGTATCATTCAACCTTTTGTAAGGATATAAATGTGACCAGTTACAAAATTACCTCATGCATGATGACATACACACCTACAGTGCTACTGAAGAAAAATAATACGAAAAAAAGAACATTGAACATATTGTTTTAATACAAAATAGAAAAACAACTGCTTCTTTTTCTTACAATGTTTTATAAAAAGTTATTTGCTGCAGTGGAGTGAAATGTTGTAACAATCTGGGAAAGGGTTCATTGACACAAGATTGAGTCCAAATTTGAGCAGCTGAATTAAAAAAGACATCCAATTTTTGGGGGAAGGTGTTAATTCAACGGGAATACATGTGCCATTGGTAATGAGAGGTTTATTAGTTTGCCATTAAGCACTCGATAAGGAATGAGAAAGTCCGAGAACATGTTTAATTTGTGTCACAAGTAATATAGCACGACTCCAAACACCATTATTGCAGACACAGATTTGTTAACGGAGAATTTGGAGTCAAGAAACCTCCTTGGTGCAGAATTTGAAAAAATAGATTTTTAAATTGTGATTTTGTTAAATGGTGTGATAATAGCTGATTGGGACTGAATTGAATCAGCTTTTGAAGTAGTTTATGTCTGCTTTGATGGTACTAATGTTTTTGTGTTGAAGTTGTGATATCAGCATATGGAAAGTGCATTGTGGAAATAGGTATGTAATTGTACTTAATTAACTGATTGTTACACTATTTCCTTTAAAAACGCTGGTGTTGATTGGAACATGAAGGTGATAGCCATTAACAATTGATACACACAATATTGCATACCTTTGCAGCAGACAACTTTAAAAACATTGTGGGAAAATTTCTTATGTTTCCACAATGTTTTGGACTCTCCCCATTGCAGTTTATTATGTCCTAGACATTACATGTTGATTGTTGTAATATTTTCAAATCATTATTATTAATTGACAATTATATATGATATTAGGTTAACAATGTATTATTACAAGATGTCTATTTCCTTTAATAAATGTTGGAGTTGATTTGAACATAGAGTTAACTGTTACCATTCAGCTTTTTGAATTTGATAGACATTTATTTTTATAATTTTCTAAATCAATTAGAGCTACTTAAAAGTTAAATATTTGGATAACTTTTCTATACTAATAGCTATTTACTTAAGTGTTGAATACCCTTTTTACCACATACATGCTAAAACATTGTGGCAAAAAGAGAAATTGCTCATCATGAGCAATTTCTTCTTTAACCAGGATCTTTATTCAACTTTATTTAATAATGGTTCTTTCATTGATAGTTTCTATATGTTTTCAAAGTCGTCAGCTGCAAATTTGTTGAATGTGGGAAAGGGCTGCATCATCATTTTACAGATCATCTCGAAGATTGACAAAGTCTGCTGCAAATTTGTTGAATGTGGGAAAGGACTGCATACAGACAGATTGTCAAAGTTGCATAATAGAATGTTTCTTACTTTGTCTCTTCTTTAATTGTATGACAATAATCAGAAATTTGCCATTTTCCTAATCACAATAGTGGGAAATGTTTTATGAAAAGTACAGCAAATGAAGAAAAAGCGTGTAATGATTTATCCTATGAAAAATTTATAATCCTTTCCCACATGCGGATACATTTGTTATTAACGGAGCTGCAGCAGACAAGCTTTATATCTTTCTGACAATTCTTAAACAATTAAGCTATCTTTTATTGAGATTGTTCATGTTTTTGTCACTATGTTTTCAAAGTTGTCTGCTGCAGATAAATATGTTGTATGTGGGGAAGGGTTAATAAATGAATCTTGTACTTTTAACCCTTTCCCTCATACGACAATTCTGCAGCAGACGACTTTGAACGTATTTTGTCAAAACATAGAAAATCTCAATAATTGAATGGATAACCTATGACTTAAAGTGGAAAACATTGTGGCAAAAGGAGAAATTTCACGTTTTGTGCAATTTCTTCTTTTGTCACTATGTTTTCAAAAAGCTGTCTGCTACAGAGGCGTCAGAAAGCATCTATATGAGGGAAAGGGTTAATAAATGAATCTTGTACTTTTAAAGTTCATAGAGTTACATATTTGACTCATGATGGTTATGATACTAACTTGTATTTTGAACTACCCACTGAAGATTGAATATTTTACAGAAATTGTAGGCCATGATTCTCTGTTCTGAGGTTGTCAAATTAGCCACTTATAAGGGGAGAGAGCTAACCAAGATGTTTTTGCACTTGTTTGCAAACATCAATCCTACCTGGGGCTTAGTTTCATTTATCAGCACTCAAGTGTGGCTAAACTACTTACCACAGTGTAATTATGCTAGAGTGTGCCTTGATATTGATAGTGGGTGGGATTATACACCTAACTATCCTCTGATTGGCTGACTGTCTGGTGTGGGTCGGCCTATAATTATGATTGACATTCCAATATCAACAAGTGCTGTTATATCTTTTTACAAGTAGTATTTGGCACATGTATGAAACAGAGATTGGAATCAAAGTGTTGAGAAATTCATATTTTGGAATAACTCTTGAAATGGAATGTAAATGTTAGATGTGGATTTGATAAAAAAAAATAACGGTAATGTTTTACACGTGTTCTGTTCATCAGGTCTTGCTAGCAGATGAGACTTTTGAAAACTCTTTGGGAAAAGGAGAAAATGTTGTAATCTTTCTTTTCCCACAATTGTTTTAAATCTTTAATAAAATTAGGTGTGTATAAATTCCTAACCTTTAAATTTTTGATGAGTTAATTATTCTCAAAGAAGTTAAAAGTTAAAAATTCTACATAATAATTGTTAAATTCTAATAAATTTAGAGAGAGGTCGAAAAATCTCTTATTTTCTATCAAGATTTGGAGCGATGGACATTAATTATTTAGGATGACAATACAAAAAGAGACAAGTAAAAAATCTGAAGAGGAGGGGATTTATTTCGTAAGAGGATTTAAAATCGAATTAAAGGTCTGAAAACAATTTTAATGCTTCAAAAGCTCATCAGACTCAGAGGAGATCTATTTCGGAGGTTGAATTCTGATTTAACAAATATTTTTTATCCTCTTTGATGTATTTGTGTAGAGGGATCAGATGCGAGGTTTATAATGTAGTAGCAGTTCGGATCATTCTGGTGTTGGAATCATAAAAACTTCTAAGAGTATACATATCATGATCGGGTTTTTTTGCCATTAAATTTTCTTTTGCAATTGGACCACATATACTAATTTTGTTCTTAACATTTTACAAAACTGTTAAATAAAGTTATTGAAGTAAATAGTTTATTATATTGTAATTAAAGGAATGAAAGTAATGAACTGAAAACAAGTCTAGCTTAATGTTCTTGATTTTGTTGCTAATTATTTCTTTTTTCTTCTTTTTCCAGTTGAGAAGAAATGAGGAGAGGACATAAAACATTACGACAAGAACAGCTGGTCTAGAGTGAGAGATAGGAGAAGTTAGAAATGAAGATGGAGCTATTAAAATTGTGTTCAACTTTAACTGTGATTTTAACATTGGATATTATAAAAACTTGCGCTGGAGTAACATACACAGTGAGAGAAGGAGGCAATCCAAATGCCTTCATTGGCAACGTGGGACGGGATTTTAACTTGACATTTCTCATGATAGAGAATTCTTTGAGATTTAACTTCTATTACCAAGACAAACCATATGTTTCTTATTTCAATATTTCGGAGGAAACTGGAGATTTATATACCATTGGGAAATTAGACCGTGAAAAGATATGTCGTTTTTTATTGGACTGTGATGTTCAAATGGAAGTTGTCGTGACATCTAGCAAGGAATCATTTTACCAAAAATTAAAATTCACCGTCACTGTGGAGGACATCAACGATCATTCACCCAAATTTCCCGTTTCATCCAATAATATCACAATCTCTGAATCTGTTCTAGTCGGAACAGCTATAACAATTGATGGAGCTTCAGATCCTGACAGTTCTCAATACTCTGTCCAGTTTTACAATGTCACCACCCCAGGTTCACCTTTTTCGACAAAGTCTAGCCGTAGTTTGGATGGAAACTTAGGTGTCCAGTTGATCTGTGACCGAGAGCTGGATCGCGAACAGAAAGATTTCTATCAGATTCAGGTTGTTGCGATAGACGGTGGAGTTCCACCTAAAACTGGATCTCTGCTTCTCAACATCACCATATCTGACACCAACGATAACTCACCGCAATTCAACGAAACAGAATACAACATCACTGTTAAAGAGGACATTCCCATCAACTCGACTATTTTGCAAGTTACTGCGAAAGATAATGATATTGCTGACAATGGCCGAATCACATACGGACTCGCGACACTTCAGTCACAAGAGATCAAAGATTTATTCACTATTCAACCCACTACAGGAGAAATAAATACCATTGGCAGATTGGTATACAAACCAGATCACAGATATAAGATTATAGTTGAGGCAAGTGATGCTGGTTCCCAACCAAGAACAACCCAATCCTTTGTGTATGTTACTGTACAGGATGTAGAAAACAACCCACCAGAAATCAGCCTCAACTTGCTCTCCAAACAAAGCTTTGCCAAAGTGTCAGAACTGGCTAATCTTGGAGCTGTTGTTGCATTGTTTGGAGTATCAGATTCTGACATAGGCTGGAATGGTATCACAAACTGTTCATTACTAAGTGACATTTTTGCCTTACAAAGATCTGATATTAATGAATATAAAGTGATAGTTGCCAAGCCCCTTGATCGTGAAACGGTAAATCTGTACAATGTGACTATATTCTGTCTGGATGCTGGTACCCCACCCTTGAGCAGCTCAAAGAGCTTCAATGTCTCAGTTTTAGATGAGAATGACAACCAACCAGTTTTCTCCAAGTCTACCTACAGGGCCAAACTAATGGAAAATAACAAAATTAATGCTGTGGTGATTGCCGTGTCTGCCTCAGATGAAGACTCTGATTCTAACGGACACATAATGTATGAGTTGCAGGGCGACGCTTGGTCTGACTTCACCATCGCTCAAGACACCGGTTTGATTCGTGCAATCAGGAGTTTTGATAGAGAACTGAAAGCCAACTATGAATTCCATATTCTTGCTAAGGACAATGGAAAAGAGTCATTCACATCCACTGCAACAGTACTTCTGGAGATCTTGGACCAGAATGATAACAAACCTGAGTTCTCCCTGCCTTTCTACGAGTTTAGGATTCCAGAGAACCAGCCGTCGAGAGAGGTTGTTGAACGGGTTGTTGCGATAGACAAGGACCTTGACAATAATGGCATAGTAACATATACCATCTCTGAAAACTATGAAATAACTGTCCCCTTTGATATGGATTACAGTGGTGTCTTGAGGACGAAAAAGGGGCTGGATAGGGAGTTAGAAAGTCGTTATGATTTCACAGTTATCGCCTTTGACCAAGGTTCTCCAAACAGACTAAACTCATCCGTCAACGTGACTGTGTTTGTGACTGACGTGAATGATAATGGCCCGTTCATCATGGTACCAGAAAAATCTGGACATGTTGTACATCTTATGTTATCTACGCCTGTAAACACTCCCCTTTATCTTGTGAAGGCCCACGACATTGATGAGGGGAGAAATGCACAGCTCATCTTCACCATCGAGGACAGGAATGATACGAAAATATTTGATATCAATGATTCAGGTCAAGTACTTGTCGCTCGCCCAATTGAATCATGGGAAACTGATATATACATGTTACAAGTAGCTATATATGATAACGGATCTCCACAGAATTTCGCAAAAACTGTCTTGATAATGTCTGTCACAGTTTCGAACAATACAGGAGCATCTCAGACTGACGATGGACTTCAGAGTCAGAATCTGCTGATAGCCCTCACTGTTGTCATAGTGACAGCAGTTCTTGCTGCTACAATTGTTGTAACAATTTTCGTGATTCGTAGAATGGATAAAAAGAAACAGGATTTTTTCGGAGGGGATGCAAACAGTGAGGTTTCCTCTGAAGCCGAGGTTGTCCCTGGATTGGTCATGGACGGTAACAAGGACTTTTACTCCAGACCGAACAACACACTTCAGCTGGCTCCCATTGTCTCACATATGTCACTGGATAAAACCGGCTCTAGCAATGAGTTTGTCTACAAACCGAGACTGAATGTAAGTCAATGTGTTTTCTATTATATTGTCCCATTCGCAAATCCTGACAAATACAGTCTATCGTCTGCATCATCATTACATATGACATTTCATGCATACACAAATGCAGGATTTTGTATACAGTGTGAATATGATGCAGGTTAGCTAACCCTTTCCCTCATACAGATGTACAAAAAGTATAACTTCACATATATATGCATCAATCAAGTGTTAAAATAAAGTTGAAAAGAGAGTTGTTGCTCTAGAAGAACAATTTTTCTGTTTTTGCCACAATGTTTTCAACCCAATTTATAACAAATCTTTCATTTGAAGAAATTTTTATTTTTACTTCTAACATGTTTTTCAAGTTCTCTGCTGCAGATTTTCTGCATATGGGAAATGGTCAGACTCAATATGGTATTTCAATTATCATTTCCATCAAAGAAGATGATCAAGAAAATGTTTTAATTTGAAACAGAATTGAAAACATTGCGGGAACCAGAGAAAGAGCTGGTTTTGTACACCTAAGCTCTTTGCCACAATGTTTTCAAAGGTCATATGCATCAGAGGAGTTCAAGACTTCTGTATGAAGAAAAGGGGTAGTCTATGGTATTGAGGAATCATGCTGCTTTATGTTTGAGTATATTTTGATAGGTTTACCTAATTAATTTCCCTATTTAATTTAAATATGAAAATAATATTTTGAAAAGATAATTTTCAAAATGTTATTGGGTCTATTTGTCATTGAGTCATTAAATGAAATTGTTCGATATCTTATTCTGTTTGATTTTACTGTAGCTATGGAAAAAATAAATCGCCCATAAATCCCCATTCCTTTCAAACTAGCAATATATCACAGTCATGACAATTTTCGATTGGACATAAAATATTTTCGCATCGAGAAATAAAATGATAGAAATGCAATTGGTTATCAAAAATTAGCCTCAATATGAAAAGCCATCAATTTCTTTGTGCACTTTAACGGAAAATTACAATCTATTGTATTCTACCTGTTTTACTTTGAAGTAAGCCAATTAATTCGCAATTTTCAATGTCTACGGGTATAAATTTTGTATCAATGTAAGTTTTTATTAATGTGATATGAAAGCAGGCTAATTTAACTTACAGTACGAAATCATTAAAGTTACAACATTGTGCCGTTGTATAATTCACCATTACCCCGTAGACTGTGTGGATTTATTTTATTGGGTATTAAAAGTTTTTACCAATTGGTTATGTATATATCCCTAATTTTATTGCTAAAGGTTCACAGATTTTCTATCTACACCTATTGGCTAAATGTTGAAAAATGGGGAAATGCTGTTTTGAAAAGAAATGAGTGAAAATTTGGAAAGTCTCTTAAAAGGAAGATATAATTCAGGGGTGGCGAAATATGATTTTGACTTAGTTGTCCGTTTTTTCAAAATTCTATTTTGCACTTGTCCGTATGATTGTTAGATAGGAAATCCCTACAAAATTTCACTTGTCCGCACAGGCTCTGGGACAAGCTGGGCAATACGGACAATGGATTTTGCCACCCCTGTTATATATAATTATTGAATCAACTTGAAAACATTGCAGCAAAAGGAGAAAATGCTTCTATGAGTAGTAATTTCTCTTTTGTCGCCATGTTTTCAAAAGTGATCTGCTGCAGATGAATCAAAATAGGTCTATGTGTGACAGTGGGAAAGGATTATTAATTAACCCTTTTCCTCATATAGACGCTTTCTGACGCCTCTGCAGCTGATGGCTTTTTGAAAACATGGCGATAAAAGAAGAAATTGCTCAAAACAAGCAATTTCTCCTTTTGTCACCATATTATCAACTCTCATCACTTATTGTACTTTCATTTCAAGGGAGTTTCTATTTTTTTTTTCGGGTATGTTTTCAAAGTTTTCTGCTGCAGATGTGTTTGTTGTATGTGGGAAAGGGTTAATTATAATGAATGTTGTGCACAGAGCAGTAAATTGGAGTCTATCTTGTATGTAATCAGTTACTTCTCTAGATTCTTAAAGTGATGGAAAACCTTTCAGCAAAACAAACGATGCTGCCAATGGATTTACTCCTATTTATTTACAAGAGCTCTTGTTTCTGTGTGCCAATCTCTCAAAAATAACAGGTTTTCTATTCAGATATCATATGAAAATGTTCCCCCTTGTAACAGAATCTTATCAAAAACAAAATTTACACGATCCCTATCCCAGCAATCTAATGGTTTCATTTTATGCCCTCACAATCAAAAGATACTTTGAATCACCAAGTAGTTAGTTATATGAAAATCATATACATGTATAAAGGACCAACAAAATTAGTCAAATAGCTTGATTCATGTAGTCCTTACAGTTGATTGATTGATTGATTGATTAGTGTTTAGAACCGTATTCAACAATGGTTCAGTCATTAAGGCGGCCATGTGTTTCCAAGCTTTCCCACACCAGTACTTACCACACAACATACTTTCAAAGCAACTGGCTGCTTATTCACATAGACTGTTATTTTGTCCTTACAAATGGCTATTTTAATTTACCATTCATTGTCTAATAAGAAACCATTTGGAAAACATATTCATTGTGATTCTTACAGATGTGGTTTTTTTTCCCTCACAATGTTTTCCTAAGTTCTGGGCATCCTAGGTTATCTCTTGTCACTGCATGTCGGTCATGGTAGAGTCCCTTGGACAAGGCACATTTCCTAACCTAGTATTGATTTGTTTACCCAGTGATCATGAATAAGTGAACTGTCAACATGATATAAGTGAAATAACGTTGAAAACAGTGTAAAACGCCATTATGATAATGCATTATGTACATAAAGGACAGAGTGAAATGTTGAAGGAAAGGGTACATCAAATAGATCCTCTTTGTACCACATATGTTGGTAAGAGATAGGCCAGAATCGAGATAAATCATGTACAAATATTTATCAACCAGTTGTAACTGTAGATGATAGTGCTTCCGATAACTACAAATGTCAAGCTCCGGACCATTAGCGCCACCTAGTGTATTGCAGTCTGCTGATAGTCGTAATCGCTTCCTGTGTTACCTTTGCTCACTGGTGATACATATTTATCCATTACCTACATACAGCAATTCTGCAGCAGAAGACTTTGTAAACATTTAGGGAATAATTTGGAAAATCTCTTTAAATGAAAGTATGATTATTGAATTCTATTGAAAGCATTATGAGTTTTTGCTCATTTTGTAACAGTCTTTTTTAAAGTCGTCTGCTGCATATGTGTCAAAATGTTATACATATATGGAAAACAGTTATGGGAGGAAAACATTTAATTTTCTGGTTTTCACTGATAAAATGATCGTAATGTTCTTAAAATACAGTCCAGTTTTTTTTCTGTCTAGATAATTTTCTCTAATTGGTGATATGAGCTTTTTTATAGACCAGAAGGTTTAAACCTAAATTGATAAGAATAGTTACAATTTCTAATTGACGAGAGTTGAATATTTGTAAATCTAAAATTACTATATTTTAAAACCCTCCGTCTAAATCTTTGCTTTGGAGTGAATGAAAACATTTAATGACAGTTACATGAAGGTTCTGCAACGTATACCCAGACAAAACATTTTCTCGTTGTCTTACTTTGCTTTCAATTAACAGTAATCTAAACAATGAATAGAAATAATGTGGAGGCATTGTTGTTGTATATAATTTATGATTAATTGATCTTATATTTTATTCCAACATCATTATTTTTCAATCATGAGTAACCTTGACAGTAGAGGGAGCCACTGTCCCGTTTTAATCACATGATCATTACACGATGGAGACAAGACATGCAATGGTTAGCGTAACGCACGTCAGGCAAAATTAAATTTTCAGGATCAAATTTTCATGCAGAGGAAATATAATCGACTAGTTACGGAAGTTTTAGTGACAAGTTAGGGAAACTTTAGAACATGACAGAGAAAATTCCAATATTTCAGTTTCATTAGATATAGTCTCCATCCTCTTGCTTGTTTCAATTTTAAAAGAGAAAATCTGTGGAAGATACTCTCTTTAAACATTAGCGTGAGAAACTTGCATTATGGTTACTTTCAATTACACTTCAAAACCAATTGTTTCTACCGACCCTTTTGTTTTGTTTTTACTCTCCCTTTCCTAGACAACAAATATACAGCAGACAAACTTCAAAAACATAAAAACCACTTCAAATGAAAGTATAATTACTTAATAAAGTTGAAAACATTGTAGCAAAAAGAGAAATTGCTTATTATGAGCAATTTCATCTTTTGTCATCATGTTTTCATAAGTCGTCTGCTGCAGGTTGGTCAAAAAGTGCTTGTAAGTGGGAAAGGGGATTGATTCATGATATACATAACGTTACAAGTTTTTCAAGAAAGCATATGACTTTTTTGCTGTTGGTAGGATTTTAGCCTTCATGTTTATAGCCTCAGCTGAGGAGTTAGATCTATTTAACCCTTTCCCAAATCCAGACGCGTTCTTACAACTCTGCAGCAGACGACTTCTGAAAATATTATGGCAAAAGGCGAAATTGCTCATGATGAAGTTAGTGTGAATTTCTCCTTTTGCCACAATGTTTTCAACTTTATTCAAAAATTGTTCTTTCATTTATAGAGAGTTTCTGTGTTTTTAGTCCAGATGTTTTCAAAGTTGTCTGCTGCAGATTTGCTGTAGGTAGGAAAGGGTTAATGTTAACTTACTTTTATTTTTTTGTATTCGGATACTTACAACATATGAAAATAAGATGGAATTCATCCTTCCAACTCTCGAGTTCAAGGGGCTAGGGGATCAACTGTGCGCTTTGAAATCTACATGCTGTTGATTCTATGAAGACGTTTTGGATTTGATTTAACTCGTTTTTGATCCCCATGAATGAGGTAGCATATTTTTAACGGGGCATGGTTTTGATTCACTTCTTCATGGGAAACTGATCCATTGCTTTTTCTGGATTAAGTTTTACAGTCTCTTGGTTTATCACTCCTTTCTAAACATAAGTTATTTAAAGTATTGTTCCTATATATACCTAAAATGATAGGTTAACACTGACAACTTTGAAGGCATACTTAGGCAAGATCATAAAAGTCTCTTTCAATGAAAGTATCATAATTGAATAGAGTTGAAAACATTGTGACAAAAGGAGGAATTGCGCTTGATAAACTATTTCTCCTTTTGTCACAGTGTTTCAAAAGCAGTGTCTTGCAAAGGCATCAGAAAGTGCCTGTAAGCTGGAAAGGGGTAAAGCACTTCTGATGCAGACAACTTGCTGAAAACATTTTGGGAAAATGGGAAAATTTGCCCTGTACCAAGTATGTTTTACGTTCTTTCTTAAAGTTAATATTTACTTGAGCAACATCATTGTTTTTAAAAGAATACATGTAATAGGGTAGATGTTATTCTTTTATAAACTGACTTAATTGATCAATTTGGAATGTTTTTGCAGCTCTTTCTTTTACAAACAACATGAGGAAAAAAAATATAAAAAAATTGGGGGAAAAGTAGCATTTCTTTTTCAAAATAAGTGTTTTTCGTTTGCGCTAACAATTTACAATTCTTTGTTTTTCTCCGTTACAGTTATATAACTGTTGTTAATTAACCTATTCATTACAGGCATGTGTTTTTGTTCCTTTACGATATATTTGATGTATTCATCATCGTGTTTTATTCTGATATATCACTTCTATTTTATGGTAACCCTTTCCAACATACGACAAACTTCCTGCAGATGAGTTTAACCCCGACGGCTTGTTGAAAACATGGCGACAAAAGAGGAAATTGCTCAAAACAAGCAATTTCACCTTTTGAACAAATGGTGAGCAATTTCTCCTTCTGCCACATTGTTTTCTATAGCTGTCTGTTGCAACTGTGTCAAAACTCACCTGCAAAATGAAAAGGGTTAAACATACAAGACACACCAGAGGAACAAGATATAAAAATACATGATATACTAATTAATTAAGAATGTAATCCTTCCTATGGTTTTAATTTCTCCTGCAGATGTCTTTGAAAGATTAAAAGATGAAAATATCTTTTTCCAGAATGAACAATGACTGCTTTTCCTTTATGTTTTTCGTTAAATTCTTCAGTTTTGTGAAGAGGATAAAGAAGTCTTGGTAATTCTTGCAAATTGAGCTAAATTTACAATGCAGGAAAATAAAAAAATGTTCAGGCTCATTATGCAGAAAAAAGGAGTTGAAGAAATATATGACTGTACTTGTTGTATCAATTTGTTAGACCATCAATTTGAAAGAGTCTATCAATTATGTAAAGGGAAATGAGTTTAACCCTTTTCCACATACAGATGCTTTCTGACGCCCTCTGCGGCAGACACCTTTTGAAAACATTGTTGCAAAAGGAGCAATTGCTCATCGTCTTGTTTGCTTTTATTATACAGATATTTACTCACTATATACATGTAAAGATAAAGGTGCAACTGGTTAACCCCTTTCCCACATACATTTCCCCTTTTGCCAAAATGATTTCAATAGTCTTCTGCTGCAGGGGCGTCAGAAAGCGTCTGTAAAGTTGGTTAGGGTTAAGTTATTACATCAACTTTTTTGGTAAATTTATAACAAGAAATGTGTACAAATGGAGGCATTTCTTGTAAAATCATGCAACGGTTACTTTTTCTACAATGTTATCTCTTTTTAAGTTAAAAGTAACGACAAGATTACAAAGAAGAATTTAGCCTTGATAGATGGGTTTGAGTTTATCAGGTTACCTAAATAGATAAAGTATTAAGAGTTACGAGCAACATGAAACTTAAGAAAGGCCCTTTTGTGTAATCTCTAGAGCACATTTATCTCGCATTAAAATATAATTTTTGCGTGTTATATTACGAAAATGTTTTAGAAAACAAAATTATGAAAGTGGATTGGGTATGAATCACTTGTTTTGTCAGTACACTGTATTATAACTACTACTGTTTGACTCCCATCCGTCTCTGTCAAACCATTTCATGCAATCCTTTCCCACATTCAACAAATCTGCAGCAGATGACTCTGAAAACATCCAAGCAAACATATAAAAAAACCTATACAAATGAAATAGTAATTATTGGATTGAGTTGAAAAGAAGGAGGCATTTCCTGCTTTTGTCAAAATGTTTTCAAAAGTTGTCTGCTGTAGGCGATGCTTCATTAAAGCACCAAAGGAGAAGTCTGCAAGTCTGCTCATCATAAGCAATTTATCTTTTTGCCGAAGTTTCTGCAGAAGTCCTCTGCTATTTAAAATGCGTCAATTTGTGTCTGCAAGTGGGAAAGGTTTAATACACCAAAATTTCCTTGTACAGATTTCCTGAGTTTTATATGAAGAGAAAAACTTTAAATTAACCTTTTCCCACCTGCAGACGCATTTTAATGCATTAGCAGCAGACGACTTTTGAAAACATTGTGGCCAAAGGTGAAATTGCATGAGCAATTTCTCCTTTGGCCACAATGTTTTTACTTTATTTAACAGTTAAGCTATTTTATATGTAGATTTTTCAGGTTTTTGTCACTATATTTTCAAAGTTGTCTGCTGCAGATTTGTTGTATGAGGGAACTTGGTTAAGACAGATTGTGCAAAGAGATCATTTCAAAAAAGATTTGTTACATTTTATCACCGATTACTTTCTTGAAATGGAGACAAATTGACTGTTAATGTAAATCCCTCCCATAATCTAGTCAAGTTATAAGGACTCTTTCTTCCGTTTATCTAACAGTGGTATTCGATAAAGGCTGCCTGCACCTATTGGGAATTAAAATGTAAAATCTGAAAAATAGGGATAAAAATATTTAATAAGAGGTTGAAATCACAATGGGAAAAGTGAATAAAATGCTAGTTTTTAGCAGTTTTTTGTTTCCCAATATATTCTCCTGCAATAGATTGTTAATTTCATCTGTTAAAGGGAAAAAGCCATGATTGATATAGATTTAGTGCATTTTTTACCTTTCCTTTGCAGATTAAAACAAATTGTTATAAATTATTATACCATTTCTCTTAAAAATTAAATGTTTTTTTGCTTTCCATGAAGCCTTTATTAAGTCATCTGCTACCTGCAATTGGAAAATGTACCACAAACTATAATGAAGGGAAAGTTCTTATTGAAAGAAACATGGTATGATAAAATAAATCCTTGAAAGTGATATCTGTGACATATGAAATTAAGTCAAAATGTTTTCAATATTATCTTACTAACTGCTGTAAATAATTACCGCAAAAGATATTTTCCGGAGAGACGATTGTCTGGCTCTGCAAGATTTGTGGGTAATAACGGGCAGTCATTTAATGTCAAGTTAAAGTATTATTTATGCTGTTCAAGGGCCCATAAGGGTGTATCAGTCACCCATAATTTCTCATAGTAACCCTTTCCCTGATATAGGGGTCATTTGTCTCCTCTGTAGCAGACTACATTTAAAATATTGTTGGAATAGGATAAACTGCTCCTAAGTTATAATGAAAAATTTCTCCTAGCTATTACCACAATGCTTTTAACTTTTTTTTTACAAAATATTCTTTAAAAGTTTTGCTTATTTGGCAGTTTATATCTATCGATGTTATCTAAGCAGACAACTGTAAAAAAGGCCTATCTGGGAAAGGAATAAATGTCCTATACTGTCATTTACATTCAATTTGGCTCGTGTGATGTAGAAACATTAAGGGTGCGGTGAAATGGGGTGAGCCACATTAGAAATTGATTGAAGTGAACGTATCCTTAAAGCAGACGACATGTCCAAAGAGATTGAAAGAGTCTCTGGTATGGTCACGGGTTTTGAACATTTTCACCTACTGTGAGTTGGTCCAAGAGGAAGCATGTCCATTTAAAGTGGACACGCTTGTATCGTAAATAACCAGTTCAATATCAATTATCCCTTCTCCAGTCTCTCAGGCTTTATATAAACAAAAAAAGAATTTTAAAATAAGTATTTCTCATGTTTTATTGCATTTTCAATTGCTTGCAGATGTAACTGACATAGGATTAGAAATAGATAATGTTACTTTTCTTTACACATGCTTGCTGCCTTCTTTCTCGTTTTTCAAAGTTGTCTACTGTAGATATTTATAGCAAAATAACGATGAAAGAATGAAGGAAATGTGTTAACCCTTTCCCTCATATAAACGCTTTCTGACGCCTCTGCAGCAGACAGCTTTTTGAAATCATAGTGACAAAAGAAGAAATTGCTCAAAACAAGCAATTTCTCCTTTTGCCACAATGTTTTCCACTTTTAGGCATAGGTTATCCATTCAATTATAGAGACAAAACATGTTCAAAGTCAGCTGCTGCAGATTTGTTGTATGAGGGAAAGGGTTAATGGTGGACAGTCCTGAGTGAACCAGTGGTTCGGCCATTATCAGAATCAATTTTCCATTTGTCCGCAATTACTGTAAATCAGCTTTCCAATTTACAAAGTATTTCAGCGGAACTTTGTTCAGATAAAAATGATTACTGAATGTTTCGATGAAAAAGAATGAAATATCCGTTGACCTTGTTGCCGTGAAATATTTTAACCACTCTCTGATAAAGACAACTTTTAACATCTTGGAAACAGCCAATTCTACTTTCATTCAGAAATATTTCTAACATTTTTGCAACAAGTCTGCTGCAGATTACTTTGAAAACTTCTAAAGTAGATCTATAGTAAATATGATAAGATAGAACTGAAAATATTCTGACCCGAGTAATTGCTCATTGTGAGCAATTTTCCTTTTGTCACAACGTTTTCAAATGTTGTCTGCTGTACGTGTGTCTGCAAGTGGGAAAATGTTTTCACCTCCGTTTAACCCTTTCCCTCATACGACAGTTCTGCAGCAGACGACTTTGAACGTATTTTGTCAAAACATAGAAAATCTCCATAATTGAATGGATAACCTATGACAAAAAGTGGAAAACATTGGAAAGGGTTAAGGTACCATATGTCTGAAGTGAGAAAAAAGGAAAGAATGCATCGAAATTCAATTAAAGGTACTGTAAACAACCTGTTCTCTTTCATGTGTGTTTTATAAATCATAGATATGAACTATTGTGTCATTTCATATTTGACCTTGTTCAGTTTGATGATGATTTAGTTTGGTCAATAACCATAATTATTGATAAAAGTATTGATTTTAAAAAATGTTTAACTGATTTTTGATGGGACATACTGAGTATAATGGCTTTAAATTTTATTCAAGCATGACTTGGAAATAGCAAAATATTTTTGCTTCATCAAAAGTAAATTTCATATATTAAATCATCAAATTATTTGATTTTTTTCGATAAAAAAGAAAGAATCATTTCACTGACAACAAATTTTGAGAAGGTTGCTTGACTTTTTGTCAAAAAAAGTGAGAAAACATATTTTAAAAAAAATCAATTTAGGAAAGAAAACAAGATCTAATCAACTAGTTTTAACCGTTGGTCTGTTGAACATCACAGTACCTGAACAACTTAACCCTTTCTAACATACATCAACATTATGCATTGACAAAACATTCAGGCAAAAAGGAGGAAAATCTCTAGGAATTAACCCTTTCCCTCATTTAGACGCTTTCTGACGCCTCTGCAGCAGACAGCTTTTTGAAAACATATTGACAAAAGAAGAAATTGCTCAAAACAAGCAATTTCTCCTTTTGCCACAATGTTTTCCACTTTTAGTCATAGGTTATCCATTCCATTATAGAGATTTTCTAATTTTTAACCAAATATGTTTAAAGTCGTCTGCTGCAGAATTGTCGTATGAGGGAAAGGGTTAAGGTATAGACATGGAATTAAGCTGAAGCCTAACATGGCAAATCGGAAAAATTGTAATAGCTTTATGATAAGCATGAGGGTAAGGTAAATCAATTTAGCAACATATTTCCTCATTTTCTTGATTTAACCCTTTCCCTCATTCGACAATTCTGCAGCAGACGACTTTGAACATATTTTTTCAAAAAGTAGAAAATCTCTGTAATTGAATGGATAACCTATGACTAAAAGTTGAAAACATTGTGGCAAAAGGAGAAGTTGCACGTTTTGTGCAATTTCTTCTTTTGTCACTATGTTTTCAAATAGCCGTCTGCTGCAGAGGCGTCAGAAAGCGTCTATATTAGGGAAAGGGATAGGGGAACTTAACTCATTCAGATGGAACCATTTCTCATGTTTTTATTCAATCCCAATTTATTTAAGATGTTGAAATTTTTCAAAATACAACTAGAAATAAGGGACCAATTTGGTGGAAGTGGTCAGTTTTACCCATAATCCTCTTGTTATAAATTTTACAATGGTGGACAATTACAAATCTGTTTCTTCCTGTGCCGAAATGAAAACAATAATCGGGAAAACATCTTTCATCCTATAATCCTTCCTGCTTTAAAAGCTGTATCATAATTCCTCTTTCTTATTTATATTATAACAAGTTTATTAACTACTCAAAGAAAAAGATCAATGTCAATTTGCAGTCTGCCAGAGCCGAAAATAAATAATTATTTGTTCAAAATTAAGATAATTCTTTTTTTAACCCTTTCCCACATGTAGACACTTTATTAGGCCTCTTCAGCAGACGCCTTTGTGAAAACATTCTGGCAAAAGGAGAAATTGCTCAAAACGAACAATTTCTCCTTTTGTCACAATGTTTTCAACTCCTTCAAATAATTAAACTTACCCTTAAAAAGATATAACATATTCTTGCCCAGATGTTTTCAAAGTCGTCTGCTGCAAATGTTGTGTATGTGGGAAAGAGTTAATATTTAATTCCGTGGACCATTTAGTTTAAGATACTCTGGAAACAGCGTAGACTAAGTCAACCATCTTAATATATGCAAAGTCATCCTTAAATTGAACTATTTACTACTTTTTAGATTGTTATCGTTTTCCATCATACTCAGATCACATTAGGAGCAATCGTATATTTTCAAATATAAACATGTATGTAGGTAGGCGTACAAGAATACCAACATGGATTTGATTATTTCTTAGATTTAACCTTTTCCTACTTGTAGGAGCATTTTGGCGCCTGTGCAGCATACGACATTTGAAAACATGATGACAATTTCTGCTTTTGTCCCAATGTTTTCAACCCTTCAATAATGTGACTCTTTCCCTAATAGAGAGTTTCCATTAATTCATTCAAAGTCGTCTGCTGCTGATTTGTTGTATATGGGAAAGGGTTAACTAAATAGGGATATGTGAAATTGGTCAATTCATATTTAATGCAGTATAAAGCGAAAGCAGGGATTAACTCCTTTATTTTGGAGCATTTATGGATTAGGGTATTTTAGATTACAGATTAACAGATTAAGTCCTTGCCTCTCCTAAGGATTAACATGGCACCGTTATAGACTCCATTGAGAGGTCAGTGTCAACACTTCACCTTCTTGTCACATGGATTTGACCAATTAAATACATATATTTATTTGCTGCTTTAACCCTGATGTATTTTTATGCTTCTCACTCATCGTCAGAGTTGCCTGATTATCAAATGGCAGCAACGATGTCTGTGTTACTAAATCTAGTTTTGATCAAACTTCATTGTATTCTGCATGGAAATAAGTATGGAATTACAAATTGAATAACAAATTTCAACAAACAAGTGTGATATTTTGTAAAGAATTTCACATGGCATTACTACATAATTTCAATGTTTTCTACATTGTTGTCTGCTGCAGCGATGGCAATTTCCATTTATCTTAAAGGTCAAAACAGCAGTTTTGGTTTCATTTTCTATAATATTATATTTGTGTTTTTTTAGCATCAAATGTCACATTTAATGATAGCTCTGACATGTGGATATAGACACCTCTGTCTGCACTTAAGTTCTATTTTACTCTTTGAAATGCTACATAAACAATCTGTAATAACCTTCAAATTGTGTGCATTTAACATGTACAAGATTATCACTCAAGCTCTAACTCAGCCAGTAAAAACTTTAACTTAAATGAAGATATGAAAATGGCATTTTTTTGGATTATGATTCAATGAGTAGGTTACTGTGGCAATACATACAATTTCTTCTTTATTGTAATGATGTGTTTGTAAAAAACAAAGAAAGAAGCTGACAAAAAGTTCTTTCCAGATTTGAGCATGGGATTTTGAAGGCGCCACTTTTACAGAAAAAAAATCTAAACGTCCCCATTTGAACAGGGGTCTCATACCTTCCCTATTGCAAAGTTTTACAAAATGTTCCAATTTTGTGATCGTATTACAGAAAGCGAAACACGCTTTGTCAAATTAGATGGTAATTATGGTTTCAGTTTCCCTGTAAACTGTCCATTAGTATTGTTTATGTCACAAAGGTCAAAGAAATCAAACTGTTCTGTTGCATTCTGGGACACCTTTGTAGTGTTGGATTGTGGGTAATAGTTGCTGCTGAAAATTTACATAGTGACACTTTCCTTCAACACACAACTATTAAGATTGTCTTTTCTTCTTGCATTGTCGTTAAATATAAAATGTTTTATGATAGATTGTTGAAATGAAGAGTCTATATAATACATACTGGTATAGTTTAAAGGTTTTTGAACAATATAATATTCACATGTGCCTAAATGAAATGCTTTATTAGTTTAACCAATAAAACGGGCACTAAAATGTTCAATGTCTCTGTTTCTGTCCTTGTACAAGGTGAATCTGAAATAGGTGTCAATGTCACTGAAACAGTTTTAATGAAAGACCTTTGCGACACCAGTACACATAAAGTTTGTCACATGACAAGAGTAGTGTGACACTGAAACTCGTAGAGTCAATGAAATGAGGACATAAAGCAAATAAAATTGATGGCTGTCCTAACAGATCGAATCCAAACAAATGAACTTCAACTAATATGTTTCCACACTTGTAATTTGTTCTACAATTTGAATACTAATGAAGAAATATTTACTAGTGTATATGGTCCTGTATTAGTGTCCACATCAATGGCATAATGCAGAAGAGATGTAACAACATGTTGTACTAAGATGTACCTACAACTGTACACCTTTATACCAGGAATATTTAAATGATCATTGTACGCGAATAGGACACCAATTGATTTAGATGACATATGAATGTTTCGGAGAAGCCCGTGACACGCTAAAAGAACAAAGGCAAGGTATTCAATGCATTTGTCCTGCTGTGCCTGCGTTGTGCATTGGTGGCTCGTCATGTCCGCCATGCGATACCTTGGGTTGTGGTCAATGGTTACTTTTGGAGCCACAATTATTTTCTTTGTTTTGTATTTCGGTCTGACTAATTATTAATAATCCAGATAGGCATCTTGCCTATTTTCCTCCCAGAGTGGTATAATAAACAAATTATTTGTATGACACTTGAAATAGCAACTGAAAGTTTGGTATTGCAGCTACAAGATCAGTGTCAATTAATACTTGTGTTAAAAGACATTTAGTTTGAAAATATACATTCAGTACAACTTAGTTAGAAAGATATAATTATAACAATCAGATACCAGTTATGAAACTTTTAATCAACTTAGATAAAAAAAGAAATGACTATTAAATATTACTCAATAAAGTATCTGCTAGTGATCTTTTGGCACATCATGACTGGAGGTTTTAAAATACATTCAATCCTTTCCCACATACAACGAATCTGCAGCAGGTAACTTTGCAGCCATGTAGACAAAAATTTGGAGAATCTTTGCAAATTTAAACATATTATTTAAAGGCGTTGAAAACATTTATGGCAAAAGCAAAAATAGCTCATAATGAGCAATTTTTTTCTTTTTGCCTCAGTTAATTTAAAAAGCGTCTGCTGCATTAGATTCAAAAAGTATCTG